>WHPX01000271.1:0-46871 GCA_011057435.1 Actinia equina
TGTTTTTGAAAAGAGAATAGACCAGGGTTTTGCAATGTCTTTTATACTAGGACCGTCGGTAAAATCTTCAAAGTTGGTCTCATTTTTTTTTGGTCCTTGAAACGATAGCTTAAGATGTCAGAAAAAGACTTTTTTAGCAAAACAAATTGCAATGTTGCGCAATTGGTATCTCTATAAGAAAGAGCAGGAGTTCCTCTGTTGTAAGGTCTCGTGCACAAAGAGTGGTTGGGGAAAAAAACTGTAGCCTTTGTCATCAATGAGTAAGGAAGAAATAAAACGAGTAACGATGAATACCAAAGGCTTCTTGAGTTTTTGGAAAAATTTCGGAACGTTGAAGGATTTCGGCACAATTAGGGGAGATGCAATGCAAAACTGATCCAAAAACAAGCAAATCCTCCAGAAGCGCTTCCCAGATAGGGTATGCGTATGGCGAAGTAAGATGAATCAGCCAGTAAACTTTCTGACACTGTGCAAAGGGGCATTGTGATAAAGCGGTTGATGATGCTCGTCGTTTGCCTATCATTGTTTCACGTTCATCGACTTCGAAACACAGTTTTCAGCTGGAGTTGAAAACATTAATCATAGTCATCGGTAACATTGAAATAATTCCTCGGGCCATGTGTGCTGCCATTAAGACTTTCATCAAATTCGGGCTCTAAAAGTGTCAACCTCTTCTCTCCTTTGCTCCAGATCAAAGACAATATTCGAATCTCCAAAAGGTCCATATAGTCACAAAATCCCCAGTGTTGTATGGACTTTGGGGGCTAAAAACCAACTTCACTGATAGCTGTGCATTTGTTTCCTCTAGGCCATCTCCAATAGGGAACACTTGACCCGTGTTGTCTTCTTGATCCACTTCAAAAATGTTGAGTTGATGATCACATGCTATTCCTAGAGTGGTTGAAAACAAACCGGGTTATTCGAAAGGCTTGATTAACATCGGTGGTTCTCATTGCAAAAGAAAAGAATATGTCATCAGGTACTTTCAGCCCATTGGTGAAAAAAAACATTATCCGAAGTAAAACACGGCCTTACGGAGACATTCTAGACACTTGACGTTGATACATTCCCCCTTGAAACAATATGAAGGTGTGTTCCTTCAGGTGTTTGTTTTAACAAGACGTGAAAAGCATTTTAAACGAACCATGACAGCTGTTAGAAGCGAGCGTATGGTTAACGTTGTTCAAATTGGGATTCGGCAAAAATAAGATATAAAACCTCGATATAAACTCGGATATGAACACTTCGCTAAGATGATGTTTTTGTTGTATTTTGTTTACTTAGTCAGTATTGTGCTTCGTAAAAGTGAATTGGCCAATTATCACTTGACTTAGTTCTCATAATTAATACCAAAATAATGTTTTGCGGTAACAATATCTTGATCGTCATAAAACTTACGGCAGTCAAGTTTACTCGCCAAAAACATTGCTAAAAAGTAGACGGTACAATCCCAAATCAAATTCGCTGACAGTTACTGTTGTCTTAGAGAAATTTACGACCACAACAAAGAATACAACGACTGCTACGTATCACAGAAAGAAATGATAATTGTACAAGCGCTTCAGTAGGTCTTTGGGTATAAGTTGACAGGAAAACTGAAAATAAATATACTTAGGAAGCTGGTGTGCAACTCTTTTATATTTAAGTAACACGGTTCCTCTCTGAAATGGATCTTCGCTACCCAACCAATAGGAAACCGATCGATAAGGGCGTTATAGGAGAGCGATCGACGATCAAATGTCACTTTATGGACTGAGTTCAAAACGGGGTGTTCAACTTTGCGCGCCTTTTCCGATTGGTTTTGACAACGTAACAGCATCCCTCAGGTAAAATTCGTACAATGGGCTATGCTGGGTTTACTGTGATCCAAGATAAGCAGACAGCGTTGTGTTGTGCAAGGAAAATTCATGGAAATGTCAAAGAGGGAGAAACCAACTTGGTAGATTGGGAGGAGAGCAGGAAAGGTAGAAAGGCCGCTAAATTCACAGGCATTACTGCCAAGATAATAATGTTGGCGGTTGAGCTTAACAAATGATCAGTGTTAAAATATACAGTCTTCGAATTTTGAATACTCATCGTTAGGCCATGGCCTAAGTTACAAATATGTTCATGTTTACATGCATAAAGAAAGTCAGTGAATTTCCGTCGATCAATTTTAACTAAGGGTTGTGTACTTCGCAACCTAGCTGACTTGCGCGGAAAGTACGGATTATCTGAAAAAAATTACTAACATATAAATCTATACAAGAGAATATTAACAAAATTAACTACTCTACCAACTTGGTAAAAAAAGAACAATAAGCTAAATCAAACTCGGTAATTTTTGCGCGGCGCCGAATATGTAGAATATAAATTTAGGCGCAAAAACTTGGAATGTTGACTATGCAGCTATTAGGTTCAACAGTCAACATGGTGACACTAGTACATTTGCATACCTTGATTTGATTCTTTGAGTACAGGGAAATAATGCCTTTAGACTTTCTAGAATAATGGTATATTGATGATTAAAAGTTGAAACATTTAGAGCTTGAAGCAAGAGACTTAAGTGATGTACAAATCACAAAATATGTATTTCAGATAACGAGGAGGAACTCGAACTGGAGTGCGTTAAGGTTGCTGAGGAAATGGAGAGCGAAGTCACGGCCAAAAAACGACCGCGAAAAAAATCAAGAATTGTTCTGGAGAGTGAAGAAGGAAATGATGGTCACCAAACCAAAACAAAATAGTAAAGAAAACAAACAATGCCCCACGACAACAGAAGCCGGTAAGCAAGAAAGAAGAATTGAAAAATAAAAGAATGCTGAAATAGAGGCGGGGAAAACGCAAGCAGCTATTTTCTTCAAGGAACGCTATACGGATCAAGCAACAGAAGTTGATGTCACCACCCATCAGCCTTCCACAGCAGAAACTCCTGGACCTCCACCTAACACTCATGCACCTCCATCTAACACTCATGCACCTCCATCTAACACTCATGCACCTCCATCTAACACGCGTGCACCTCCATCTAACACTCGTGCACCTCCATCTAACACTCGTGCACCTCCGTCTAACACTCATGCACCTCCATCTTACACTCATGCACCTCCACCTAACACTCATGCACCTCCATCTAACACTCATGCGCCTCCATCTAACACTCATGCACCTCCATCTAACACTCATGCACCTCCATCTAACACTCATGCACTTCCATCTAACACTCATGCACCTCCATTTAACACTCATGCAACCTCCATCTAACACTCATGCACCTCCATCTAACACTCATGCACCTCCATCTAACACTCGTGCACCTCCATCTAACACTCGTGCACCTCCATCTAACACTCATGCACCTCCACCTAACACTCATGCACCCTCCACCTAACACTCATGCACCTCCATCTAACACTCATGCGCCTCCATCTAACACTCATGCACCTCCATCTAACACTCATGCACTTCCATCTAACACTCATGCACCTCCATTTAACACTCATGCACCTCCATCTAACACTCATGCGCCTCCATCTAACACTCATGCACCTCCATCTAACACTCATGCACTTCCATCTAACACTCATGCACCTCCATCTAACACTCATGCACCTCCATCTAACACTCATGCACCTCATCTAACACGCATGGACTTCCATATTACACTCCAGTACGTCCGTCGAACACTGTGACTGAAGAAATATCTCTTGGGGAGACGGGTCACTTCTTACGATCTCTATACGACTTGGATGCGGAAGACATTTCAACATCCGAAATTGAAGTTGAACCAGTAGTCGAAAGAGTCGTTCCTTGTTCAAACTGCTCAGAAATGGTAAATGAGCTCAAAGAAGAAATAGCAGCTCTAAAAAGAAGGCAATTACCATGTAAGTTCTCCCTTGTACTTCTCATTGTTTTGCACAGGATTGCATGTACAGTGTGCATGCCATTCGATTAAAGTCACGCTTATAAGTTCGACAACGGAATTACAAACTAAGATAGCGATAATCTTATAGCGCCTATTGTATTAAGAGAATTCAAAATCTCAAGCTTTCTCACAATCGTGATTTTCTAGGACCTCTTTTTGTATAAATGAATCTTTTAATTGAAAACCAAACAACAATAACAAATACAATTGGTCTGTTTTGTTTACAGTTCCTATCAGTTCTGAAAACATTGAATTTCTCGAAAACATTTTGAACGCTTACAAAGGAGGCGACGTTGCCAAACCAGGTAAGCGGCATCTTTTATAGTTTATACATCAATACATTATTTTAATGAGTTGTTTGTAACCTTTCTTTTTAAATTTAGTATCAAAATCATATGTAGGATGCAACAAATCGGCATCATCTCACACTAACATCAATGCTGAAAAGAACTTAAAACCAGTAAGTGTAACTAATTTGATACAAATGCTATGTCTTACGGTTTGTAGTTTAGCACGACTCACTAAATGTTTCTCAAATTTCAGGCAGAAAGCAATCAAGAATGCTCCAGCATTCCAGGTCCTGGAAAGCAAGAACTTGTGCCAGGATCTGGAGTATATATCTTCTGCAAGGCTCCATTCCATTCACAGCCAGAGCGGAAAAGATGCGAGAAAATTGTTTCTGCTGCTTATAGAAACTTTCTTTAGTGATGAAACACTGGGCCACGAGTCTGGCTCACGGGACCCGCAAACTAACGTCAAAAGATGGGTCCGTGATGACAACACTTAATCAGGACATCGTCAAGACAGTGAAAGGTCAGCACCTATTACGTTATAATCTTAAACTAAGAAGATATAACTAGCTAAAAACTAGTGTGAGCTGCGTCGGTGTTTCTAATGAAACAGTAATGATGAAAAGGTAAATTATACACCGTGAAAAGATGAAAAAACTTACTGACGTTTCGGACGTTATTCCTTCGTCGGAGTAAAATCCCTTAACTAAGGGATGGACAATTAGATAATTGATGGGCGATTGCAGGAATTTGTTGGCATGATATATATATATATATATATATTTTTTTTTTTTTACATTATTTTTTTTGCGTACAGTTAGATATTTTTCTTCTAGCAGAAGAGGTTGCACGATATTTTTTTTCTTTTTTGAGGTTTAAGTGCTTGCTCGATATTTTTTGGGGATTTACGCAACCCCCCATCCCCTCAACTATCTAATGGTCCGTCCCTAAAAACTTATATATATTATTACAATAATGACTAAGTTTAATAATAAAGATAGGGCACTTGCACTTATCGTTGAGCCGTGAAATTAAAACGGAAAAGCAATTTCTAAACGCTATCTTTTTTCTTCTAGCTTATTCTGGACGGTTCGCTTCCATAAACAACACGGAGTTGACCGTCTCCAAGATGAATCGAATTTTGACCAACAAAGTTGGGACAGCCAAGAGAAAAAAACTTAAGGAAGTTTCAAAATTTTAAGTCTTTGAAGGACTAATATAAAGTATCTTTAGGAATTTAAGTGTATTTGTAAGGAGTAAGTAGTAAGATAAGTGATTTATATAGGTTTGTATTTTTGAGTATATATATTATTACATTTAGGATGTGTGTTTATAAGCGTGTATTAGTAGCTATATTAGTGTTTCACTCACAATGACTTACTTAGGATGTTTGAAAAATGCCTTTATGCCAAAAAAATTAGGTAGCTACATATTGTCTGAGTACGGATTCTTTGTTGACAGCTAGAAAACGCTTTTTCTTTCTTTTTCCTGATTCGGTATGGAGTAAGGATCGATTGCATGGGCGTACTAATCTACAGAAGTATGCCATGCATGTAGTGATCTCTATGATGTAACCTGATATCATATTATACATCACTCATCTGCAGCAATCATGTTCTTGTGGAATGTTGATAACAAACATTATTTTGTTCTCTAAATAAAAGGGATATGATTGGTGGAGCCAGCATATTGTTTTTAAATGTTTAGCATCTGCTGAACGTCTGTAATTGACAGACCTAACTGCAGATCAATTTGGCAGACTTTATGCAGATATTCTGCAGATAATCTGCAGATAATCTGCAGATAATCAACAGATATTCCACAGATAATCTGTAGATAGTCTGTAGATTTTTAGCAGACTGTTTGCAGATCTGTAACAGACTTCTTGGCAGATCTGCAGCAGATCAAAAACAGATCTGCCCGTTTCGTACGGGGGGAAACATAATTAATATTAAAAGCACTCATAATATACCTTGTTTTTCGTTACTAATTCTTCAACATAATCTGCCATTCCTAATTCTATTAAAAAGTCCTTTGCAGCAATCTGAAACAAAATCAAGAGAGTTGCATAATTTAATATAATCAATGCACACTCTACCTGAACTTCGACATACTATTGATATTATCGAGAGCTACTTTAATTTATTTTATTTTGATATTTCTTTGTGTCAAAAATTTACTCATCCGATGTAAAAACCACGGATACCGATCAAAGTTCATCAATTCCCATAAGCTTATACTTTGCCGTGTTGGAATTGCTTGAACCAAGATGGCGGACGAGAGTGGCTTTTTGTGCGCCAAAAGCGATGCATTGCAATACAAAGCTTTAATTACAACTTTTTTACTTAATACCATCAGAAAAGTCATCCTTTTTATACTCGTATCAATTAAATCCTCAATTGGGAAGGCATATCAACAGATGAACTTAATATTTCGAGTGAACATCCAGTCTACGATAGTGAGGACTTAAATTAATCCCTCGACGTATTAAGAGCAGTATTCTGTAAGCATAGAGAATACCTTGGCAGGGCAACCTCACCAAATCTCATAATATTCCATGCACAAATAGGCATTGAGGTACTATTCCAAAAAATGCTAATAGATTTTTGAATCTCAACATTCCGGATTTTTTTAGGGCCATCAACTCTTGAGGTGGTTCATGACCCAAATTTCAAAATCAATTTAATGGATAAAACCAGGTCACCAAAACAACATTTTTAGTTTGATATTCAGACTTTTTCGGGTTTTCCATTGAAATACATCTTCGCTTGAACACAAAACAGCATTTTAGCAGAAATTAATAGCATTTTCTAATTTGAGCTTCCTGTGTTAGGAGTCATGTTTTGCTCGGTTATTAAAAAGCTGAAATTGTTCAAATTCTAAGCGCTCTAGCTCCCTGGCCATACATCCAAATGAAATGATTTTAAGTTTGCAAACAAAGCAAGTACTCGATTTCCAAAATCCAGAAGGACAGCTCTGGCAAGGCAAATTTTGCCTAAAATCCCATGTTGAATACACCATGATTGCGTGAAAATACAAAAACATACCCGCATTCGATATCAAAAGTATTTCTTAGTTAACAAAATATCAAAGCAAACCAGTTGAAAAATGACAACAAATATCTATATTTTTAATTTGTGCATTGTTTATGTACATAAATGTCACAAATTTTGCAATTTGAGCCCATTTATAAGCACAATTTTGCAACTTTCTAGATTTTAAATCCAACAATTTCTTCTCACCTTCAGTCTCGCTTTGTGTACAACTAGAATATTTTTCAGCATTAAATAGTACTCAGTTGTCCATCTTCAGATTACTTCTGGGAAATTATGGATCAAGAAATATTTAACTGGGCAGTAAACAGAGACAGTCGAACGATAATTTCACAGCTGATTGTTGAACGATTGGACACTAAGCGATGGGAAAGCTTATACCATTATCGTCACGGCATTCCAACTGATTATTAGCGAATATTCTGAATTCAAGGCTCTTTCTCCATTTTTTTGAGGAAATCTGTGGCTGATAGACCGCTAAATGTACAGTAAATAGCAATGAAAAGACAATTTCTGCAGACCGTGGCTGTTTACAATATTGTTATGCATGAATTCATGATGCATACCGCTGACGGCAAACTAAAGCGCGGGAATCAGGTGGAATCAGCTGTGTTTACCTTCTTTAAACTATGAGTAATAAGTGTGATTTTTCAAATCTTTTAAATAATTTCGATGCATGTAAAGAGGAAGAAAGTTTTATTAAGTTAAAAGAATGCGATCGTGATATATCAGGTTATTTGAAGTACCACAAGGTTAATTTAAACGAGAAACTGACTGAATGGCAGCTGATCCTGGCTTGAGCAGGTAACACAATCCATTATGTTGAAATGATAATGTTGTTTAGTGCATATCTATTGTATTTCGTGAACTGAGAGCTTAATCTTTTATTTTAACATTGCCTAATTTCTCTTCAATCTTTTAATCTTTAGGGGATGATTTGTGTGGTTTGTTTTCTTTCCAAATATTAGTTTTTGCAACACAGGAAACCCATGAATTGGAGACTCCAAACTAATTTGGAGACATGCGATATGACACTCTACGCCTTTCTTCTAGGCTTTTTTAACCTGTTTTTCATATATTTTTTAAAAGAATTCTTCTAATTTTAAAATTGTTCAGTGGTAGCACATCATTTAACAAAGTCCAATGTTAGCATGTCTTAATGTCAAAGGTTTTACCAAACAATACGATATGGTATTTTTTAATTTATGCTATTATATTTCTAGGTATACTCGAAAATGTTGAAAAGTTTCATTCCTTCAGCATTTGCTCTTTTCATCGTGACGAATATGGGATGCGGTGAAAACTAGAAAAATTAACTGCTGTGTGCCCAATGCAATTTCGACGCATCCAGCCAAAAGCAGGAAAGGCGATATAGGCTGCTCACATCAGTATGCAGTGAAAATCAAAATTCTGACCGGAGTCTGTATACCAGTTGGATTGCGTAAGGAGAATATCATTTATTAATACTTTTATGCGCAACCTAACGGGTGTGTTTGTTTCCCTTTTTTGATAGCAATTTGCAGACATTGCCGTGAGAAGCTCAATAGTATATCCATCATAAATATCGACCGTCCTGAAGAAACATTGGTGGAGCTCTGCGAAACCCAAGAAGGGAGCATTGAAATGTCTTTGAAAGGACAACAGCGTCTTCGCTCTACAAGAACAAAGATATATAGTGATCAGCAGGCATGCACAAAGTGACTTTATAAGATTATGATTTTAAAAGGTCATAAGTTAACCATTTTGTATGCTTTCATTAGAGCGTTGAAGAACCAGACTACGACACGGATTTGAAAATCAACCTAACAGCTCAAATGAGGCAGAGGGAAAGTTTAATTGCAAATGGCACGCGCGAACATGTCTTGAATACAGAAGAGAATTATTGAACAATTTTCTTACATGTTGTGGTATTGATCCTTTACCAAAAGTCGATAAAATGAGTGAGCATTCAGAACGAACTAAAGATTGTACATTAGCAAAGCATGTGACATCATCTCCGTGGTTATTAAACTGATTTATCCAACCAATCCAGGGGGCTTTGGAAGTCTCTCAAAGAGAATACTTCTATAGACAGTGCGCTTGGCATAATTCCTGAGGAGCACCAATTCTCTCCCGAGGAGTCAAAGTACCTCCAGTCATTGAGTGAAGCACATGAGAATGCAACTACATGGGCTACTAGAAGGCAGATCTTATCTGTTATGGCAGACCTTGCTCCCTACAAAACGTTGGTCAAATTCATTCCAGGTTGTTATGAGACATGAGGCAATATTGTTGGGTTCTATCTTGGGTTTATTCCTTGTTATTCTTAACAACAGAACTCTCGCATCTATTCGCACGTGTTCTTCTGTATGCCTCTAATGCGCATGCTCAACGCTCCTGAATATGCATATCATTACATCCCTCTTTCTCTTATAATAATGAACAGTAACAGTAACTTAAAATGTTCCACGAATGCTACTTCTTAATGTTCTTGCCTCTTTGGTTCAACATTCTTCGAATCCGTAACGAATTGGTGGTCGTACAGTTCGCCCACTTCTTGTGATGTTGTGACCCTCTTGAGGAGTTGTGACGTTCTCGTTTGGTGAATCCTGCTGGGAATGGTTATCCTCGAGCTTGGACGGAAGAGGTGCTTCTCTTATGTGGTGGCGATTGCGTCTCAGGTCTCTTCCTTCAGACGTTGTTACCGTGTATGATCGAGGAAGACTCGGAATGTTTTCTTTTACTACAGCAGGTGTCCACTTGAGGGTGGTAGGTTCCTGAATGTTAACGTGTTGACCGGCGTGGAGCTCTGGAAGTGGTCTGGACCCTCTGTCATAATAATGTTTCTGTTGTTGCTGTCTATGTTGAAGCCTTTCGATTATTTCGTCACTCGTGTTATCTCTTTGGATCTTTCTTGGAAGGTTGTCTTGTATGGGTCGTCCAAGGAGAAGTTCAGCCGGTGTCGGCAATTTGTTGTCTATGGGTGTGGTTCTCAGACAAAGCAGTGCCATGTTCGGGTCAGTCTTGGCCTGTTGTGCTTTCTTGAGGGTGGCCTTTACGATCTTAACTTGTGACTCTATGAATCCGTTGCTTTGCGGAAAATTAGGGGAACTTGTGATATGTCGAAATCCGTATTCCTCTGCAAAATCTCTGAAGGATTGACCATCATACTGGGGCCCATTGTCAGATCTCACGACTCGGGGAATACCTTGCTCGCTGAAGATCTGTTTTAGGAGTAAGACTACTGTCCTACTGGTGCTTTGTCCCTTTGGTATCTTCCTGACAAAATTGTACTTTGAGTAGTAGTCAGCTATCAGGAGGTAGTCTGACCCGTCAAGTTGGAATAAATCTGTTCCAACTGTATGCCACGCTCTAGGTGGAGTTTCGGCTGGGTTTAATGGTTCCTTCCGTTGGCTGTCCTGTAACTCCTGGCACGTGACACATGACTTTGTTACCTCCTCAATGTCCTTGTTCATACCCCTCCAGTAGACGGAGGCTCTTGCGCGGAGTCTAGTCTTTTCTGTGCCTTGATGGGGCTCATGGAGTTTCCTCAGGATGTCGGCTTGCATTTCTTTCGGTATAATGATGCGGTGACTTTTCAGCAGGACTCCTTCTTCGATGGCTATTTCGTCTCTATATGACCAATAGTCCCTTATTATCTGTGGCACTTGTTCTTTCTTTTGGGGCCATCCGACATAAACCTGTTCCTTGAGTGCAATCAGTTCAGCATCAGAGGTGGTGTTCTTCGCAATTCTCTCTATGAAGGACTCGCTGAACTGCGGGATGATCTGGTGAATTTCTACATTAAGATCAGGAATTGGTCCTTTCTCTTCTGGAGATAGTCTGGAAAATGCGTCAGCAAGCTCCATCTCTCTGCCCGGTTTGTATCGTATGGTTATGTTGTAGGGCTGCAGTCTGAGTAGCATTCGTTGAAGTCTTGGAGGAGCGGCCATTAGGTGTTTTAGGTGGATACTCTCCAATGGCTTATGATCTGTCTGGACGGTTACGCTGCGACCATAGATGTATGTGTGAAATCGTTCACAGCCATAAACAACTGCTAACAGTTCTCGTTCGATATTTGCATATCTGGATTCTGTGTCCGTAAGAGCTTTGCTGGCAAAAGCAACAGGTTTGTTGTCTTGGAGGAGAACAGCCCCGATGCCTTTTAGCGACGCATCGACCTGTAAGGTTGTTTCTTTTGCAGTGTTGAAGTAGGTCAGGGTTGTCTCGTCACTGATGCTATCTTTTACGTTATCGAAAGACGCTTGGTGTGAAGAGCTCCACTTGAATTCGTTCTTTTCTTTGAGGAGTTCTCGAAGAGGCGCTGTGTGGCTGCTCAGGTTTGGGATGAATGGGCCCATGTAGTTAGCAAGACCTAAGAAGGTTTGTAACTCTTGTCTGTTGCATGGTGGTTTTATCTGCTTAATTGCTGAGACTTTATCTGGATCTGGGCGGACTCCTTCTTGGCCACAAATGATGCCGTAGAATTTGATTTCCTTTTGCTTGATCACGCATTTGTCGGGGTTTAGTTTGAGTCCTGTTTCTCTGCATCGCTGGATCATTCCGTACATGTTGTTGTCGTGGTCTTCTTCTGTTTTTCCGAAGACGACGATATCATCTGCAATTCCTACCACACCTGGACATCCTTCAAAGGTCTGATCGATTTTCGTCTGAAACACATCCTGTGACATCTTCAAACCAAAGGGCATTCTATTGAACCTGTATCGCCCGAAGGGAGAATTAAAGGTAGTTAGATAGCTGGACGCCTTATCTAAGACAATGTTCCAATATCCACATTTGGCATCAACGATGGAGAATGTCTTTGCTCCGCTCAGTTTGGGTAGTAACTCCTCCAATGTTGGGGTAACATGGTGTTCTCGTAAGATAGCTCTGTTCAAGTCTTTTGGATCTAGGCATATTCGTAGTCGACCGTTGCTTTTACACCGGTAGACCAAACTATTCACCCATACTGTTGGTTCTCCTTCCTTGATTTTGGTGACGATTTTGTTCTTTTCCATTTCTTCTAGCTCTGCTTTGATGTCATCTTTCATACTTAGTGGTACCTTTCTTGGTGGATGGACTACTGGTGGTATAGTGGGGTCTAGTATGATCTTATATTCTCCTTCGAATTTTCCGATTCCATCGAAGCACTCTGGGAATTGCTGGACCAGGTCTTTCTTGTCTGCGATGGGCTTTTTGTCTGTGACGTGGTCTTGAACTTGTTTGCTGATTCCGTAGTTGAATTTGATGAGGTTCAGCTTCTGGCATGTTGGTAGGCCGATTATTGCATTTCCAGGGGCATCTGTAACGTAGAAGGTTGCTCTTGTTTCTTTGTTCTTGAACTTACATGGAATTTTCACAGTACCATAGTGATGAATTCTTGTTCCCCCGTATGCTGTTAAGATTGTTTTTGATTTTCCGAGGACTCCTCCTTTAGGCAATTGGGTGTGGTTATCGATGTTCTCAGGAAACAATTGACGATATAGTCTGATTGGCAAGATGTTCCCTTGAGCCCCTGTGTCAACTTTGGCTCTGAGTTTCGTCTGAAGCTGCTTTTGCTGGGGTAGTTCCACGTCGACTGTCACAAATATCGACTGCTTGGATAATGCGTCCTCAGTAATGTGATTTATGTCTAATTTAATGGACAGGAATGTCAGGGAGTCGAACTGGTCCTGGTCTTCATCGTGGCTTTCAATTTGGCTTACTTGTTTTTTCTGTCTGCAGACCTGTGCGAAGTGGTTCAGTTTGTTACAGTAATGGCAAAACTGTCCTTTTAATTTGCCGGGCATCTTTCTGATCTGTTATGGGCTCCTCCACAATTGTAGCATTTCGTGCTTTGGTATTCCTGTGGTGCGCGTCTGTAGTTTTCCTGGGATCCCTGTGGTTTCACGCCTTGCTGGGCTTGGGGTTCCTGTGTTTTCGGACGCCATCTTGGATTCTGTGGATTTTGACCGATGGAATTTCTTGCTTGTTGGCGTACGAAATGCATTTGTACAGGAATATCTTCTTGAATTCCGCTTGCCATCGTTTCCAACTCTTTCCTGGAGGATTCGTGCGATTTCGCGATGCTGATGGCTTTTTGCAGAGTTAGCTTGGCGCCTTCGTCGAAAAGTTTCTCTCTTATTTTTTCTACGCGTGTGCCGATGACGATCCTATCGTGGAGCATTTCGTTTTCTTCTTTAAATTCGCAATCTTTGGCTAGCTTTTGAATGTCAGCAATAAATTCTTCTATTGGCTCGCCTGGTTTTTGGACCCGTTTATGGAATTTGTATCTTGCAAATACTGGGTTGGATTGGGGACTGACATGTTGTTCGAATCGATCATAATATGTCTGAAGTTTACCTTTATCTTCCTCTGTGATGTCTGACCATGTGTTGAAGATGTCCCTGCCCTTTTGGCCTGCCCATATTAGCAGATAGCTGCATTTCTCTGCTTCATTTCTTGGTTTGAGTGGGCCAGTGAACATTAATTCGGCATGTTGTTTGAAACGTCGCCACTCTTCTCGGAGGTTTTCGCCATCCCAGCGCATCGTTGGGGTTTCAACTCCACTTAAAGCCATCTTGGGGAGTTTTCTCAGACTTCTGACACCCTGTTATGAGACATGAGGCAATATTGTTGGGTTCTATCTTGGGTTTATTCCTTGTAATTCTTAACAACAGAACTCTCGCATCTATTCGCACGTGTTCTTCTGTATGCCTCTAATGCGCATGCTCAACGCTCCTGAATATGCATATCATTACACAGGTCTGACACAGTACCGAGTTACAGAAGCAAGGAAACATAAAACGTTATATGGTCGTGGTACTCCAATTTCCTTCAGTACTCAGAACAGACAGAGAGTTGACCCGTGCCAATTAGAAGACTTCATTAATTTCATAACAAGCTCCTTTGTAGTGCAAGATTTACCATTTGGCGACAAAAACCTGAAACTTGAATCTGGAGAAGTCATTCGTATTCCAAACGTTATCAGAGTATCAATAATTGAGCGGATAATTGACCAGTACCTTAGTTATGCCAAGGAGACAGAAAAGACACCACTGAGTAGAAGCACTCTAAGGCGTGTACTATCAGTTTGCAGCGCGTCAACCAGAAAGAGTCTTCAGGGTCTGGACTACTTCTCAGCTGATGCTGGTAAGGCATTTGATGACCTCGCGCTTATTGTAAATACTCTAGAAGAATGTGGAATGGATTCCATCAAAGCTGAAGACATCAAAGGCAGACTTTTATCAGGAAAACAGTACTTGAAGAGTGACTACAAGGTAAGCACTCCTGAACCACCCAGGACATGGAAGTGGATAACGCATACACAATATACAACACGCTATTTTATGGTAATAATATTTTTTGATAGGTGCACGTATCTGAGAATTCAACCATTCCAGACCATTGTATAAAGTATTCTCTCAGTAACAGCAGCAAGAAAGTTTTTCAAGCAACTTGTGATGATCATTTACACAACCAAACTCAGGACCGCTGTGAAGACCTCAAAGTCACTCTCGATGAAATCAAATCTGAAGTTGAGCACACTCGTTTTTCAAATGATGACGAGAAAGACAACGCCACGTATGTAGTTCGTGAAGCCTGCAACAACATTGAAGCATATAAGAGACATCAATTAAGGACAATAAATCAGGACAAGGCTAAACATGATGTTATGGAACTACTCGATGAACACACCGTGCTCATAGTTGATGACTTTGCGATGAAATTCCTCCCCCAGCATTTTCGCGAGTCACAAGGAAACTGGTTTGCCAAGCGAGGGATTTCTTGGCATCTTAGCCATGTAACAACAAAGAGAGCAGGTATTCTTCATACCCAGTGTTTTATTCACATTATCGAGAAGTGCAAACAGGAAAGTAGCGATGTAGTTTCGATGATGGAGAATGTAATGGCTCAACTCAAAGCAGAAAACCCAGGCATTACGAAAGCGTACTATCGTTCTGATAACGCTGCTTGTTATCATTCGATAAACACTGTTGTGTCTTGTCAAGAAATCAGCAAGCGGTACTGGCATTCAAATTGAGCGTTATGACTTCTGCGATCCACAAGGCGGTAAGGGTCCTTGTGACCGCTTTGCCGCCACAGTGAAAAACCATGTTAGAATCTATATGAATGAAGGCCATGACATTGTTTCTGCAAAGGATTTTAAAGAAGCAATGGAGTCACATAACGGGATTCCTGGCGCAAGAGTAACACTTGTACAAGAAGACATCGTCAATAGTGAAAATGATACGCCTGAACAAAAGTGGGAAGGAATAAGTAGCCTGAACAATTTCCAGTTTGATGAAAAGGGTGTTAAAGCTTGGCAAGCATATTCAATAGGCGAGGGACAATTTTCACCTTGGTCAAAGTTTGAAGGTAAATGAAAATTGAGATAATATTTATCAGTATTCTGTCTTTTTCTGTAGATATTCCAAAAAAAAGTCTGATAAAACTGGGCAGTATTCTTCTTAACCGATCAAGCTGAGCATCTCGTGATACTCATCTTCTTTTTGTAGGTTCTGGAGGAACAACTCGTACTGAATGGCTATCTAATACATTCTCTGGAGATGGGTTTAAAGAAGTCCAGGTGATAAAAGAACCAAAGAACGTAGTCAAAGCATGTGATGAAGACGAAGGCTCAGAGACTGCAGCAAGTGAAGATTCAAGTGATTCGGTTCACATTTTTACTTGCCCAAACGAAGGCTGTGTGAAAGTGTACCAAAGTTATGGAAAACTGGCCTGGCACATAGAACATGGGAAGTGTGAATACAAGACTGAAAGGGAGTCTCTTCTAAACAAAGCAAAAGTCATGTATGCTGAAAAGTTACTAGTCGACCATAATGTGAATTCGCAAGGTAATGTAAAATCAGGGGTCCATGAGAGCGTTCCATCTACTGACCCACTTCTTCGGGGCTGGGCTCTTCGTCCAACGAGAAAGAAGTCGAGGTTTACAGCAAAACAAAAGGAATACCTCGATGAAAAGTTTGAATCAGGAGCGAAAACCGGGAAGAAGTATAATTCTCTGCAAGTATCTCTGGAAATGAGGACAGCAAGAGACAATGAAGGGAAGCGCATTTTTAGTGTCGACGAATTTCTTTCTGAAGATCAGATTAAAGGATATTTCTCTAGAAGCTCATCAAAAAGAAAGCGGGGCAATGTTAGTGATGAAAGTGAAAGAAAGCAAGCTTCAGCTGTAGCCGAGGAGATGATGTTACAAGACATGCGTCAACTGGTGGATAGAAATATCCAGATATCTCATCCAATTATAATTGATAACTATAACGTGTGTGACCTGGTAAAAAAAGACAGATTGAACAAACTTTCAATCCCACTGCTCAAAAACCTATGTGAAAAGCTTGATCTCAATTTGACCGAAGTAGGCTCGGGAAAAAGAAAGGGTCCTTATATTGCACTACTCAAAAAACTTGTGGCGACCTGTTCCTGCAGTCAAATCTAAACAACGATACAATATTACGTATAATGCAGTTGTCGTTAATTTTTTTTAATTTTTATCACATCACCATTATCATATCTATTAATATAATTCTCATAATTAATGATATTATCATCTTCCATCATCATTATAATTTGTTTCATTATTATTATTATTATTATTATTATTATTGTTATTATGATAATTATTATTATTGTTATCATCATTATCAATATTCATATTATTATGATCGTTGTTATCATCATTATTATTATCATTATCAATATCATTATTCAGTTATGTTTGTTTCTTTCAGCCCTTTTAATGATTAAATATTACAAAAAGTCGAGAAGTGTGGTCAGCGGTATACATCATGAATTCATGCATAACAATATTGTAAACAGCCACGGTCTGCAGAAATTGTCTTTTCATTGCTATTTACTGTACATTTAGCGGTCTATCAGCCACAGATTTCCTCAAAAAAAAATGGAGAAAGAGCCTTGAATTCAGAATATTCGCTAATAATCAGTTGGAATGCCGTGACGATAATGGTATAAGCTTTCCCATTGCTTTAATAGTCTCCAATCGTTCAACAATCAGCTGTGAAATTATCGTTCGACTGTCTCTGTTTACTGCCCAGTTAAATATTTCTTGATCGATAATTTCCCAGAACTAATCTCAGGGGCGGCGGAAGCTGAAACATTTTTGGGGGGCACTCCAATATTTCACGGTACCTTGAAATGACCCCCCCCCCCCTCCCTGTTTAGCTTGATTACAAACGTGTATGTGTGATATTTCAATCAGTAACATTTTGCGCGCATTAAACCACTTGCAATTGTGCTGAGAGACACAAAAATGATGCAAGTCGTCGCTAGATATATCGTATATTTTTTAGATACAGAAAATTATGTAATATCAAAATAATAAATAATGGTAATCATAACCAAATCTCATGCGTTTTTTTTTTTGTTTTTGTGAGAGGCATTATATTCTGGGGGGCCAGGCCTCCCCAAAAAATCTAGTGGGGGGGCCAGTGCCCCCCGGCCCCCCGCTTCCGCCGCCCCTGAATCTGAAGATGGACAACTGAGTACTATTTAATGCTGAAAAATATTCTAGTTGTACACAAAAGCGAGACTGAAGGTGAGAAGAAATTGTTGGATCTAAAATCTAGAAAGTTGCAAAATTGTGCTTATAAATGGGCTCAAATTGCAAAATTTGTGACATTTATGTACATAAACAATACACAAATTAAAAATATAGATATTTGTTGTCATTTTTCAACTGGTTTTGCTTTGATATTTTGTTAACTAAGAAATACTTTTGATATCGAATGCGGGTATGTTTTTGTATTTTCACGCAATCATGGTGTATTCAACATGGGATTTTTAAAATTTGCCTTGCCAGAGCTGTCCTTCTGGATTTTGGAAATCGAGTACTTGCTTTGTTTGCAAACTTAAAATCATTTCATTTGGATGTATGGCCAGGGAGCTAGAGCGCTTAGAATTTGAACAATTTCAGCTTTTTAATAACCGAGCAAAACATGGCTCCTAACACAGGAAGCTCAAAATTAGAAAATGCTATTAATTTCTGCTAAAATGCTGTTTTGTGTTCAAGCGAAGATGTATTTCAATGGAAAACCCGAAAAAGTCTGAATATCAAACTAAAAATGTTGTTTTGGTGACCTGGTTTTATCCATTAAATTGATTTTGAAATTTGGGTCATGAACCACCTCAAGAGTTGATGGCCCTAAAAAAATCCGGAATGTTGAGATTCAAAAATCTATTAGCATTTTTTGGAATAGTACCTCAATGCCTATTTGTGCATGGAATATCATGAGATTTGGTGAGGTTGCCCTGCCAAGGTATTTTATATTTTCTTGGTATTTACTGAATACTGCTCTTAAATACTTGAATGAAACAACCAGCATCAAGAGCTATTTTAAAACACGCTCTTTTGTCTACAACTTAACAACTTAACTACTACTTAATGTAAATGACTGTGTAACATGACTACTGATTTAGTAATATTTATCTCGTAGCAAACCAGCTGAGCGGTGAACGCGGCGCGCAAAGCATGAGTGAACAAAATGTAAAAAGAAAGCAGAAAAATACGCAAAAGTTGGGTTACAGTAGCCTGGGAATGAGGGCATGCGCTAAAACAGATAATGGGTGGCATGGGTGACGTAGTGGTTTTCCAATCGCCTCTAACCACTGTGGTCCGAGTTCGAGCCCTGGCTCAGACTGGATCATATGTGAGTTTAGTTTGTTTGTTGTGTTGTTCTCTCCCTTGCCACGAGGGTTTTTTTCCGGGATCTCCGGTTTCCTCCCTCCGTAACTGAAAAGCAACTTGTGAGTTGAGTGTTGTATGTTGTAAATATAGAATGTAGTGGTAGTGCGTGTGAAGGGAACCTCACACGGAAGAACATCGCATGGGGAGTGGTGGTTGTAAAATAGAAGTTTATATATATATATATAAACCCGCTGTGATTGGCTGAAACAAAATTCATCGCTCAGCTGGAAAGGAATACGTGAATGTTTAACACAAAATGGAGGTTTTCCCTGAAAGAAACATAACTCGAAACTGGCGTGGTATTAAAGACGTTTTCGTAAGACCAAATAGGCGTTAACATAATCAACCCCATGATCCTCAGGGCACTTGGCCACCTCAGCTTCGTAACGGTGGTACAATTCATCGACGATTTTAGATTTCTCTTCGACAGAACGAGAATCCGAAAGTCCTGGAAAACATACAGTAGTAAAAAGAATATTTAAATACAAAGTATAGAGGTTGTTAAAATTGCCCTATTTCACTATGACGTCACTGCTTGTTTATGTGGGGGATAGAATCGCTAAATCCAATAGAAAATTCAACAAAAGTTGCTCCTAGCGAAACAGTTTCATCTAAAATGGCCTGGTTTTCAGATATAATATGTGTTAATATGTACTAAAAATTATTCTGAGTGTTTGCTGGCTATTCTACTTCTCTTGGTGAATTGATACGGGTTTTAGAACAATTTTCAGTGAATTTGCGTTGATTTGACCCCCTCTGATGACCATGATCCTTTACGTTTAAACAATAGATTGTTTGGATGTGACGTCATAGTTAAATAGAGCAATTCACATTGACTATTATGTTTAAATAACAGAATGGCCGGACTGGTCGACTGATTGCCACCATTAATTCACCTGAAAGGAATGTGCTGTTGCTCCACGCTCGAATACTTCCTACATATTTCTTCGCATGTTCTTTTGCATCCCCCTTCTCTTTAATCCATTTTCCCTTATATGGACAAGGCGTGATTTTCGTGTCTATGGAAACCAACTCAAGTCCTGCTTTGACAACAGGCGAGTTAGGACACTTGAATGGTTTCTTGAAGTCATCTACCGTTTTGACGTAAAGGCTTAGATTTGTTTTTGTAAACACATCCTATGAGAGAGGAAAATAAATTCTTTAATTTGTGTTTATTTACTCAAAATGCAAGCAAGCAAGCAAGCAAACCGTTATACAGTCAATTCAAAAAACGTTGTCGTCGACCGGCTCAAGCCTACACGACTGGACCGAAAGGAATATGGTTAAAAATCACTGAAGCGGTTAAATATTCGTTCTGAATTAATTGTTATTGCTAGTAATAAGATAATAATGGCCAGAAACAATCCATCAAATGCATGTCTTTGGGTTTAGGGAAAGGAAAACAAAGTAGTTATGATTCAGTTCACAATTTCGAAAATATGAAGGCATTAAAAAAAAGTCTCCTTCGACACTTCTTCTCGCTTGCCTACGAAGTTTCGTGCTGTAAACCAGGCATAACTAGTCAGATAAAATTATGGAGTCAACTCGGCTTCAATGATTGCTACCCAGAGTTCCTTTCGGTCCAGTCGCGTAGGCTTGAGCTGGTCGACGACAACATTTTTTGAATTGACTGTATACATTTTACTCTTTATAACTTTATTGTACGTGCCTTGCCGTGACCGTGACTGTGCTTTTGCTTTGTTTCGTGACGCAGGTATGTAAATGTTCAACCTTATATGTTTAATATTGTTAATGTTAAGCATCGTAGTTTAAATTTTTTCCAACATACATACTTACATCGGTGATTACTCCATCATCTGAAAGTGATTTCCAAAGTGTCGATAACAGTGTCATACAACCATATTTGGAGTCATTCGTGTGTCCTGGAAACTGGCCATCTTCGGTCAAAACAACCTCCGCCAAGATCATACTTCCTCCTTACGAGAAGACATGTATATTTTAGAAAGCCATATGTATTTCTAGTCTATTAGGCACTATAGACGCCGAGGATAGCAAGCAGGTCACGAGAGAGGAATATATGCGTACATATCGGTTCCCCACTTATTTTTTAAACAATTTGCTTAGTACGTACAACAGAGAAGACGTCTTACCTGGCCTAAGCTCGGCCGCTCTTTTCGTTAGATATAATTCCCAGTCTTTTTCAGCCTGTACCCTAAACTTCTCTTTTTCCTGTGGTACAGTAGTGAACAAAGGAAATATCGTTCCAGTGATGTCACAAGGCTTGTCACGCAACCAATGTGTGCAATTAGAAGAGAACCCCAATGTCACGCTGTCATTGGGGAAACACTGATCGTAGAAATTTGTACCGCTGGCCATGACGAACACGTTGGGGAAGTCCAGGAGATAACTGCGAGGACCAGGAACTAAACCTTGAATGGATTCAAGATAAATACTTTGATATAATTAGAAGATATAACTAGCTAAAAACTAGTGTGAGCTGCGTCGGTGTTTCTAATGAAACAGTAATGATAAAAAGAGTAAATTATACACCGTGAAAAGATATAAAACTTACTGACGTTTCGGACGCTAGTCCTTCGTCAGAATAAAAGAGTAAAAGGACGAGGGACTAGCCATCCGAAACGTCGGTAACTTTTTTCACAGTTTCCACGGTGTATAATTTACCTTTTTATCATTACTGATATGATTAGAAATAATTAAAGTATACACTGAATCGGATTAATAGAGCCTTCAAGCTTGGGAGTAAATATTTTGCACCTGTTGTTATCTTTAGCATAATATTCTTTGTTTGAGTTGTATATGCATATTCATGGGTCTTCTTCTTATGTGCAACCGTTAAACAAAAAAATGTAATGCCTTAGGGGATCGTGACACGTGAGCTGAGAAAACATTACTGGGTCCAACGCTAAAGAGGTCTATTGCAGTTTTGTCCAATCTTCAGTCTAGTCCCATTGTATAGAACTAGTTGATCTTTTAAGCAAAACATTTCTTCAAACCATGAATAAATGCATGGCAAACTCACAGATCGAAATATAATTGGGTGTAAATGAGGAGGAGGACTACCCACAAAGAACCCGGAAAACAACCATCAAATCTAATCAAGGGAGAGACCTTACAAACTCTACTCACATGAAGTGTTGCGTCTAATCCAACTCCAGGCCCCAGAGGTGACGTGAATCGCTACACCACCCATAATGTCCGAGAGCAAACAAAAATCGAGGGGAGACTGGTGCCCGTGGTTTACTCTTACCTTGTGTTCTCAAGAACACAGACGTGAAATCATTGACGGGTTGATCCTCGTAGATCACATTGATCGGCAGTTCAGCACCATATTTTTCTCGTATTGCTTTGACGCATGCGTAGATAAGATCCATCGAAATTCCACCATCAGCCGTTCCATAATCCACTAGGGTCAGCACAGACTGTTTTTCTAGGGCCATAGCATCAAGTTCTCTCAGAACCAAAGGGGTCGCTGTCTTAACCACTTGACGATTAGCAATGCTACGAGTTGAAAAATACCCAGAACCAACCTCGCCGTACGGGAGATGACTATGAGGGACCTGGCAAAAATATGCAATAATCCCCAGGGGGTTGGGAGGTTAACGTTGATATCCACATTTTCTAGCTTTGCAAACATGCATATTAAATGAAGGGGGGGGAGGATTTCACATTGTTTTATATGTGCGAGTCATGACCGACTTTCGATATTTGCAGGCGAATGATGAGTGGTGTGTCTGTGTGAAATATGCTTGGAGCTACCAATAGGAATTCCATGAAGATACACTGGGGCTCGTGGTCTGTTTCGATAGTAAATTTGTTTTTCCTAACCAAATGCAATAACTAAACGCAAAGGTGACAGACAGGTTGGCCGTTCCGAAGGAGTGCTACTCCAAACCCTTCTCGCTGGCATCACATCGTAACTTATTCTCCCATGTCTTAGGCCCTAGCTAAACGAGGAAAATGTTTCCGGATCCAGAAAAATATATCTGATAGTCAGTTCTCTTACAGAGCATCTAGCCTTCTGAAAGTCTGGGAAGGAATTTGGCCAAAAAGTTGATAAAACCTATAACGCTTAACGTTTGCTGTTTGCAGATAGGCTTTGTCTGGATCATGCAGGCTTAAGTGCTGATCTTGCTAGGATTAAACCCATGAACCTACTTCAGTCGGATTGAGTGTTTAACTGTTAAAATATGTCGAGGATTAATTTTTCAGTCAGTATTCTAAATGTAACAGTATGAAAAGACGTAACTGACGTAACTCGGTGACACGTTGACGCATACCTTCGTAGTTGAGTTATCAAACTATTGATTGATTCTTCTGGACTTCTTGTACAGCTTTCAAAAACGAAACCTTCGTATGCACCTTTTTTGTTTTTTTGAATTGAAGTCTTCCGCTAAGGCTTCCGCTCCGCTAAGATCTGATGCAAGTATACAGAGAGTCTTAGATTTACGTTTACATACGGTAAACGTGAAACGTCAGTTGACCATAAAAAATTACTGAAAAAGGAATCAAAAAAGTCCTAGTAGTAGAATAAAAACAAAAGAATATTTGCTTGTGGTGAGAACATTTGCAAAAGATAAGGTAAAATGCAGGAAAACGATTAAAACGTGGTCACGTTTGCCGTTTGCGGGGAGATAAAAAGTCAATCTAAAACTCTCTAATATTTGTAAATACTTCGTTACTTTCTTCCTCGTTCAACTTGAAATTTTAAAATATCTGTAGACAATCCTTAATGGCCAATCACACAAAACGAGAAGTTAAAAAAAACGTCCTTGTTCCATGATAAAATTGGAATTTAGGAGTTGATTTCTCTGGAGGGAGGAAAACGGGAGAACCCGGAAAAAAACCCTTAAAGCACAGGAGAAAAGCAACTAGAAATTTATAGGTGCTGGGCGTATGTTCGTTATGATTTTGAATCATCCAGTGATTTCCAGCATCGCAAAAATATAGGTTCTGGTGATGTTTGCGAAATACCAGAATGTCAAAAAAATCTTTGTTCATTAAATTTGTTATGTATTCGTCCGATCGTTCCCCTGTACTGAAATTTACACAGGGCAGGAAACGGCAAACATACCTAACTTCAAACGCGTCTGGTAAGTCTTGTATGAAAACAGTTTTATGGTATGGTCATAGGTCTAATATTAATAGCCGTAAAATATATTCCTCGTTATAACCAAATGTAGTCAGTCATACTCACAAAGGGTTTCTTCTGTTCCATAGTCGACTCTTTCGTGACCAAAACTCGAATTAACGATTTCGAAGGTTGTGCCAGACGCAGCATCATCAGAAATCACATGACTGAAAGACAAAATACCTGGAAGGCACATAGGCAACCCAAGCAATGTTCTTGTGTACAATAATGCTAGTGTATAGAACAAGTTCCCAGTTTACCGAGCCTTCGAGCGGCGAGGTAAATATTGACCATAATCACTGAGGCTCAGGGAGATAATTGTTTTAGTGTAATTTTAGACTCGAATATCAGAGAAAAGTCGAAATGCAGGATAAAAACAACGGTTTAGTATAAGTACTTCCACTTTGGCAAACTTTGAAAAACCTCATAATCATCGCTCGAGCAGTGTCTATCGTCTCATGATCACTGGTCGTTCGACCAATCACATCGCGAAAAACTCAATATTCAAGTCTAAATTATACTAAAAGCTGTTGCCAGTCGTCCATTCATCAATTTTTTAGAAGCGCGGAATGACCGCAGACTGCGAAGCTACGATACACTGTGATTGTGCCTCACAAATGGCTAAAGATTTGGCCTCAAACGACAAAATGTGCTTTGGAGTCGAAAACTTTCTTCAGTTCTACGAAAACCACAAGAATTCCTGCAAAGCCAAAATATACAAGCACTTCCTCAACACTGTCAAAAAGGTGGCAAAGACATTGGTAAAGATGTTCAAGGAAAGGAAAGGAGTAATGCCAAATTGCTAGACAACCGGTGCAACTCTTGTATTATTACATAGATGAACAGTCCTTAATAGCAAATATGTTTGAATGACATGAAAATCGTGATAAATCAATAACCGTTTGTCAATAATTTTAAAAGAGAAATATTAAAACTATCACGAACTATCAAAGTAAATGGTGAGAGTGTGTTTTTGTATTCATTCTCTATTACAGTTATGATTACTTTGTTACTTATAGAGTAATAGTGTTTATGATGTTATAATCGCTTGGTGAAGGCTTTGTTGCATTTTGCATTTGCACAAGCCTGAAATGCGCTATTGACGTTTTGAATCCAACCGGCGAAAAAAACGAATTCCAACCAGAAAGAAATAGATCTATATGATTATCTTAAAGGTAAAAAATTGCTGTAAAACCAAAATCGATTTTTGTCGTATAAGTACTTTAATGAAACAACCAGCATCAAGAGCTATTTTAAAGCACGCTCTTTTGTCTACAAACCGTATGGCTTACACCATGTACACTTGTAATAAACTTACATTGTTTTAAACCAACCCCTTTACAACCAACTTAACCACTACTTGATGTAAATAACTGTCTAACATGACTACTGAATTAGTAATACTTATCTCGTAGCAAACCAGCTGAGCGGGTGAACGCAGCGCTTAAAGCATGAGTGAACAAAACGACCGGCCCTAAATATTTTTTGATGCTTGAAAGAACGAAGCAAACGTAGCGATAAAGTAATTTTTTTATTCTTCCTTACCTGTTCTTGTAGGGAGATATATTATATTTTAGTAAAAAAACAAACAAAAAAAAAAAAAAAAAAGGAGAACACGCAAAAGTTGGATTACAGTAGCCTGGGAATGAGGGCATTCGGCAAAACCCGCTGTGATGGGCTGAAACAAAGTTCATCGCTCAGCTGGAAAGGAATACGTGAATGTTTAACACAAAATGGAGGTTTTCCCTGAGTGAAACTCGAAACTGGCGTGGTTTTAAAGACGTTTTCGTAAGACCAAATAGGCGTTAACATAATCAACCCCATGATCCTCAGGGCACTTGGCCACCTCATCTTCGTAACGGTGGTACAATTCATTGACGATCCTAGATTTCTCTTCGGCAGAACGAGAATCCGAGAGTCCTGGAAAACATAGTAAAATGAATATTCAAAGGCAAAGTAAAGAGGTAGATAAATTGAATGGACTGTATGACGATTGAGACCTAATGGCCGACAGGCCGACTGGTAGTCGACTGGTAGTCGACTGGCAGACCAAGCCCGAAATGCACTCTGGGCGATGTGAATCCAAACAGCAAAACATTTTACCAAACTTTGTTATGTTTGCACATTTTTCCGGCATGTTTTCTTTCTAGCCAGATAAGAAACACGCATTGATCGTAGCATGCAACATGCAGCAAAACCTTCATCTTTCAAAAAAACTTTTTTTGAAATAGCTGTATTCACCTGAAAGAAATGTGCTGTTGCTCCACGCTCGAATACTTCCTACATATTTCTTCGCATGTTCTTTGGCATCTCCCTTTTCTTTGATCCATTTTTTCTTATATGCACAAGGCACTATTTTCGTTTCTATGGAAACCAACTCAAGACCTGCTTTGACAACAGGCGAGTCAGGACACTTGAATGGCTTCTTGAACTCATCTACCCTTCTGAAGTAAAAGTTTAGGTTTGTTTCGGTAACCTCGTCCTATAAGAGATAAATGTATTCTTTATTTATTTATTTATTTTTTCCATTGAAAAAAGATAGCACGAAACCAATTGTGCGACCAATTTAATGAAACACAATTTGTATGACAAAGAATCGAAATACATGCACAGTTTTCAGTTGATGATAAAGGTTGATTTAAAAGATGGAATTAAGCTAGAACGCCCGGCAGTACAAAACTTCCATGAACTTTTATTCAGTACGTTTAGCAAATCGAGGTCCCTTTTCTATAGTCTGTACCACGAGCGCAGCGGGTGGTTTCATGTTCCATAGAAAAGGGACCTCGATTTGTTTCTTACCACAAAAGAATTCAGTAACACACATCTTTTCGACGTTTTCTTAGTAATCAGATCAACAAATTGAAAGAGATCGCGCTCGTTGACGTCACCTTATTGGTCTGTCCTCTTATCGAAAATGAAAAATAAGCTTACGCTTCTTTCGTGCTTAACAACCTCCCAAGTGCATCCATAAGGCGATTGCCATGGGCGCATGCTAAGCGTGAACCATTTTTTAACATAGCAAAAACGAAATTATTATTTTTTTGATTAATTTAAAAAAAGTTCACTTCAGAGTTAAGGATACACGCTCTCTTGATAACCAATCAGAGCGCGCGTTTTACTTAAGCTATGTTAGAAAGTCATTAGCGTACCGTGGCCAAGGCGTGCAGTGCCGTTTCGCCGTCATGCAAAATCTACTTTAAGTTTGCACGATTTTCAGCCTAATGTTCATCTTTATGTTGAAAGTTCACTTTCTTAGTTAAATACATACTTACATTGGTAATAATGCCCTCATCTGCAAGTGATTTCCAAAGTGTCGATAACAGTGTCATACAACAATATTTGATGTCATTCGTGTGTCCTGGAAACTGGCCATCTTCGGTCAAAGCACCTTCCGCCAAGACCATACTTCCTCCTTTCGAGAAGACATTAAAAATATACCATATGTATTTCTTGTAACTAAGCAAAGAATGCACAATTTCAACTACACACACACTTTAAAAATTCCTCGGATCTTCTACTGGAACATGAATATTCTACACAAAATCGAGGCTATCCCTGAGTAAAAAAGAACTGTGGTCAAGAAAATTATTATTATTATTATTATTATCATTATTATTATTATTATTATTATTATTATTATTATTATTATTGCGAGAAGCAGGAAATCACTCGATAATTCTTAATCATAACGAACATACGGTGGTCTTACCTGGGCTAAGTTCGGCCGCTCTTCTCGTTAGGTGTAGTTCCCAGTCTTTTTCGGCTTGTGCTCGAAAATTCTCTTTTTCCTCTGGTGCAGTAATTAGTATGTGATATAGCCCTCCTGTGATGTCACAAGGCTTGTCACGCAACCAATGTGCACAATTAGAAGAGAACCCCAATGTCACGCTATCATTGGGGAAACACTGATCGTAGAAATTTGTACCGCTGGCCATGACGAACACATTGGGGAAATCTTGGAGATAACTGCGAGGACCAGGTATCAAACCTTGGATTGGAAATATAGATTTTGATATAATATCTCGTGCCCAGGCCTAAATTTCCAAGCTCATGGTCGTGAATTGAAAGGAGTGGGAGTGATCACAAGGTACTTCTGTGATTCAAGGCTAGGTCATTAATTAGAAATTAAATTGAACTAGTTAAGCAAGATTTCTAAAGCAAGATTTCCGCTGCCAAATTCAAATGACGCGCTGCCTGAAATTGGAAAAGATTAGGCCCAAGCAAAAAGGGTCTATCCCAGCTTTAATTTATCTTGTTTAGTCTGAAAGTAGAACTAGTTTATATCTTTAGAAATACTTAAAAATTTCGATTCCTCTAACCATGAATGAACTCAGGGCAAACTCACAGATCGAATTGTAATTGGGTGTGGAGGAGGGAAGGGGGCCAGACAAAGAACCCGAAAAACAACTCTTGGATTAAGGCAGAGAACTATTAAACCCCATCCACTGCACATTAGATGCCGAGTCGAATGCATTCTCGTTCTCAGATCCTCCTCGATTGTCGTTCCTCCCCGTCAAAGGCTCTGGGAAACCGTACAACCGAAAGCAAGGAATATTGCGACCACGTCCTCACGGCATGACGCTCGAACTCTTTCCAAGACAAGCCAAGACAAGCATGGACAAGCCTTTGGCTTTGTATAAAATCTGCAAATAGCGACAAAACATCGATTATCCAATCAAAGAGTAGATCTATTGTTCTCCTTAAAAGCCAATCAAATTGAAAGAATTCGTAGGATATCCCAGAGCTTATGATGGGGAGGAACGACAACCGTGGAAAATCTGGGAACGAGAATGAGTCGAATGAAACTCCAGACCAAATAGGTGAGATACGAAACCACAACCGCTACATTTTCCATACCCAAGAGCACATAAACACCGTGAGGAGACTAGTGGTGCCCGTGGTTTACTCTTACCTTGTGTTCTCAAGAACACAGACGTGAAATCATTGACGGGTTGATCCTCGTAGATCACATTGATCGGTAGTTCAGCTCCATATTTTTCTCGTATTGCTTTGACGCATGCGTAGATAAGATCCATCGAAATTCCACCATCAGCCGTTCCATAATCCACTAGGGTTACCACAGACTGTTTTTCTAGGGCCATAGCATCAAGTTCTCTCAGAACCAAAGGGGTCGCTGTCTTAACCACTTGACGATTAGCAATGCTACGAGTTGAAAAATACCCAGAACCAACCTCGCCGTACGGGAGATGACTATGAGGGACCTGGAAAAAAAAACGCAATAATCCCCAGGGAGGGGGGGGGGTTTACGTTGATATCCACATTTTCTAGCTTTACAAACATGCATATTAAATGAAGGGGGGAGCATTTCACATTGTTTTACATGTGCGAGTCGTGACTGAATTTCGATATTTTCAGGCGAATGATGAGTGGTGTGTGTGTGAAATACATCTGCTTCGCTGGCTTGTAAGTAACATCTAGTTTATAGGTAATCCATACAAGAGAGCATTGCAATAGTCATATTCAACGGTTAAATATTTACAAATAGCAGACAGAGTCCTTAGGTGGAAGTAGGAAGACTTTACAAATATTGCTTGGAGTTCACCAGTCATACGGTCATCAAAAACCACTCCAAGATTAACAGCTGATAAACAAGGGACAATTATGTTCCCACAGTCTTGAATCTCAGTCAACAAAGGATAGTCTTGAAACCTAGAGTGGATACACATGAGCTCTGTTTTATCGTGGTTTAACTTCAATCCATTTACAAGCATCCACTCAGAAATATCAGAGATACTCTTCTAAAGATTGCCTAGATTGAGCAAACTGATCATTGCCTTTAAAAGATAAATAAAGCTGAGAATGATCAGCGTAAAAATGATAACTGAGATTATGTCGCTTAAAGATATCTGCCAGTGGAGATATGTAAAGCAAGTAAAGAACCGGGCCTAGTACAGAGCTTGCGGTACCCCAACATCAAGATTGCAAAGGGAAGATGAACATTCATTAATACCAACAAATTGCTTCCTATTAGACAGGTAGGATCTAAACCAGCCTAAAACAACATCATGCACCAATACCAAACCGATTAGCAAGTCTATCCAGTAAAGTATCATGAACGACAGTATCAAAAGCAGCTGACATATCAAGAAAAATAAGAATAACACAGTTACCAGCATCAATAGATTGAAGGATGTCGTTATGAATTAGAACCAAAGCTGTCTTGGTACTATGCATGGCTTTGTAAGCCGACTGAAGTGGATCATGAAGATTATATTTAGTTAAATAATCATTCAACTGATGATCAACAGCCTTTTCAATTAGTTAAGAGATAAATGGTAGATTAGAAAAAGGTCAAAAATTAGAAAAACTTCAAAGTCAACATTCGGTTTTTTAAGAATAGGTGTCAGTTTAGCAATCTTGAGAGAATCAGGAAGTACACCCTGAGAGAGATATATAGAGGATATTACATGGGCGCGCGGAGATACGAATTTTATCTTCGAGTGTTGAAAAGGTCTCTCGCGAGTGAGCGCAGCAAACGAGTGAGAGATTTTCAACACGAGAAGATAAAATTCGTATCTCCAAGCGGCCATGTAATATTCTGTTTATTATATAATTATCAATGAAGTATGTTTTGGCTTTTTCAGGCAATTCTTTCCGTGTATTTTTGAATAGCCATCGCAATGGTGTTATCTTCACACGTGAAAATAACATGTGTGTTTAACATGTTAACATGTTTTCACGTGTGAAGATATCAATTTTTCGAAATAGAGAAAAATAGATATTTCATTGGTAATTATATAATAAAGATTAATAATATTTATATATTAATTATATATATTTATAATATAATAATCCAAGTTGGTTTCGGAAACATATACTGTTAGATCTGAATAGCCGGTAACGAGTTTTTAGTGTAGTTTTCTTTGTCATAGATTTGTTTATATAAGTGTTCTATAGCTTTTGTTTCACTCATTTCAGTCTAAGTATTTTCGTCATTGTTAGCCTAGTCCCTTAAGAGTTTTTGTATGCTTTATATACGCCCTCTATGCTAATACTTAGTTAGTTGATGCTCGCAGTTCGTCCCTTCGTACACAAATGTAAGTTATTCGTTTCCATTATTTCTTATCGTTTTTGCAGTTTAATGTTTCTTATTGTGTTTTTTCTTGTTATATCATATTTACTAAGTTATTTATCTATTTGTAGTCTTCACCTAACGCCATGCGTACGAGTTTAGATTAATGAACAATCAAGTATGGGACATGTAGTACCAACATATGCATTTTACACCTATTTCAAGTTTTCTTGGTACGTTTTTGAAAGAAAGAAAACATCCTTCTTCTGTTCAAAACTCTGCAGTGAAAAAAGTGCTTGCGTGATCGATTATTGTCATAGAAACAGGAATTTTCACGTTGGGAGAATTTATTGTTTCATCATGAAAACTGCACATTCCATGCAAAAAATGTCGCTACGCTAAAAATGTCTCAAAATCGTAATCAGTTTATGATACTAAGGTTCTTGATATATATAATAATAAGATATAACTAGCTAAAAACTAGTGTGAACTTCGTGTTTCTAAATAAAACAGCAATGAGAAAAGAGTAAATTATGCACCGTGAAAAGATGAAAAAACTTACTGACGTTTCGGACGCTAGTCCTTCGTCCGAAACGTCAGTAAGTTTTTTCATCTTTTCACGGTGTATAATTTACCTCTTTATCATTACTGATCTTGATATATGTGTAGACCTCAGATAAATTAAAGTTTTGGTAGGAGCTTGTGCTGGTTGATTGCCTTGTATGTTGAAGAATAACAATGGGAGTATCGATTATCCAGTACTTATAGAAAAGAATAGAATAGAATACCTATATTTATCCATGATAATGTTCAAAGCTTAAAGCTCGTGACGTGTATGGTGGCTCCAGTTGAATTTTATAAATTGTTCATGAGTTTTTGAAGCCAATTAAAAACTCGTAAATCGTGTTTTATCAGGTCTAATACCACTTGGCTACGCCTCGTTGTTTTATACCTGATAAAACACTCCTACTCGTTTTTTAAATACTACATGATAATGTTTAAAGCTTAAAGCTTATGGGGTCGTGCATGAAATAAATAAATAACTTATATAAATATTTATATTATGATATAAGATCTAAATAAATTAAATGATGTCCAAAATGACTCCAAGAATCCATAGGCTCGATGAACAACATAATAAACGTACAGGTGCCAGTAAAAAAACACAAATAAAACGATAAAATACAGTTAAAAAATGAACTAAAACCATTGAGCAATTCAGGTGCGTGCAACCACTCAGGTGCATCACAAAAAATTGTTCGTTATGATTTCGAATCATCGAGTGATTTCCAGCTTTGCAAAAATATAGTTTCTGGTGATGTTTGCGAAATACAAGTATTTCAAAATAATCCGCTTTGTTTATTAAATTCATGTAATATATATGTTATGCGTTATGTATTCGTCCGATCGTTTCCCTGTACTGAAATTTACACAGGGCAGGAAACGGCAAACATACCTCACTTCAAACGTGCCTGGTAAGTTTTGAAAACAGTTTCATGGTATGGCCAAAGATCTAATACTGAATAGCTTTAAAATATATTCCTCGTTATAACCAATATTAGTCAGTCATACTCACAAAGGGTTTCTTCTGTTCCATTCTTGTCGCCAATGAACCAATTTTGAAGAATACGCCGCCAAACGAGACGTCATCAGCTACAAAATAACTGGAAAGCACACAGGCAACCCAAGCAATGTTCTTGCGTACAATATACTAAATGTATGTTACACTAACTCCTTGCCTGTGGATGGCACTGTATAAACAAGCTAGTCCCTGCATGTGCTCTATAATATAATGAATGGGACTTTAATTTCATATTGCAATGATATATCATCATGCTCCTTAGGCTCACATGCTATGAAAACAGAAGTAATCGGACTGAGTGGTGTGCATTTGGTCTGAAATCATAAAGCGATTGTGGAAAAGGATGCATGATTGCAAAATAAAAGTGCCGTATGATTTATGCAGATTTGTCTTAAGTACATTATACTTCATACACTGCATACAATCGAATTATATTGAAATATAATCAATCATAACTAGCAGTATACTGTACTGGCCAAATGCACTCAGCACAGTCCAATTACTGCTGTTTTCATAGCATGTGAACCTAAGGAGCAACACTGATGATAACTATACCCCATGCACCTGGAGCTCGGATGTTTGCTTTTTTTCTCCGAGAAAATTAAACAAATGATAGGAAATTATATGGTTGCGAGTGTAATTTTGGAATACATTTAAAAGAGTGGGTTTGAAATTGTTCAAAATAGACCTTTTTAGAGTTCCAAATTACCGCTGTGTTTCTTGATTACAGACTCATTTGCTCAGGCTAAGCCTCGAATCAGTGTCTAATTACTCGCAAATACCAACGGTAAAGTAAAGATGCACAAGTTCAACAATCTGGACACTTGAAACTTGACAGACCTTGACTGGAAAACGTGAATATTCTTCACAAAATCATATATGTTTTGAATATTCGGTAAGATTTGGTAAATAAAAATAAATAAGAATGCGTAAATCGACTTTGTTCATAGAGAGGATAACTCTTGACACTAATGCAACTGATAAACTCGTGGTCTTCTTTTAACGTTTCTAGTTGATTAGGGATGGAACCGCCATTTCAAGAGCTCAACTGAGGCACGTGAAGGTCTAACCATTTGCAGATGTAGCACCCACTTTTCTCTTCAAGTTCTCTCGTTCAAACATTTTAAATTCCCTAATGTAATGTCTTTCCCCATATGAGTAATGTTGCCACCCTTCGTTCCTCTTTCTTTTTCCCTCGGGGCATTTGACTAAAACATCTTTGGTATGTCTAACCAATTTCCTCCAGTTTTCCATGGTATGTCCTTTTATTTACCACGGTTTTCGTCATCTAGCCGTCAAAATGGTGTGGACATTTAAGTCCATTTTTCCTTCTCAAAAATGACGTAAATTGGAAGAAAGATATACATACATACATACATACATACATACATACATATTGTACCAAAAAGTAAAATAGAACTAATACAATGTGTATATAACGAATTATAAGGTACAGGCTATCTGTAATAACCATGAGGCTAACCTAGGCAGACAGCTTGACATGAAAAATAATTGCAAATTTGGTACAGGAAGAGAATGAGTAAAATTATATAGTGCAAGAAAAAAAGAAAAAGAAATTACTTTTTAAAAAAAACTAAATATAAGTTAGTAATCAATACTGACAAATACAATAAGAAAAAAAAAACAAAAAAGAAAATTAGACAAATAGGAAATGGATCAGTTCATTTTAGATTGTTACAATAAATAGAAAAAAGAAAATTTTTAGTAATTAACAAAATTTTGATCTATTAAGATTATCATTTCATAAGTTGGTATAGATAACACTTTTTTATTTTATTTTATTTATTTTTTAATTAGAAGAAGAATAAGCCTGCAGTAATTTTTCTTTTAAGGATTTCTTGAACCTATCTTTGCTATATGGTTTTAAGCACTCCTCAACAGAATTCCAAACTATAGCGCCAGCATATTTTATATTAAATTTTCCATAATTGGTTCTAATTTTTGGTAGGGAAAAAGAAGTTTTAGAAGCAAATCTTGTATTGTAAGAATGCTTCATGCTTACCGAGTGAAAAAATGACTTAAAGTAAATAGGTAAATTTCCAGAATAAAAATCATGCATAAAAACAGCAGTATGAAAGTAGACCAAGTCACAAAGCTTGAGAATTTTTAAATTAATGAAAATAGGATGAGTATGGGCATTGTAGTCAGCAAAGGTCATTAGACGTAGAACTTTCTGGAGAATAAACAAAGGATCAAGTGTTGTGTTATAAGTGTGTCCCCACACTACAATACCATAGGTTAAATAAGGATATATTAAAGAATAATATATGTTAATTAGAATATCCAAATTGACATAATGGCGAGCCTTGGCTATTATTCCAATGCTGCGTTTTATTTTATTTGAAATAAATGAAATATGTGATTTCCAAGTAAGGTGGCTATCAATCATGACACCTAAATATTTAATTTGATACTCCCGCTGAAGAGGTTGATTATCTATCTGAAGCTGAACATCATATAACAATTTCTTTTGAGCTGGATGAAAAATAATAAAATTTGATTTTTCAATATTCAAGGAAAGTTTATTAGCACAAAGCCAGGTGTGCACATCAGATAATTGATTATTAATGATCAATTCTAGAGATTTTAAACTCTTATTAGCATAAAAAAGATTGCTGTCATCAGCAAATAAATGAAAAGAGAATTTATTGGATGATTTAGAGAAATCATTTATATACAAGAGAAAAAGAATGGGTCCAAGAACTGAACATTGAGGAACACCACAAGATATAGGTAAAATTTTGGAACAGGTGCTTCCAAGAGAAGTAAATTGTTGTCTATTATGGAGGTATGATTCAAACCATTTACCTGCTAACCCACGTATTCCATAATAATCTAGTTTTTGGAGTAAAAGTTGATGATTAACAGTATCAAAAGCTTTGCTAAGGTCAAGAAAAATTCCACAAGAATAGATGTTGTCTTCAATAGCATTTTGTATATTATCTGTTATGGAAAGAACAGCCTGTAAAGTGGAATGCTTTGGTCGAAAACCAAATTGCTTATGAGATAAAACAGCTTCTTTATTGACAAAGTTAATAAGTCTGTCAAACATAAGTTTTTCAAGAATTCTATTGAAAACTGAAAGAAGGGAAATAGGACGGTAGTTATTAACATTGACTTGAGAACCCTTTTTAAACACAGGAATGACCCTAGCTAATTTGAAACTTTCAGGAACAATTCCAGAAGAAAAAGAGTTATCAAAAATACGTTTAAGAGGTTTTGAGATAAGATGTTTAATAGATTTTAAAACTGCAACAGGTATACTGAAGGGCCCAGTGCTCTTTAAAGGGTTCAGTTTATCTATTTCATCCTCTATTTCTTTAAGTGTAACAGGAGTTAGAAAAATGCTGTTAAGTGACTTTTGAGGCAAATAACTCAATGGAGATACATTGCTTTTTGGGACTGAACTAGCAAGATTAGTACCAATATTAGTAAAAAATTCATTAAAATGATTTGCTATACTCTTACAATCAGTTAACTCAACATTATTAGATGTTAGTAATTTAGAAGGCAGATTAGATAATCCATGTTTAAAACCAATAATATCTTTAATTCCTTTCCAAACGTTCTTAATATTAGTTCTATTGGATATAAAATAGTTATTATAATATCGAGTTTTTGATAATTTCATAAGGTGATTAAGCTTATTTCTGTATATTTTGAATTTATCAAAATAATACAAAGATTTGGTTTTAATATATTTCTTATACAGTTTATTTTTAATTTTAATTGATACTTTAATTCCTTTAGTTATCCATGGTTTACATAATTGCCTTACATCATTTTTACTAAGTTCCCTAATAGGAATATGCTTATTAACTACATTAGACAGTTTGGAATAAAAAATATCAAATAGCATAGAAGCATTAATAGTATGTTCAAATTCTTCAGTCCAATCAATAGCCTTAATTTCATCTAATAAATCAGCTTCATTAAATTTAGAGTAGTCTCTTCTAGATATTTTAATATTTTTTGGAAGAGCTGATAATTTATTTATAATTAGAAAATTTGGAAGATGGTCAGTTAAATCATAAACAATATTACCACTAACAGTATAGTGAGTTAATGAATTGAAGAATATATGATCTATTAGAGAAGCAGAATGATCGGTAATGCGAGTAGGTTGAAGTATATGAGGATTAAATGAATATGATTGAAGAGTGTTAAGGTAATTTTCAGTATCTGAATGGGAAGAGGATTTTAATAGATCAATGTTAAAATCCCCCATGATTACACAAAATTTGTTTTCTCTATTAATTTTATCAAGTGAACTTTCAAGATAATTAAAAAATACATCAAAGTTACTATGAGGATGCCTATAGATAACCCCAGACACAATATTATGATGTAGATCACTTTCTACTTCAATCCATAGAGACTCAAATTCAGATTTAATAGAGCAAGAAAGATCACTTCTAAGGGAAGAAGATAATTTGTCAGAAACATAGAAAGCTGCACCACCTGCATGAGATAAGGTGGGCTGAGAAAAGAATTTATAACCATTAATAAAGTTATTAAATGGAATTCCAGGTGTGCTTTTAAGTCTGGTTTCAGTAAGACCAATAACAGAAAAATTATGATTTAGTTCCGAAAGCATATGTATATGTATAAAATTGTCAATGTTGGCATTTAGACTTCTGATGTTGGAGTGCAAAACCGAAAAACATTTACCAGAAATGCTACTTATACCACAACATTAACACTGATGTTGTACTTACAGAATGCTTGCCCTCTTCCATGACTGTAAAATGAATCACTGTCACGCTTAGTGGATGCAACAAACACAGAATTATCTAGGATTGCGTGACTCCTACGACAAACATTTACGAGCGAAAGTATGGTAAAAAAATACCCCCCAAAACTGAAGTAACTTAAATGAGAGTAAATTACTAAGATAAAATGAATTCTGAAGAAATTATTCGATTGGATAGCAATATTACCGTGGTATATTGCTAAATTGCGTATTTTAATCTGCCTAAACTATGGCCTGACCTTGTTCTGTATTACAATACTTTATACAAATATCGTTGGATTCTTATTATTTGACCCGTCTTTATGCCAATTCTTTCGGGCAATTAATTGTAAAAAAAATTCAAAAAGTATTTATTTTAGTTTTCTTGCCGTTCGTGCAGCTTTAATCGGAAAATGAAGAGAGAATGCAACGATGACTGAAAACAGTCTTGTCTTGACAACGTTGGAAGTTGGATTCAAATGCTTTACCACAGGAAGCCCGAGCACTGCAATTACATCTTGTATGTAATAAGCCTTTTCATAGTTTAAGAATCGATTCCACTGCGCATGCGATTTTATCCCGAATTTCTCACCTTCTTTTGTCTAAACCTTCTTTTGTTCTTAATTAAAAAAAAGGTGAGAAATTCGGGATAAAATCGCATGCGCAGTGGAATCGATTCTTAAACTATGAAAAGGCTTATATATACAGTATGAGTGGCCGGACACGAATACTGTATATGACTTATCAAACGTCTAGGTTAGTTCCTTTGTGTTTCACTAAAATTTTCAAAATTAAAGTGAATTTGGCCAAGAAAATCCAACTTAAAGTTTATGTAAATGAACAATAGACCAGTTTTGTATCAGATTTACAACACTCTTCACGGTCGTGATTTCTAGATAGATGTGGCAGTGCGCCGTGTGGGATGGGCTCGGATATCAAATAAGAACATGCGTAATAAGTAAATTACGAGCCTTAGATGAAACGACTGAAGGAGAGTTATTCATGAGTTTGATAAAGACCAAATGCAAAACTTGCACGCCTGACATCGTATAATTTCATTGTTGTATTCGATATCGTTTAAAAAGCAAATTTCAAAATAATACATTTGTGGGATTAAAAGGGTCTATATAATAAAAATGTGGAATTAAAAGGGTCTGCTCAGGAGAAGGGAGTTTTTGTTTTGACGGCCTAGGACTGGGAAAGAGCAGCACAGCCTCTCTACAAATAACTTGAATTTAGCACACGCGCAATTAGTTTGTTGACCCCTTTACTTTGATTCCAACAAATTCATACATAATTGTATTACAAAAATGATTTTGTAGTTCTGAAATTTTACATCTTGAAACGAAGCATATTTTTACATATCAGGTCGTTTGCTTGAAACAAAGTATAAATACTGTATATATGTCATATAAGTTAGTCGCCATAGATCAATACTTGTCTTCGTCGTCACACTTGAACGAATGACTGAAGACGTGAGGATTAATCATTAATTAATAATAATTAATTGATAGTAGAATTCGTAAAATTCCGCTGTGTTCCTTGATTACAGACTCACTTGCTCAGGGTTAGCCTGGTATCAGTGTCCAAATTATCTAAGGCCCCGTCCACACGTACTCAGCACCATTAAGGCATGGCTCTTTTGAGGAAGTGATGGAAAATCAGTTATTTATTCATATCTTTGACAGTTTACTATGAATCTTTCCCCAATTTGGCTCGTATTAGTAATTCTTCAAGGCAAGCAATTACCGCATATCTTTTACCATGGAAACCAGGTCACGTGACCACAAAGCCGCCATCTTGGATTTTTTAAACAAATCGTTTGTAGTCGTATTGAAACTACTTCAAAAGTCCTGAAAATCCATATTCCTTTTTGTATTTGCAATACCTATATGGATATAATTGGATATCTTGGAAATTATATTAAGTTTAATTTTTAGAATATTTTTAATTTTTTGGAAAATACAGAAAATATTCTAAAAATTAAACTTAATATAATTTCCAAGATATCCAATTAGATCCATATAGGTATTGCAAATATAAAAAGGAATATGGATTTTCAGGACTTTTGAAGTAGCTTCAATACGACTACAAACGATTTGTTTAAAAATCCAAGATGGCGGTCTTGTAGTCACGTGACTTAGTTTCCATGGTAGCCAAGGCTCTAAGGTTCCTTCTTTTCACAAAAGACATTAACTTGCCAAGTTTGGGGAAGATTCGTAGAAAACTGGCTATGATATAGCCAAACAGTTTTTCATCTGAGAGCCATGTCTTAATGATGCTGAGTATCCGGAAATTTTTGTATCCGCAAATTCTTTTTTTGCGAATGCGGGTTGCGTCCACACGTGTTCGGAAATTTTTGTATCCGTATCCGGAAATTTTCGAAAACGGTCTCCAGAGTGGAAATTTTCGAATACGCTCCGAATACGGATACGTGTGGACGGTCGTATCCGCAAATTTTCGAATACGTTGACGTAAACACGATTTGCGCATGCTCAATAAGAAAAACTATCCGTCAAAGGGACTAGGCACTAGCGTGTATCAGGGCGGATCAAGAAAATTCCGGATACGTGTGGACAGCGAAAACGATTCGAAAACGATTCGAATACGCTGCGTGTGGACGCAAATATTTTCGTATCAGCAAAAAAAATTTTGCTGATACAAAAATTTCCGGATACGTGTGGACGGGGCCTAATTTACAAATACCAATTATAAAGTAAAAAAATGCACAACTTCAACAGCAGAAACACTTGGAAATTCCACTGGAACAGGTGAACATTTCAGTCAAATCTTGAAATACGAGGTTAACCTTAAACAACAGATAATTCGAAACTGCATAAGAAAAAGCATTTCATATATTGTACGTTTTTAGCATATTTTTCTATATCTTTAGTTTCTGTAAGATTGAAACTAGAAAAAGCAAAATTATTAGAATGAAAGAATATGTAGAAAATGGCTATTTCAAGTTTCTGCGAACGAAATTCAGACTAGTATTGAGTATTTATCATTCTCTAACTGGTAAAGTTTAGGAAAGAATGACACTCTATCAACATATCTGATCCCCGAGGACGCGATTAGATACATAAAGACATAAAGACAATGTGTTTGCTGTCATTGTTGTTGCTTTTGTTTTCTTATTGATTATTGTTGTTCTGTATCGGTGTTGCTATTGCTAATGTTAATGCTGATGCTGCTGCTGCTATTGCTGCTGTTGTTGCTGATGTTGTTGCTGCTTTTGCTGCTGCTGTTGATGCTGCTGCTATTGCTGCTGCTGTTGTTGTTGTTGCTGTTGATGCTGTTGCTGCTATTGCTGCTGTTGTTGTTGTTGTTGTTGCTGCTGCTGTACTTGCTGCTGCTGCTGTTGTCGTTGTTGTTGTTGCTGCTGCTGTAGTTGCTGCTGCTGCTGCTGTTGTTGTTGCTGTTGCTGTTGTTGTTGCTGCTGCTGCTGCTGTCGTTGTTGTTGCTGCTGTTTTTGTTGTTCTCGCTGTCGCTTTTGTAGTTTTTCCGCATTTTTAAAAATTTAAAAATTGAACTTCTGCTAATAATAAAATATTATTTTCTCCAGCGTTATAGTGTAATTCTTACGAATCATAAATATCTTTCATATAAAATCAGCATAAATGTCATATTTAAATCTAATAATCATATTTCTCTTGGAATAAAGATTCTTGGTTTGGACTGACCATGATCACGTGATATTCTTCATTGGAGTGATCACGTGATAGCTAAACACCTCGTGCATTAACCAATAGCACGGTTACATCTTTAGATCATAGCTTTACGTTACCGACTTCGGTGGATTTTTAAGAATTCTTCAAAATCCTGTCACAGAAAATATTCAAATGTGAGTATTAAAAATACATTCTCATATGGCAAATGTAAAACCGAGTAAAGCAATTTTTTGCCTCTGAAAATAAAGGCGATCATATGGTTCTGGTATATTTTTAGCAAAGGACGCCATCTTGAAAATTCTAATCAAAATGCCACTTATCACGGAAGTTGTACATAAGATATGTATTTTCCGGTAGTTCGTTCATGTTTTAGAAACAATAGAACAACAAAAGAATACAAGACAATGCATACAATAGAGTGCACGCACTAAACCCGTGCACAATAATTAGTACCAATTAGCACTATTTCATACAGAATCCTTTGTTTTCTATTGTTTAGTTATCACTATTTAGTGCTAAAAATTAGTATTAGAGTGCAAACAATAGAATGCAAACACTAAAAGTGTGCAACATAAATATCACTAAATAGTGCTATTTTATGCTAACTCTTATTGTTTTCTTTTGTTTAATTAGTGCTATTTACTACTAAATAGTGATAACTATTGCACACATTTAGTGTTTGTACTCTATAACCCTGAAACTTTAGTAATACTAAATAGCACAATTTTATGCAAAATCCATTGTTTTCTATTGTTTAATTAGCACTATTTTGTACTATTTAATAGTTAGTGTTTCACGGATTAATTGTTTGCACTCTAGTTTCACGGGTTAGGTGCAAGCACTCTATAAAACAATACACTACTATTTTTACCCCAGTCAACCCACAAAAGTCGCCGCATGATTGATAGTAAACATCAGAATCCTCACCTTAATCTGAGACAACGCAGTTATAAGACTTGGGCGATGCTCGTTGCTAACAGGAGGGGCATCTGTATCGTCTGTAGTGCTGGTAGTTGGGATAGATACTGCCACTGAATGAAAGTCGGTATTTGCTAAAGTAGGGAGTGATCCACTGTATCTTTTTCTCTTAAGTTCCACATTGTCCCATCCGTAATTCTTGTCTTGAGAATCCTGTGATCCAACAGATGTAATAGATTCTCGTTTCTCTTCGGGTGCATTTGAATATTGTCGACTTGTCCCAGGCGATTCCTTAAAGGAACTGTCATCAAAGGATCCTTCCGAAGACGAGGACACTCTCTTTCCACTTCCGTACTTTTTTCTTCTTGACACATTTGGGGATATCTTCTGTAACTCTTCTTCCAACACTAAAAGCGATGCCTGGCATTTCTTCTTGGAGCCTTTACGAGGAAGCGACGTACCACTTTCTGGGACAGAAGGCCGGTATAGTTCGTTCTTATCATCGAATGAATCACGAGAAGATATCGATCCTGTAGGAGACTCCATGAACTTGGCTCTCCTTTCGTCTTGAACTGACCGAGTAGTAGCATCGATGGAACTTCTTAAAGACTCGTAATTTTCTGAAGATCGTCTTGGTCTAGGGTTAGTTTTCAAGGCAGTAAGGTTTTCCATTACAGCAGCTTCTTTACTTCTATTCTCCCTCATATCCTTATCAACATGAGCAAGTTTAAGATTAATTTCCTCAAGTCTCTTCTGGTCCCTAATAATTTCCTCTTTATTCTTAACGACATCTTTTGCAAGTAATTTCTTCATTGCGCCCTTTTTCTCGTGCGTTTTTTCGAGCTTCTTCTGGAGAGCCCCTTTCTCTAAATTCAACGAATTTCTCCTTTTTCGCAACAAAGTTTCGGTTTTTAATGCTTTTAGTTTTTCTTCTTCAGCCAACTTGTCGCATTTCCCCAAGTACTCTTCCGACGTCTGATAAGAAGACAAAACATTTGCATAATCTTTCGAAGAAACTGACCCTGTTGAAGATCCTCTAGGTTTTCCTTGTGGCACTATTTCAATCTTATCCTTCTTTTCTTTGACATCTGAATGTTTTTTAGGAAGTTCAGGAGACTCTGGTTGTGAGTTTGCACCTCTTAAGACAGCAGCCGCTGATTTCTTCCAATTTCCTCGTGCCTTTGTGACTCGTGCGTACCTTTGGTGACCCATACTTTGCATACGCTGTTGCTCTTGAAGCAGAAGTAAAACCTCCGGTAGCGAGGTAGGTTTGCGTGTAATTGTAGAAGAAGACCTCATTGAGCTACCATTAGAATCCTTAAAAAGGTCCTTTTTATCGCCTGCTTCTCTTATTTTTCTCAGTTCGTTCAGAGACTTGGACATCTTTCGCATCTTTTTTGTGGAGTCGACCTTCTTCTCATCCACTACAGCAACGTCTGGTCTACTTGCATTATTAATGTTACCTTCGCTTTTTATCTTTGGTAAGACGCCATTAAGAAGGTCAAATGTGGCCAGAGTGTTTTCGTTTGGTCTGACAATAATTAAGGAATATAAATAAAAATAAATGAAAATACTCATTAGAAGTTTCCTCATTTCCTCATTTTTTTCATCTCTGAATAATACGTCAGAAAAAGGTGGACCTCTTGGAACTGCAAGCTGCATCACAGTTTTTGTTGTTGCTGCTGTTCTTTCTGTTGTCGTAATTTTTTAAGAATTCCCTGTCATGGGACTCTTCACAATTTTTAAATAAAAAAGAAGCAACAAAAATGGTTTGCGTGAAATTAAAAACGTGACTTGCCCTGCACGTGGTTTCGAACTCTGTGGACGTAAGTACAAAATCCAGTCCAGAAAATTACAGAATAACTTCGTATGTTTGTATTTATGCTAGGTGTAGTCAATAAAAGTTTGATGCCATGGCGTTCAATTTAGAATGGACGTGACTAACCTTTGGACATCCCTTTCAGCTTGTAGTAATCTAATCCAAATATCCAATTCTCGTTCACTTTCCGCAGAGAAGCAATACTGTTTTTTATCCAACGGCAGCTTCACCACGAACGCAAACTTCTTTCCTTTAAAGCTTGTTTTTTCCACAACACAATCTTCAAGCTTCATAGTAGAGCATGGATAAATGTCTTCAGAGTTCTTAAAGAAGTGTAGATTGTTCTGCTGCAGAACACACCAGCGTTCTGACCAAGGTCCCTTGTTGACACGAAAATATAAGCAAGATGTGTACTTAATACCAATGAGAAGGGATGCATTAACACCAAGGCCACCAAATGTTTTTCTTCGTCGTTTCGTAGATGAAAGGTCCAGAATGGTCAAAGCATTTGAGATAGTACGACGTAGGGGACTCTGTCTTTTCTTGGAATGAACCTAGAAAAAAAAATCTCTTAATATTCCCTTCTATTACTTCAACAGACAAGGAATTTTTTGTTACTCCAATCTCTCCAGTTAAGGAATCATATTGTAGTTTGCGATTTGTAAGCTATTGTTGCTGGGAAACTTTTTAAGACCTCAATACAGGGCAAGTTGAACGATTTTGGTTCTCATGTCACCAAATCTTAACATAACAATTTGCACATTTAAAAAACAATTAAATCCTGACTTCAATAGGGTATTAAAGGCATGCTCATGTGCAAAAAAATTAGCAGCAATAAAGTGGCCATTTAAATGCTATTATAAAAATTTGTAAATTTATTTAGCGTAGATTATATATAATACATAGACTTATTTACGCACTCAACAAGTTGTGTAATAGACCCCTTGCACAGAGGAATTGTTCTGCGGGACAAAACAATGCATAAGAAAAGACGGCCTATTGTTTTATCCCCAAGGACAATTCCTCTAGAAAATCAATACAAGGGGTCTATAACTTACCAAGTATCCTTCAGATAACGAACGAATCCTATCAATCCCACCAGCCGAATATGCTCTTTTGATTTGAACTCTTGCTTTACTATGATGATCATCTACGCTACTTTCGCTTGACACATCGCCAGCTGTAGTTGCCTATTGGTGTTTGAAAATAAATTACAGCAATGTCAGTACACTGGTACTTAGACAAAACAATGTTGTTGTTTTTTTTCAAAATCGCGAGTGTCCAAGAAACGATAAACCCAAGTTTAGGTTGGACTTTATTTTTTCGAAGCGAGATAAACGGTGAGCTTGCAATGATAGAGACCTTTTGTTACACTTTGGACAATTAATCACGTCTCTATGACTGTAAGCTCACCGTTCGCTCTACCTTTCAAGATGACGCAGGGAAATGTGAAGGGGACTATTGGTTAACATAAGTGGTTAGAAAATAATGGCAAATGAGGTGGCCTTAACTCACGTACAGATCTAACTGGAATTTAGCGTGTAAGGTTTTGCGGAGAGAGGAAACTGGATGTGTTGTCTCTCCCTTGCCACGAGGGTTTTTTCTCCGGGTACTACGGTTTCCTCCCTCGGTAAAACCAATCATATATGACATGAGGGTTGTGCGCTTAAAAACAAAATATTTTTAATAATAATGATCACTCACCCTAGGCGACGGATGAGGCTCTGGATTGTGATTCACCAGATGTTCTTGTACAGTGATGTCTTTGAAGAAAACATCATCCCTATCGAAAGAGTCTCCAGAAATCTTCGAGCTACTTGGGGTTGCTGTTGTGCATGAATCATCGCCTTCGCACCCACTCTCGCTCGACAATAAACGGTCCTTAGTTAAAGAAGTGGTGAGGATAGCAGAGGAAATAGCGTCCTTCCATGCGACGTAATCTAAAAACGATGACGGGAAAAATTAACAACAAGAGCTCGATATCTGTATTCAAAAATCTAATGGGACACTCAAGGCTTTTAGAAATCCCTTCAGCTTGGGCGAAATGTTTATCCATTTCAGACCAAGCATCATTCTCTTGAGCATTTAAAGATTCTTTGCGTAATATATATAATATATATCACTATTAATTGCGTAATATATATATAATATATATCACTATTAACTTGTCCTCCCTTGCGCAACCGTTAAAGAAAGAAACAATGCTCTAGAAACGACACATGTTGTCTAAAAATGGGGAAAACACCTCGCCAAGTCTTAGAGACCTTAAACCATATTTGGCATGATGAACAGTACTATATGTGGTTGGGACTTATACATAATAGACGTTAGCCAGACTTTACCAGATTTACAATTAGGGCACTATATTCGTCTTGTCCTTTAGTCAACTAAAGGCCACTGCGAGAAATAGTGCCACTGGGTTGATCTGAAATGGGGAAATGTTACGTCCAAGCTGCTAAAGGGGTTTATAAATTAACTGTTTCTTGTACTTTCTGGTGATACCATGAGTATACTCACCTTCTTCAGTTTCAGCCCGCAGGTACAGCGGTTGTCCAATGGCTCTCTTGACGACCATAATAGTGGTCCTTCTGTGTCTGTACAGTCTAGCACTAGACAGTAACGAGCCTGAACTTTAGAGTTTCAAATTGTTTGATGGAGTCTGTGAAATCGATTTCGGGTTCAATATCAGTGAATGATTCTGAAGATTGACCTGCAAAGGAAAATAGGGAGAGGGAGTGAGTAATTTCTGCAGGAAGTCTTCAAACGTTTCTCGTGATACCAATGATCATTGTGGAGTTCCACTTTCTTTTCAAGGGTACATATGCCGTCCACCCCCGCACCGGGCCCCCCCATTGCCCTGGAATGCCTGCGGCGTGTCGTGGTGCATGGCCTCACTGTTTTCGAAGCGTTGCAGGCCAGCGAGTGCCCCCGCCTGTGCATCCGTTGGCCACTCAGTGTCCACGGAGGGTGCGTGTAAGAGGACCCACTGTGACCCGGCCGACAGTGGCCAGGTCTTGAGTGGCCCTTTGCCACCGCTGCTGTCGACCCCCCCCGC
>WHPX01000272.1:0-306884 GCA_011057435.1 Actinia equina
CAATAACATCCCCGTCATCAATAACATTCCACCATCTCACTATCATATAGCCATCCTCATAAATCTCCACCATCCCAATAACAACTCCATTCATCATAACAGATCCACCTCATCATACCATCTTCCATCTCATACCACTGCCGACCCGATCATGGCCGCATAACATCTACCATCATCAGTAACAATCGATCATCAATAACATCCTCCATCATCCGTAAACATCCACCACATCAATACATCCTCCATCATCAAATAACATCCTCCTCATCAGACACCACCATCATCATAACATCCTCCTCATCAATAACCTCCACCCATCCTCAATATATCCACCATCAGCAATAACATCCGCCCCATCCTGCAATAACATCCTCCATCATCAATACATCCCCATCATCAATAACATCCACCACATCATAACACCAGCCATCATCAATCAGATTACCATCACAATGACCATCCCCTCAGCAATAACTCCTCCATCATCAATCCATCCACCATCATCATAACCTCCACCATCAGTCATAACATCCACCATCAAGCCATAACATATACGCATCAGCAATACCAGCCACCCATCACCAATAACAGCCACCGCATCAATAACAGTCCACATCATCAATATCTATCCCATCATCATAACATCCCCATCACCCATAACATCCTCCCTCATCAATAACATATTCCACCATCACATAACATCTTCCATCATCAATACGAACCACCATCATCAATCACATCCTCCCATCGCATAACCTCTCCATCATCCACTAAACATCCTTTCCCCCCATCATCATAACATCCACCATCTCTACCATCCTCCATCATCAATAACATCCCTCCCTCATCATAAATCCATCCACCAGACATCAAACCTCCTCATCATCAATAACATCCACCATCATCAATAACATCCACCATCATCAATATCATATACCTCATCATAACATGCCCCCATCACCAATAACATTCCACCGTCATCATAACATCCACCATCATCAATATCATATACCAATCATCAATAACATCCACCATCACCAATACATCCTCCACCACTACACTGATATCACCATCATCATAACATCTTGCCTCATCCCGTGTACATACCACCATCATCAATAACATCTACCATCACAATACATCCTCCATCATCAATAACATCCTCCTCATCAATAACATCCACCCATCAATAACATCCTCCATCATCAAGAACTCCTCCATCATCAATTAACATCCACCATCGCAATACCCATCCTCCACATCATACCATCCACCATCATCAATATCTCCACCATCATCAATAAACATCCGCCATCCGCAACCATCCTCCATCATCATAACATCCACCATCGCATACATCCGCCATCATCAATACATCCACCCTCATCAATTCATATACCATCAACAAGAACATCCACCATCACCAATAACATCCACCATCAGCAATAACCTCCACCAGCAACAATATCATTACCATCAGCAATAACCTCCCCCATCATCCAGTAATATCCACCATCCTCAATAACCTCCACCATCATCAATAATATCCACCATCATCAATACCTCCACCATCATCAATAACATCCACCGCATCAATAACACCAACATCATCATACATCCCACCGTCATCGATAACATCTACCAGCATCAATAATTCCACCACCATCATCATAACAGCCCCATCATCAATAACAGCCACCGTCATCAATACATCACCACATCAAACATCTACCATCATCCATAACATCCGCATCATCACCAGCAACCATCACCATAACATCCACCATCATCATAAGATCCACCATCATCAATAACATCCACCAATCATCAATAACATCCACCGTCATCAATAACATCGCAACCCCATCACCATCTCGTATAATAACATCATCGCACCAGCTCCATACCCTCCACCATCACAATACATCCACCATCCTCAATAACTTCCACCCACCATCATCCATATCATATACCACATCAATAACATCCACGATCCATCATAACATCACTACTTACCATCATCAGACATCCGCCCTCATCAACATCACCATCATCAATACATCTCCCATCATCAGTATCATTTACCATCATCAATAAATCACCACCATCCTCAATAACAGCCACCATCGATGAACCAAGTAACCAGCACCATCTACTCAAGACATCCACCTCATGCAGGACATCCACCAATCATCACACGCCATCATCAGATCACCCCACCATCTCAAGTACTCCACCGACCATCAATAACATCCCCATCATCAATAACATCTAACCTCTCTCCAATAACTCCCCCCAGCAATAACATCCTCCGATCCTCAAGAACCTCCACCTCATCAATACTCCCCCCATCTCATACATCCACGACCCATCAATACATCCACTTCAGCAATACATCCTCCAATGCGCATACATCCACCATCATCAATAACAGCCACCATCAGCAATCCTCCGCCATCAACGTAATATCCCTTCATCAATAACCCCTCAATCATAAACATCATATCATCCACCTCAATCATACCATCCCCCATCAGCAATAACGTAATGCCACTATCATCAATAATCCACATCATCAATATTCCACTAACATCAATACATCTACCATCATCAATAATACATCCACCATCATAACATCCCGCCATCAAATCCACCCCCTCATAATAATCCATCCATAACTCAATAACATCCTCCATCATCAATAACATCCTCATCATCAAATGCACACCTCAATCCACCATCAGCTCATCAATAACATCTACCTCCACCCCCAATAACATCCTCCATCATCATACCATCACCTCACATAAGCCCACCATCATAAGAGTCCACCATCATCAATAAACATCCACCCATCATATCAATAAAATCCCCAATCCTCCCGCATTACACTATCCAGATACCATCAGCAATAACAATAAACATCCACCGCATCATCATCACCATCACAATAACAGTCCACCACCCATCAAATAAGTCCACCCCCACATCCAATACCCCCATCATCAATACATCCTCCATCAATCATAATATCACCATCATCAATACATCCCCTATCATCAATAACATCCCCTCTCATCATACCCGCCACATCATAATAGCCCCAGCATCAATAACGTCCACTATCAGAATAACATCCTCCTCAATCATATATCCACTAACGTCAATAACATCCCATCACATCATCAACAGCCACCCTCCAATGGGCCATCAACCATCTCAATAACCATCACCATCCCAATAACAGCCACCATCATCAACTAACATCACACCATCATCGAATCCACCATCACCCATCATCAACTTTTTTTAATAGCCATCGCAATGGTGTTATTTTCACACGTGATAATAACATGTTATTTCACTGTGAAGATATCAATTTTTCGAAACAGAAAAAAAAGAGATATTTCATTGGGAAATTATATAATTAAAAAAATAATAACTTCAGAATAATTGTGTTTGTTGGTCTTAATATTGCATGGCGCAATTCCCTTAGCTCCTGTAAAAATCGCTTATTGTTATATCATATGGTTATCTCAGTATTCTTCTTTTTTTCCTTCGTCATTTTCATTATTCTGTACTCTCTATTTACTAGTGTGTCTATTTGTTGCCGTTTGTCTTTTCATAACATACGTCCAAAAACATGTACAATTACTAATAATACATTTAACAATACCTAGTTTTTACAAATTAAAAGTAAATGTTACAAACAATAACTAAGAGCTAAACGAGTTGAGTAACATTATTTGCATGTATTTTAAAATCTCTTAGTGTAAATATTATTTAAAAAGTGCAAATCTCTTGTTGTTGTTGATTAGTTTAGTAATTTGGAAATCGATCTTTGCAGATTTTCCATTTCCAGTGGTCAACTCACGTGACCGAGCAATGGTTTATGATGGTATCGATGCAGAGGACAAGTTTTACCATACATCGTGTGCTATGAATACTTACTTGGTTAGTAGCCTCTTCAGTCCAATTCGTAAATCCAACAATCACAACATCTATACCATTCCGAGGTTTGGATAGGATTGGGTCCAATAGACCTTATTCGTGGTGTGACAATGTTTTCCCAATTCAGCGTGACAAGCCTCCAGAGGATTCATTTTCTTTTGTTTTTACTTTTCGAAAAATTCATGAGTATCCCAAAGGATACTACAGGAATAACGATGATATCCCGACGAGTTGCAAAACAATAGCTCTTAATTCCCCCAGAGGTTTGTCAAGTTGAATTGGGAAAACATTGTGTCACTACGAATAAGGTCTATTGCAATAGGCAACTTGCACTAACAGGTCACGTGACTCTACCTCCCTTAAAACAAGCAGTAGATAATGTATTGTAGAACTATTTTAAGGGGCGAAATAAGTCCTTCAAAAAAGCCCCAAAATGCATAACATTCCAACTGGACCAAATCCTATCCCCCACCCCGGAATGGTTGATAGATCCGGGACGGTCTGGGACATAGTTTAGATAAATTTTCTAGTTGGGTGTTTTGTAGTTGGGATTGCTTTCAATCATTGTACTATTACTTCCGCTCTGGCAAACTTTTGTAAACCTGAGACGATAATCACCGGTCGAGCATTGAATATCGTCTCGTTATCATGCTGGTCGCTCGACCAATCACAAATTATACTAAATTTTTTTTTTTTCATTTTCCGATTTGTTTATTTTCCCCCGATTTTCTGACTTCTGACGCACAGAAAAACATCGTACCAGAAGCTTTAATTCCAGGATTGGTCGTCGTGAAGGAAGATGGGAAAATAGTTTTACAGATTTCTTTAGCATCCCAGACAGCGGTGAGTACTATGACAGATTTATTTCTGCGTCGTACAAATAACAAGCAAAATGACTATACTTTCACGACGATTGGTGCTCAAAAAAGTCATTAATGTATCATATTCAGCGAACGTATTTTGAAGTAGCTTAAAATACATTTTAGTTGAAGTGTGATCGAAACAGAAGCAGCAAGTAAAATATTTCATAAAGTACCACTCAGCAACATTTCTACAATAACTCGCGCGCTGATCAAGCTGAACGTCAACGAGCGCGCGCGCTGTTTCCGTTAGTTGTTTTGATCAGTAAAAATGAGAAGTTATTATCGATTTTGTTATTGTAAAAAAACAAATGGACTTCAGATTTTTATGTGTCCGTCCTCTTATCTGTCCTCTAATAAATTTCGCCAAGTGACGCAATTTGATCGTCAATAAGAGGACAGACGCATAAAAATCTCAATTTGTTAAATATAATCTTTATATCCGAAACCTTAGTCAATTTTATTAGTCTATTCGCGGGTCCTCTTGCCATATTTAATAAATTATGATAAATTAACATCGTAACGATACGAACGGCAAGTCACATACAAAGTATACACAAACAAAGCTAAACTGAAAGGAAAAATTGAAAAGAAAAGCAGAAAGCACTTTATAACATCCGTTGAGACAATACAAGACACTGCGATGTCTCATAATTGACAGAACAAGAAACGACTCACCGTTGATTAACGAATATTCCGAGTGGGTTCCGAACGGTGTTCGTCCCGTCTCGTGTTGGGTAAAAAATCACGCGCGGATTTGATAAAAATATAGATCTAACACGTCCTTCTTCCTTAAAGCCTTAGTGCCGAGCGGTTGAGATCTCGCCTAATCTGCTCATACACCTCGATGTAGCATACTCTTAACATCTAACTCACCGTTCGTCTTGTTTCCAAGTTAATTACCATAAATTATTTAAAATCACAGGGAAACCGTGAAGGAGACAAACAAATACTGGGTAATGTGCAGCGAGTGCTTTCAAGACTCACTCTACTTGTGTTAACACTAAATGCTATTCAAAATATGAGATTCCTGCATATTAATAAGTGGACGGAGAGTCGATTGGTATAGGACATACAGATCAGCCACCCTTCCCCTAGAAGTCCTATTATTAACACTGTTGTTCTTTTTATTTAGGTTGTTAGTTTATATTCGATCGATTGGTCGTCAAAGCTCACCAGACAGCAACTGTCCCTTTAGCATCTGACCTCAGCCATGATATTCATGAGTACAAAGTATTCCACCAATCTATCGTTACCAAAGAAGTATCTTTTGCCAAATCGATCTCTTTGTTCCGTAACCCTGGCGTTAGAAGACAATCACATCCGTCAGGTATGTCTATCAAAGGGTAGTGTGATGCACTGTCCTGTCATCTCTGGGGGCCATGGGCTCTTGGCTGTGATTGCTGAAATCGGTATCACTTGCTGTGATTACGGTTTGTTAGGTCTTTCCCTTGAATCGAAACTTTTTGGTTAAATGTCCGCTGATTTTTCAACCTCTTTCCCCACAAAACCCAACATGCTAAATACTTATTCAATCTTAAGTTCCGTGCCCTTACTCAAATCAGTCGATGTCATAGAAATTAAACCTTTTGTAATCTAACGGCTGGTTCACACTAGCGACGGAATCGGAATCGGAATGGGAAGCTTTGACCAATGACTGAGCTCATACCCAGGCCATTCAGAGCAGAAAAGATGGCGGCAAACCTGGTAACTATGGGAACAACAAAGAAGCAAGCGCCGAAGCGAGGCTTACGATACCGCCTGTGTGGTTTAGCTCACACTAGATCGTAAGCTTCTTGCGCTTCCGATTCCGATTCCGATTCCGACTCCCACGCTTACGACGCTAGTATAAACCAGCCTTTACTAATTAGGTAAGTAAATGATCGTCGTTTTATTGTTTGTTTATTTGCACATACAGTGACAGGCCTTGGATTTCTTATTCTCCATCTTGGAGCAAGTAGCGATGCAATGATGAATCATGGCGGAGAAGTTGTTGACGGTAAGCTCTCCTGTGTGTAGGGATGTTTACTCTCCTAATGTGTCGTTCTCTCATTAATGATAAATTTTGCACGGGGTAGGGTCAGTTTTCGATCCCTCCGTGCTCAAACACGTGAATAGAGTTTATTTATTTCTTTTTATTTTATTTTATTTATTTCTTTTTATTTTATTTTATTCTATTTTATTCTATTCTATTCTATTCTATTCTATTCTATTCTATTCTATTCTATTCTATTCTATTTTATTCTATTCTATTCTATTTTATTTTATTTTCTCTCTCTCTCTTTCTCTCTCCTGTTTTTCTCCAGGTTCTCTGGTTTTCCTTTCTCCGTAAAAGTCAATACGTGTGTTGAGAAATGTATGAATAGAACATTAAATGTAGTGCTATTGTTAGTGGCAGTAGGCCGTAAATAGAAACATATTGTAATGTATTCGTAACCGACTATAAAGTGATTTTTTTTAAATTTATTTTATGCTTAGATGGAGCTGTTGTGTACCTGTCCAAGTTCCACACACAAAAACTACGTCAAAGTCTTTACGAGCATTCCAACTGTTACTTCTACTTGGGCGATAGATTTGAAGTCGTACACTTCGAACTGCGATGGCTGCAAAATCCACAGCAACCCCAGACGGCACAAACCAGAGGTCCTTAAAACCACCCATGCGCCATCGAACAAAGAGGAGTTCCCAGGGACAGCGACTATTGACGTCAGACACTCTGGCCATACAGGTGAAATAAAAAAGCTGGCTAGTGCTGGTGTCGGAGATGCATTGTTTTTTATTCGAAGTATTGAGAATAGAATCAAAATGGTTTGTATGGAACCACTTATGATGCAAGCCAATAAGATGAAAGAAGGTGAAGCTAAGGAGCTGATACTGCGGGTATCGCTAAAAGAGGGAATCAAGGTAATTAAAATTTAATGCTGCTCTCCTTACAATATTTCATTTAAACGCATGTCTTACGTTTAATTGCACCTGTCATAACGCATTTATAAATATTTTTCATTGAAAGATGATTTGCCTCTTTATAACCAATCCCAATCACGAATACTCCCATTTCGAGTTCGCCTTTGCTCAATCTATGGATTGCGTACGAACGTGATATTTTCTTATATTTTAATAGATCTATTGTATATTACGGAATGTACGCACTACGGAACAATACGAGTTGCTTAAAATGCGACGGGTTTGGTTGAATAGAGGCTTTGAACCATCACGTTTCCCATCCTCTGTTTTTGTATACTGGGCTTCCTGTGTTGCGAACTAAAGCAATCTAAGTAAATCTCAGTAAAGTTTGAAAATCGCCCCTGGGAATATCTCTTGACTTCGAATCTTAGAAATAAATGTTCGACAATAAATGATAGATAGTTGTTGAAGCTTTTTGAGATGTTTTTGAGAAACGTTTGGGTGTTTTAGGTTTTTTTTTAGAGCTCCCGTTTCGAATGCTATTTCCCGTTAATTAAAATGAGGACAAGGTCATGACGAGCTGGAGAGCCCATTTTACGGTAAACAGCATGTAGTCTTGGTTGCTACAGATAATAGTTAATCCGATTTCCGTGATGTCAAGATGACGAATGCCTGGCAAAAACATCAAGCATCTGTAAATATGCCTACACTTTGTTAGCTGATTTAGAGTTAAAAACCAACTCATTCTCGCAAATAGGTCGCTCGTCTATGGAAGTCTCAATAAGACGCCCAAAACATACTTGTCATATAATCACTTATTACCTGTAGGATTAAAATGCCAATGAAACAATTTGATTGAAATAAACATTTATGAAAATATATCACTTTAACCCGGTCCCAAAAGTACAACACAAGCTAAGAACAGACGTATTACAAAACAGAAACAGAGTCACATCAATCACAAAACACAGTGATCTAAGTAAGCGTACAAATTATACAGGTATACGAGTACCTAAGCATAAATGCGCCTACAGATCTATCACAAAACACAGTGATCTAAGTAAGCGGGCAAATTATACAGGTATACGAGTACCTAAGCATAAATGCGCCTACAGATCTATCACAAAACACAGTGACCTAAGTAAGCGTGCAAATTATACAGGTATACGAGTACCTAAGCATAAATGCGCCTACATATCTATCAAAAAACACAGTGATCTAAGTAAGCGTGCAAATTATACAGGTATACGAGTACCTAAGCATAAATGCGCCTACAGATCTATCACAAAACACAGTGATCTAAGTAAGCGTGCAAATTATACAGGTATACGAGTACCTAAGCATAAATGCTGCCTACAGATCTAATACAAAACACGGACAGTGACCTAAGTAAGCGTGCAAATTATACAGGTATACGAGTACCTAAGCATAAATGCTGCCTACAGATCTAATACAAAGACAATAAACGCACATCATATACATAAAACTACAGTAAAAGGGCTAGAGTAGTGATAATTGTAAGAAAAACCTGAAATCCTTTGATCTTGGCAATAGTTCATCGAAACGTTCTCAGTGACCCTTTCAAATAAAGCGCCAAAGGAGTCACATGATATCTTATAACGATGTAAATACTGCTTCAATGATGTATAACTGTGCCGTCCATTGATAGTGGCATGCTATATGCTCATGCTGTGTTAATCCGTACGATGACATGCATTACGCAAGTATTCCCTATGCAATGAATAGAAATGAAATCTGAGACGAGCACTTTGAAAGTGCTGCTTCACGCCGGTAACTAGGCCGTGTAGCTCGTCATGGGCAACTCCGACGATCCCGGCACCCAGTGGCCTTCAAACTTTTTGGGAAAATCATAACGTTTTCTTATCGCTCGCTGCTCTGCTTTTGATATGTGATAAAAGAGGTATCCGGCACCCATCGACTGGGATTTGAAGAAAATCGAAAAATTGTTTCTTATGGAAAAGGTCCTCTAAACACCGAAATACCCCAACCTTTCCATGATCTCTGTTTTGAGAGCGACCAGTTGAGACCAAACGAGGACAAGCCCGACCCCCAACAGGTCAATTTCGTATAGCGGAATATTTTTTTAAACGCACAACCGAGACTCAGCGAAGAGAACTCGAAACTAGAGTATTCGTGCTAATCGAAGATTAAAGCTTTTAGTGTTTACTTTTTGTTTCCCAAGTTCTATCAATAGTTATCTAAATATAAACATTAATTGTTGTTAGCAAATATTTTGTACTAGCTACAGTCTTTTTAAAGGTCACTTGTCTCAGGCTAAATAGAAGTTAGACCGCAGAACTTTGAAAGGTTTTGATCGGATGTTGTAACCTGAATAATGATGTCTGATAATATTTTTATTTCAGAAATGGTCCATAGGACCCAGTAATCAACCAATGAATCTCATCAGATCCCTTCAGATGGCGCTTCATGCTGTCACACTAACCGAACTGCACAATGCCCGTCTGGAGTTGACTTTCGACGTCACCATAATTAAAGAGTAAATCATTTGTAATGTGCCTTGATAAGAATAGCTAAAAGCATTTAAAGGTATAGTATATCTAATAGATAGATTCAGTCCATGTCAAACGTACAACTTTTATAGAAAAAAAAAAACAAGTTCTTACAAAAACGCTAACATTAACTTTATGTATAACGTATGATACTTCAGTAACGTATATTAACCTTTGTTATCATCAGAATAGTGTACAGGGCCCGTTTGCATAAAGCTCTCTTAAGATAGAAACGCCCGCTTACTAAAAAGCCTAAGGACTCCAGGCCTGAGGTTGATCTCGATGCGGCTTTATGCCACCAGACCCAGGTTCCCAAGTAATCTCAGGGTTCGTGCAATTTCGTGAACTCCGTAAAAACTGAATCTACAAACATTTAGAAAAGCATAGCATTATCAATCTTACTACTAGAGAGAACTTAACGAAAACTAAACTTGAAGTCCTCTAATATAATTTAGGCTCATCTTATTACAATAGCTTGGCCCTAAGGGAATCTAATTGAACATTGAAGAAAGGTGTTTTTTTCTCTTATGAATAGCATTTCAAAAATTCATTTTTGAAAACCCTAAATCGTGAACTCAGATCTTTAGGCACGTTCCTGAAAATTGAAATTCATTTGCAAGAGCACTTGAAATGCTGCTGAAAATTGATTGCAAATTAAATACTCGGCTTGAAAATTTGGATACTTGTGTGCCCCTTACTTAAAACTTCTTGGAGTTGCTTTTTGCACAAACTCCGAATCTGGGATCCTAAAGAACGAAATTGCAAATAATCTTGAATCTAAGATGATAATCTGTGGATTAAGGCTCCGTCCACTAAAAATATTTTCGGGGCGCTCAGCGGTCAACACTTGATTTTTAACAATTGACTCTCGTTTTTCAATCGTTTTGGAGTCGACCACAAAAACTCTCTTGTTCGCCGCTCACACTAAAGCAATGGAACAAGGGAAACTCGATAATATCCACTGCATGTATTTTTATTCAGGTGATAAGGGCGATATTGGTTAGGGCTTCATGTAAGACTACGTGAAATGGCACTATTCGATTATTAATTATTAATTATTAATTATAACATCCTGAAACCTTATCCGACCGAACAAAAACCCTAATCTTAAACTTTAAAACGGATTATTGCCATGTCATGTAGTTTTTTATATGAAGTAGAAAGGGCGAAATCCAGCTCGCGCAAAAAGTGATCTTGAATGTCTCTAAGGTATCCTGTTGGCATGACCAAATTACGAAAATTATTCGTCTTTACGAAAAAGTACCTTTATATACTCTTCACTAGAACGAAAGATTATAAATGTCTAGTTAAAAGTCAAGTTAACCAACACTGAACAGTGTTAGCTATTCCGAGGTCGAAGAAAAACTGGATCGAGCTGCATTGCATTGTGGGACCTCTTCAAATTACGAAATAGATGCTATCTTAAAAATATGTCTCCTAAAACAGTCCCACGATGCACTGCAATCCTTTCCTCAACTTTGGAATGGCTACTAGTGTACTTTTACGGCCGCCTTTTGTTTCTTTTTTTGTGGAAAGAACGATAAGTGCTAACGATCTCGTAAGCTAAAATAACCTAGACCTGGTTGTACGAGGGGTGGATAGCGCTATCCGACAGATAAATCTTATCCAGTAGATAAATTTATTGGATAACAGCATCGACTTATCCTCTGGATAAGGATTTATCCATCGGTTAGCGCTATCCACCCTTCGCACAACTGAGTCCTAAATGGTTCTATTTGTCATGTTTGTTTTTCTACTGATAATTTAAAGGTTGTTCGTGTTAGTTAAGTTTGCTTAGGGTGACGTTTTTGGCAATACACACCAACTGCATCTATTGAAAGACACTTATCTAAAAGCATTGAACCGAGTAGCAAACGATGAGTCAAATAAAGCTGCCAAAGAACGTGCAATTAATAAAAAGATTTTTGTCATTACTGCTGATTTTGAAACCTTCAAAAGGTCTTCGCTCCAAATCATTTTGCTAATAGAATGAAATACTGAACCATCGAATACTCAATTTAGATGAAAGTTGTAGTTAAAAAAGAATTGCGGGGAAATTGCTTTCATTTCATTAAGTTTCGTTTCTTCACCCACCGACCCCCCCCCCCCTCTCTCTCTCTCTCTCTCTCTCTCTCTCTCTCTTTCTGTGGGCACGAGGTCAAGTACCCTGCGAGCAGAGATTCCCTTTTCTATCCCGCTAGGGCGAGAAGAAAAAGGAAGGGTAGGGTAGAGGTCAAGTTAAGTTCAGGTCAAACGTTGAAATTAACACGGGCCGAACCAAATTGAAACAACGGATAACAACGATCTTCCTTGATGTCATTAGGTTCGGCTCATGTAAAGATCGACATTTGAGCTGATCCAGATAACACGAGTGAATCGAAAACAAAGTAGCACGAAAACATTTTACAACGCATTTTTCCGCGATTTTATTTTAAACTGACTTTGATTTAAATTAGATTCCATATCACTGGACGAATGGTTGTTTGTTTCCTATTAGTTACGGCAAAAATGGAGGCGGTTATCTTATTTCGATTCCGTCAATAGAGATTTTGCACCATCACCTGCCGACACTTACAATACAGCTTGGACTGCCTGTGGTTAGATGACAAAACAATAGAATATTTAATCCCTTTTCTATCGGGAACGGAATTCTTTCTCATGTAAAACAATTGTATTGTTCCTGACCTCTAACATGGCTGATGCAGTACAGTGATACTGTAAAACCGCTCTATAAAACATGACGACCGTTTGCATGTGGCAGCATGTGCTACACGGCTGGTTCTATCTGTTTTATTTGTTTTGTATGTAAGGGGTGCTCCTGTGTACCTAGAGTCCTTAAATTGCCCTGTTTAACGCTAAAAAATTCTAATGAAAGCTGAGTGGGCTTCCGTGTGCCGCCATTCCCTCTATGTTGACTGATAAATAATGGCGAATGTATCGACTGCGGCAAGGTACGTTGGGAAGTCTCGGAGAATTCATATAAACCAGAACGCCTTTGAGCTTCTGGAAATTGCTCTATAAGAATGTTTATTATTATTAATAATCATTATAGAACTGTAAAGTAGAAATTATGCGTTCGGTGTGTATATAATGAAGTAGAGAAATAAGAGAAAAATATCATATGCCCTTGGCAGGATTTGAACCCACGTCTTCGGTATTCTAGTCCGATGTGTTAACCACTACACTACAAGGACCAACCACGCTGGTAACGCAGCCAGAATATGAAATGTAGGGTATTCGTGAGGATCCCAGAGCGATATTTTTTCTCTATAGGTAAGTTGAACACCGTAAATGTACGCAGATAATAGGCATAGTAAAGTAGAAATTATGCGTTCGGTGTGTATATAATGAAGTAGAGAAATAAGAGAAAAATATCATATGCCCTTGGCAGGATTTGAACCCACGTCTTCGGTATTCTAGTCCGATGTGTTAACCACTACACTACAAGGACCAACCACGCTGGTAACGCAGCCAGAATATGAAATGTAGGGTATTCGTGAGGATCCCAGAGCGATATTTTTTCTCTATAGGTAAGTTGAACACCGTAAATGTACGCAGATAATAGGCATAGTAAAGTAGAAATTATGCGTTCGGTGTGTATATAATGAAGTAGAGAAATAAGAGAAAAATATCATATGCCCTTGGCAGAATTTGAACCCACGTCTTCGGTATTCTAGTCCGATGTGTTAACCACTACACTACAAGGACCAACCACGCTGGTAACGCAGCCAGAATATGAAATGTAGGGTATTCGTGAGGATCCCAGAGCGATATTTTTTCTCTATAGGTAAGTTGAACACCGTAAATGTACGCAGATAATAGGCATAGTAAAGTAGAAATTATGCGTTCGGTGTGTATATAATTGGTTCAACTTACTTTATCTTCCACATGCCATTCACTCTACAAACACGCTCAAAATCACGGCCCCACCCTACAATCGAGCGTAATAAGGCTACCTGCATGCAATATTAATCAATCCTGCATATCCAACAGGCACATCCTTCAAGAAATAAGATCTTGTGAAATAGAAAACACTATCCTGAACCACGGAATTGTAATATTATTTAATTAAGCCTGCATCCAACAGTCACATCTTTCAAGGAATGAGATCTTGTGAAACAGTAAGCGCTATCCTGAACCAATGAAATGCAGTGTTCTAGTAAACGAGACTCGACATACAACCCAACGAAAGCAGCCAATAGTAATCCTGCAGAAAAAGGAAACATGACGTATGGCATGACAAACTCGCGCCGTTTCCCTTCAAATGTGACGTGAAGCAATACAAGCATATTCTCAAACAATAAGCCCAAGATGGTCCCTGAAAGAATGCAGAACAAGATAACAACAGCAACACTAGGTAAAAAACGATACCAAGACTCGAAGATTAAGAAAACCAAAGAAAAGATCTCTATAACAGAAAAAATCCACAGCAGTTTACGAGATGGGTATAATTCCAGCGTAAGCTGACAAGGGAAAGCAAAATCCGGTGACATCGACCAATCATCTCCCCAGACGTAATTGCAAAAACGTAATACTGATAGTGATCACGTGGTCTTAAGGGAGCGTTGTCGTAGGCAATTGTCGTGATGACAGACTGATTTAAAAGAAAATAAGAAAAAGAAGTTAAAAAAGTGGGTAGAACTGTTAGGGAAAACAACTTTGCCATTACAAGCAATTTTTCTTTTCTTGTTAGGGATTCATCATCGGGTGGCATGTTCCTTGAGTGTCTTGTTGACAGTTTCATGATCATTTCTTTGTCTTGTTGTGGGTCCTCGTCTTTTTCTTCGTCTGTATCGTTGTCTTCTATTTTTGTGTAGGTGATGTCTTTGTGGGTTGTAGAGTCAGGGTATTTATAGTTTTTGTTTCGATCGATGATATAATAGGACACAAGAAAAAGGATGGAAAGAGGAGACAGAACCACAATTGTTACGTTGGGTGACACACACAACCACGTGGTTAAGGCTGCAATGGAAGAAAGTTTGATAGTGATTTAGTCTTTCAGATTGGTTCATAGTTTGTCTTGTATATTTTAAATGCCTCGAAAAACACCTGCTCAGTGTAAGGTAGTGCGGTTTTTTGTTACAATAATTTTTTTATAATATAGCCATGCAGGAAACCAACTACCGATCACTAATAATAATCAATTTTATTTAGAGAGGATGACACGTTACAATCGCAACTGATAAACTTGTGGTCCAACCAGCCAGGGCGAACCAAGCATTTGCATATTTGTTTGGACTATTCGCTGCAGTGCGCGATTTTTGGTTTTCTACTAGAACATTTTTAAAAATAGAAAAATATCTTCTACCATACCTGTATAATACAGGGTCCCTGCAAATATTCCTATACCACACCCTGCTGAGAAAGCAAATGTGGCGGATGGTGTGAAGTAGGACAGGATCGAAGCCATACTTATAAGACCAGTTGCTGAACCTGAAGTTATCACTCCAGCTCCAGCGATTTTCCAGTAGACTTGATTTACGTATGCCACGATGATAAAGCCAACACAGGCATTGATAAAAACTATTAACACTCGTATAACATGTGGTATTTTCTTTAAGAAGTAAGGAGCTATAGATTCCACCAAGAACTGAGGGACCACAGAAACAGATAGTAAAGTTGCTGTTGGAATATGCGTTCCTGCTAAAATGTCTTGAGTACCAGATAGGATTACCGAGAATGATACATGAATAAGGCACCCAAACACAGCAAAGGCCACGAGTGTGCTGGTTTGACTTTCCTTTTCAAGCTTTCCATTCTTATTGTTCAACGACGATTGAGACATTCCCTTTGCCAGTAGTTAGAATAAAATGTTGGATGTCACAGCCTGAAAAGCATAGAAATGCGGATCATGTTTTTCACCCCGCTTGGCCGCGCGGAGATTGGTATTTTATCTTCCATTGTTGAGGTGATGTGTTTCACGTGAGCGCAGCGATTCGATTTGTGTTTCTTCAAGCATATATTTCTCAACACAAGAAAATAAAATCTATATCTCAAAGCGGCCATGTAATATTTTGTTCAAAATATGACAATCTATGAAACACAATTTTAGTGGATTTTTACCAATTGTCTTACTATAGTCATGAAGGAATACAAATTTAAATAATAAAGAAAATTCGCGAAGCATCTCGATAGTGGGGGTCAAATGACGCCATCAAGTCTATTTACAGAATTAGAACTTTAACTAAGTTATTTAGCCACAAAAAGATATAACTAGCTAAAAACTAGTGTGAGCTGCGCCGGTGTTTCTAATGAAACAATGATAAAAAGGTAAATTATAAGTTTTTTCATCTTTTCACGGTGTGTAATTTCCCTTTTTATCATTACTGTTCTATTTAGCCACAGCGTATTTAAGATAAAAAAATGCATGAAGACTGACAAATGATTTTACAAATAGACCCACATATGGTGTGCAAGAGCAGTTGGTTTAGTTCGACGCTGTACGCCGTTTATGGAAGCCTTATATTTTGTTATTCGGCGATGAAATTGTTCTATGCTTCACAGGCGACCAGAACAATAACATGCTAATGAAAGTGTGTGTGTGTGGCTTTATAAGCATTATGAATATGGATGATTGAATATCAAAGCATAAAATGAATCTTTAAGTATTACTGTATGCAATGAATGTAGAAAATAATTATTTTACTCGTATCTCGATTGTGTTAGTAGACTCGGGGGTGAAAGCGGAATCAAGAGTCACAACTTTGAAATTCTTCGATTGCACGTTATGTCATCGCGTCCTCTCGGGGGAGCGTTGGTGCCATTTAATAAAAGATTTTTTATTAGCATCCATTGTTAACGGCACCACAATGGCCGCCATGCTTATGTCTTTTGACTCTATTGGGAATGCTTGCAACCCATCAATTTGCATGAATCATGAATCTTTGAGTTTAAAGTAGAGGGAATCATGAATCATGTAGATGGAATTAGGAATCATGAATCACGAAAAATAAAAAATTGACAAGGAACCACGAATTATCGAATTATCACTGTGTACACCTGTATATATTCATCTATATACATGTTCCTTGTATACGTATATATATGTAACCTGTATATATACATCTATATACGTGTTCCATGTATACGTATGTATATGTAACCTGTATATATACATCTATATACGTTTTCCATGCATACGTATGTATAACCTGTATATATACATCTATATACATGTTCCGTGCATACGTATGTATAACCTGTATATATACATCTATATACATGTTCCGTGCATACGTATGTATATGTAACCTGTATATATACATCTATATACGTTTTCCATGCATACGTATGTATAACCTGTATATATACATCTATATACATGTTCCGTGCATACGTATGTATATGTTACCTGTATATATACATCTATATACATGTTCCATGCATACGTATGTATATGTAACCTGTATATATACATCTATATACGTGTTCCATGCATACGTATGTATAACCTGTATATATACATCTATATACATGTTCCGTGCATACGTATGTATATGAATATATACCTGTTACTGATATGTACGGATGTATATTTATATATACACACATTATGTACGTATGTATATTTATATATAAACACATAGACACCCTATACACATAGACGCTTTTCATAGGCGCTGGATCATACGGATTATTTGCAAAATTTACTCAGGATTATTGCTTATTCAGGCCACTGTACTTCTCACAGGACCTTGAGTGTCTTTCGCTAAATGGATTACAGATTAGAAAAGTTAATATGCAGCAATGGCATATCTTGTCTTTGTCATGAATTTACTATATTTACCACTGGATTTCATTACCTGTTTTATCGACATCTAGGTATGTGTTAGCGTGTTTTAGAGAATAATGGTCTACTCCACAGTCATTAATGTACTATATTTACCTGAGGATTTCCTTACCTGTTTTATCGACATGTAGGTATGTTAGCGTTCTTTAAACACTACATAATCTACTCCACGGTCTCAAAGTGCCAGACTTGAGCTGACCGAGCAGAAGATCTACAGTTTTCGTCTCTCCCGGGCGTCTCTTGATCGCATTAATGCGGCTGTGGACTTTGCTCAGTTATCTGAAATAATATTCCGTGAGGAAGGCCATCCGAATATAAAAATTGGTTATGTAATGTATACAAAATTTAAATTTCAATTCGGTTTAATTAGATTGCTAGAACTAACGATGTTATTCAACTTAGAATCGTCACCTAGGAGAACAGACAAGGGTTATTCACTGTAAATCCTTTAATTAGCCCCCGGGGGGCTTATTTATTTCAGGAACGTTTCGGGGGGGGGGGGGGGGGGCTTGATTGAGTCGAAACGAAGTACGTTTTGAGGAACAAACTGGTGTGGTTATGTTAGTGAACTACATAATCAAGACTTTAATAAATCACCTTTGATCAGTACAATCATGATTAAACCTTCGTGGGTTTAAGTGATACAATATTTCTTTCAGAAAGCCCTTGTGATAGGCATCCCGAAAAATGATGCGATGATAATTCATAATTTCTGATACTAATGGGATTTTATTTATATATTTATTATATACTTAGGACAGTACGCACGCGCTGATTGGTCGTCAGTACTAGTGTACTATTCTTATAAAATAACTGTTATGAATGTCGCCTTCCGATTGGTTTGGAGCGCATGCTTTATGAGAACACATTGCACGCGCACGCAATTTCCGTTGTAATTTGTATTTTATAAAAGAAATAAAAAAAGTGCTTGCTGTGCTATGTGCAGTCATAAAAAGCACTCGAGAAGAGCACTCGAGAAGACAATCGAGAAGAGCACTCCCCTACAAGTCGTGCTTCTCCTTACACTTCTCTCGTGTTCTGCCAACCCCCGCGTAATTTATGACAGCATAACAGCACGCGCGCGTTTTCTATTTCGCACGTACTATTCTAATATATGATCAAGAAAATAAACGCAACAGCTGCAGGACGTTTCGAATTCAATGACATCCTGTCATCATTTTCAACAACATTTCATGAAAGATCAAAGGTGAATGACTGAATGACAAAGTAAATATATGTACATATTTAAACAAAGGTTTTGCTTTCAGTGAGTCTGATTGGACGTTCAAGGCTGGTTTTCGTGCTTGTAAAGACACACTGTAGTTCTTTTTGGATCTTGTAACTCAAATCATTTAACTGTTTACAAACCTTGTCAATAGACTTCTGATCCTTCGGAATGGTAACACGATCCGCGCTGAACTATCAGTCTCTTGATTCGTACGGTTGGGAGAGTGTTCAGTTGTCATTAAGTGACAAAGGATGCGATTGTAGAATCGACCAAATGTTGAAAGTACTTTAATTTCAAAAAGACTCTTTGAGACGATCACACTCATCAGAAAAATCCTTCCATGTTGATGACAGCCGGTATGCACGGTGTAGCAGCAAGGTACTTCATATCCACGTGGCTATGATAATGTAGTAGTAGACCAGTGTCTGTTGGTCTTTGAGGCCTTGGTTTCGAGTTTGTTTCCGTATTTGTGTATTTTTATACCCAGGTAGGGCAGGACGTTGTTCTTTGGCAGTTCCATTGTAAATTGGATAGCAGATTGAACTTGATTAAGGCTTTCAAGGAAAGACTCAGCAGCTTGGAGACTTTATACAGCGGCCAAACATATCGCTGATACAGGCATTGTACTTTATGATGTGCTTGTAAGATTTCGTCGATGAAGCACAATTGGTCGCATTGACATTTTTCGTCTTGTGTAATTTTGGCAGGCCATACAGATGGGAAAGCCTGGATCCTTTATGGCAGATATTATCAGCGACAGTTTTGGTAAATAATACATCTATTTAATATATGTATATAAAGAATATTTAGATAAAAGGGGTCTTAAAGAGTAAATGGGTGTGGTCTATTGATTTTAAAAAAATGTGAAAGCTTTAGTTTCAAACACGGTCTTTAAAAGGCCTTCAATCGAAATATCACACCAAAGGGGTCTAAAGATGTAAGACCCTTTTTGAGTAAATTTTCTACATATATTTGTTATATAGCTACGAAATTTTCCGATATAGCGAACACTGTCATTAGTTGAAAGATGACCACTTGACATTAGTTAAGTCTTAATTTTCCCGACCGGGAAATAAGTTGCACGTGACAATAATGTTGCGTGAATGAAAATAAACAAGTGCGCGTGATCAAAACGTGAAAATCGCTGATGGCGTAATATTTGGAACAATCAAAAACAACAAAGCGGGAGCAGATAATTTGCTTGAATTTTCAGTACAAATGGAGATCTAAGCGAAACAATAGAAATTTTCCAGTGTTTCTACAGAGAAATTACAGACTTTTATGAGAATGAGGATTTTGAAAATACGAGAAAAGCGACTAAAAATGCTGTTGCTACTGTCCTCGCTTTTTGTTAGAATAATTCAAGTCCGTATGTGAGTTGTATTTGTAAAATCATGGTCAGTTTTAATGCCTTTAGCTTGCTAAATAAAGTTTTTATTTCGTAAACTGACTGCTCGATATTTCTCGATTGCTATATAACAAAACACTTAATGTCTGGTCCCTCGGGAAACTAGACGCTGTAGGCAGCGTTGAATGGGATACCTGGAAGGGGGGAATGGAGGACCTGGTTTCAACATGCATGCCGGAGTATTTAGTTGGTTGAGCTTCCAAAAAAAGAAACTGATAAAGTAGTACTGATAAATAACTCAATTTGGAACTGCAATTCCAGTTCCGGTCCGGCTTTTGGCATACGTAATTAGGTTGTTGTTCGAGCATTTACACGGGCATTGTATTCACCATTTTCCATACATCGGTTTACTGGTCAAATTTGAATAATCCTTTGAAAGTACATTGGCGCCTCGCTTGAACGCTTTGTGTTTGACCAGTGAACCAGTGTATGGGAAATGGTGAATAGATCGCTTTAAAATCAAAATGCTTCATTTAAAACTTAAATACGGGCTAATATTTGCTCCAAACCTCTCTCATAATTGCTTTACATTTCATAATTTATCGATATTTTTTAATGAATCACCATTTTTTTTGAAAAAAAATTAAAGGAGATCATAACGCTTTGTGCTAAATGTGCTTATTAAAATTTTTAAATTATTTATTTTGCTTCTTAAATCAAATGGAATCTTAAAATAAATATTGCTATGTACCTAATCCCTCATGTTCCTTTGTGAGTAGACTTTGAAGCCAAAACAGTTAATATAAATACATAAATGTATGCTATAAGAATATCTATATTGTCATGTTGAATGATTTGCAGTATCACTTATCGTATAAATTCTGACTTTTGAAACCCTGTTCTCCTTATCGATCTTCGCTCGTTCGTGCAGAAAATACTGCTATTGCTATTGCTCATGAAGTTCATTGAAAATCCTTAGAAATAATCGCTTCGAAGCCATCGGTATCTTCTTGCCTTGAAACCCTTGTTTAAAGTGCTACTACGACGAAAATCGCTCAAACTTGGATTCAGCTGAAACTTCCTAAGAATACTCTTTAAAGGTCCAATAATCACTGTACGAAGTGTTTTCTCGATATTCAGGACGAAAGTATGATATTTTCACGATTATTTTTTGGAGTCTGTGACGTCATACACTCAATATCGAACATCGCTCCATACATTTCTTTGTAGTTTATGATCAAAATATCAGTAGTAAAGGGAGAAAGAAATACCAAAACCCCCCAAAATATAAATTATAGTCGCAAGTAATGTGAAATAAGCACATTAGCTACCCTTTGGGCTTCACAGGAATAAAATAAATTAAGGATTTATATACAAAGAAATATATGTATGTACGGACATGGTTTATTTTTCGACTACAAAGAATAACATTGAATCAGAAGACGAAACACAAGTCATTCCAGCTATTCTTGGATCATGGAACCTTGTGCCCAATACCAGTAACCAATACTGGTTTTTCTTGTTGATTCTAAGGGGTGCCTACCCCCCAACCCCCGAGTTAATTAAAACCAAATCCTGGATCCCCCCTGGACTGAACGTGAATGTTTCTACCCATATTCCTTTTTGGTCCCAGCTTTGTAGTTTTTCAGGTATGACTCAGTTAATTGAAAAAATCCAATATGTATATATCTCAACAACAACAAACTAGACCCTTGTCTACCATTGTTATAAACATCACGATGAATGTATTAAAAAGAAATATACTGAGCGACATGTTGAGTGTATGACGTCACAGAGCCTATAGAAACTCGTAAAAATATAACACTTCCATTGGAATATAAAGAAAAAACTTTAACCACTGATTATTAGACCCTTAAAGATTTTCCATTGAAGTTTCAGCCAAATTAAAATTAAGAATTAATGGTACCGTAACTTTGGTAACGTCTGCACCCATGAAATCCGTCCCCTTCATTCCGTTTGGAGGCAGAGGCTGCATCGTCCAATGTGACGAAAGGAAATTTAAATACAAATCGAAGGTGAGATGAATATACTATTCGTGTATTTATACATTTGCAACTTGTAGATAAATTGCCGAAATAAACTTTGTGAAACTGGCGTTTCGGACGTTAGTCCTTCGTCGGAGTAAGCAAAAAGAAAGGATGAGAAGTGGGTGAATAAACACTAGGGTGGGAAATAAAGTGATCAATATGAAACAAAAAGGAAACAAAAAAGGATCGAAAAAACAACAAATGATAAATGGACAGCGAGACATGACTTATTACAAGCGAAGCGTTCATTCATCCCAAAGGAACGGATGGTGCCGTGTAAGTGAATAAGACTCATTTCTAAAGTTTAGCGGGATTTTTTATTGTTCTTCAGCAGGAACTGATAGAGTGTGGGGAATGTCGTTTTTTCCAAAAAAAAAAAAAAAAGCTGAAAAAATAAACTAATCTTTACGACGAAATATAGGTTATATACAGTGTTTTGTAATGTCAGTACTATCAAACAATTGCACTGAAGACATTCAAAAAAATTGTAATGGATACTTAACACATGTAACTGTTTATGCGTCTGTCCGTTCTTCTGATTATGGACAAATTTTTATTGCATTTTTTTTAATTGGCAATGAATGATCTTCTCTGAAGCCATAAAATGTGTATGCCGTTCGTTTTTTCTTTTAAGACTGGTGAAACATTGGATGATCATTTTGTCGAGTTGTGTCCACTGAAGCAGTATTATGAAGTGATTGTTAGTATTTATGATAATAATAGTAAATTTATATAGCGCATAACCAAATGAATGCTCCATGCGCCATAATAACAACAATAAATAATAATAATATAAAAAAAACTAATGATAACCAAAAATAAAAAAAGTTTTTAAACAGATGAGTTTTAAGTTGCTACTTAAATTCAAGGACAGTTTGACAGGATCTCTAAAGATAAAGGTAGAGAGTTCCAGAGCTCAGGTGCAGCAAAAGAGAAGTATCGTCCACCATAAGTTTTCAGATTGTAAACTGGTATTGGGAGAAGTCTTGCAGGTTTGTAGGAAGTGATCATACTCTTTATGTAGTTTGGAAACTGATGGGGAAGAGCTTTAAAAGTGAGCAATAAGATCTTGTATTTTATACGTTCTGATACAGGTAGCCAGTGAAGATTTCTTAAAATTAGAGCGATCTATGATCGTGTTTTCTGGAGAGTGTTAGCAGTCGGGTGGCAGCATTCTGAATGGATCGGACCTTGTCAATGGAGCATTTAGGAAGACCAAACAAAAGAGAGTTAGAATTGTCAATTTTCGATGTTATGAAAGCATGAATCAGTTTCTCAGTGGCTTGTAGTGAAAGAAAGAAATCTTCGTATTCTGGAAATATTCTTGAAGTGGTAAAAAGCAGACTTTGATAGTTGTTTGATGAGGAGCCATGGAAAGAGTTGAGACAAACATTACACCAATGTTTCTTGTAAGGGATGACGGAGAAATAATATCAGAATCAATTGGAGATTGGAGGAAAGGATATTTGATTGTTGAATGTTAAATAGAAGCAAAGACGTTCAGTTTTATCTTTGTTCAGTTTCATCTTGATGATCCAATGATTGATATCCAATATCAACATCCACAAGAGTGACAGTTGTTTACTCTTTGCAGGCGATCAATTGCATGTCATAAGTATTGTTGTTGGCAGATAATGTTGCATATATTTGTGTATCATCAGCATAAAAACGAAAACGCATTTCATGCTGTTTGAAAATACTAGAAACTCGGCGAGGTGTATAACAGGTAAAGAATAGGTCCAAGCACTGATCTCTGGGGTAGACCAAAGTCTAGACTCTTTTTAAATGATGACACACTATCAATGTTGACAAGTCATAAACAATAATGCCAGTCGAGGCTTATTTTTAGGTATTCTATGAAGTATTCGGTCAATCGAACGCAAAAGAGCAAAATTGTCAGTACCAGCTTCAGTAGTTCATTTTAACTTCAGAAATAAGGTTTTTAACAAGATTACATTGTTCCACATGCATTTCACGATCAATAGTTAAACCAGAGCGTCGTGTGACTTAAAAAAAACTTTTTTTAAAACTCTAATAAGTCCACAAAACAAGGAGGAAAAAGAAAGAGAGAAAGGGTAAGAATGAAAAAGGAGATGGATGAAAGAGAGGAAAAGGAAAGGGAAAATAAAAAGAAAAGAAAGAAAGCAGAAAAAAAGAAGTGGAGAACAGGAGAGGAAAGCTAAACGTGTGAATAACAATCAATGTACTCAATATATATATATATAATCTTTATTGCTCTTTATGTTCGTGATACATAAAGTTGAAGGTTATTTTATAAATAGAGAAAGGTTACTATGTAGACGAGGTTAGGTTTTCGTTTTCTCCCAGTATTTTGCTGCCATTTTGTAGGTTAAGAGCGTAATTAAGTATTTGACATGCATTTTAGGACTAATAATATCTATAACAAATAAATATGAGTAAATAAGTAAGTAACTAAAAGTCACTACTATTAGGGAAATATTCTAAATTATGTGTCAAGTGTAGTTAATAAAGAAAATAACAATGTTGTTTGAGTTATTTAGACCTTTCCTGGTTTAGTAGAAAAATTTTAAATAGTATTCTTACGTGTTTTGAGATCAATGGGAATACTATTCCACATATCTATTGCCATATTAATTCGTTCGTCCGTTCGTTTGTTAGTTCGTTCATAAATCTCGTGTTTGCCGGGAAAACCTAATGACCCACTTACACTCGTTTCTGAAATAATATGTTAAAAAAAAAAAAATTCAAATAAGGGAAATAGGTCCTCCATAATTTACGTCAAAAACGGGCCAAAATAATGGAAACATTTAATTTTACTTTCTATATGATATTATATAAAGCTTTTTTATACATAATAAAATATATGCGTCCTTATATGCTTTCATATACAGCTGTATGACTTTTTTCAAATAGCGTATGTATTTTATTTTTATTTATTTTTCCTTCTTTAGTTTCATTTATATCTCTTTTGTTTATACCCTCCCTCGATCGGGATCGTGTCTCGTATCTCTCGATTCTATTATTGACAGATCGACTCGTTCATGGAAATCGAGACACGTTTTGAAAATCGAGACTCGTTTTGAAAACGGGACTCGATGACCAGAATCCTTGAGAGATCCATAGTAATGATCCTGAATGTGTGAAATGAAAACTATAAATGTGGCAAAAAGAGAAGGGAAAAAAATGAAATTTGTATGCTGGACTAGTGGAACAAAGTGTAACAACGATAAATTATTATTATTATTATTATTATTATTATTATATATTCATAATATATAATATAATATTTATTATTATTATTATTATTACTATTATTATTATTTAATTAAGTATTTCTGCTAATCATCTTAATACCACCATTCATTATAAACCCACAGACTCTCATTCATATTTACTTTATTCCTCCTCACACCCTAAACACACTCTCAATTCTATTCCTTTTTCGCAATTCTTACGTTTGCGCCGTCTTTGTAGTGACGACACTGATTTCTCTCACAAATGTCAAGAAATGCGTTCCTTATTTCTTAATCGTGGTTACCCTATTACCATCATCGAGCGTGCTATGCTTAAAGCCTCTTCCATAGATCGTAACACTGCTCTCACCCCTAAATCACGCAATTCTAACCTTAACCGCATTCCATTCACCATCACTTACCATCCTATTAACAACTCTATCAAACCTGTTATTAATCGTAACTTTAATTTACTCAATTCTGATCCAACCACGTCTAACATTTTCAAAGAACGCCCTCTTTTTTCGTTCAAAAGGGATCGTAATTTACGTTCTTTCTTAGTTAAAGGTGTACTTCCTTCTAATAAAGAACCCGGTACTTTTCGCTGCTCTCGCAAACGTTGCTACACTTGCCCTTTTGTTGCTTCACTAACTTCTATTAAAAATCCCAAATCCACCTTTAATATTACTGATCATTTTGATTGTACTTCTTCTAACGTCATCTACTGTATTCAATGTTCAAGCTGCAACATGCTCTATGTTGGAGAAACTGGCCGCCGATTAGGTGATCGTTTTAGAGACCACCTTTACGACATTCGAAAGAAAGATTTAAATAAACCAGTTGCTCGGCACTTCAATTCTGCTAATCACTCTGAGCTTAATGCTATCGTTTTTGGTCTTTGTTTAACCCACGACAGCAACCATCATCGCAAAACAAAAGAAATGCGTGTTATTCATTCACCTGGCACCGTTAATCCCCACGGGATGAACGAACGCTTCGCCTACATTTAATTTTTTTCTGTTTTGTTTTTTTCTTTTCTTTTTCTTTTTTTTCTCACCTATTGTTGCTTTCTATCCTTTTGTTTTCTTCTTATTGGTTTGTTTTCTCTATCCTCTACTATATGAACATCTCTCTCACTCTTACTTTCTATTGACTCCGACGAAGGACTAACGTCCGAAACGTCAGTTTCTATTTTCACTACGGTGTTCAACTTATAATTCTACGATAACTTGTTTCATTAGAAACACCGACGCAGTCCACGCTAGTGTTCACTAGCCATCATCAACGATAAACAGACTTGTTGTGGACAATATCTAGTGCAGTTTATTTTTCGTAAGTTTGATTGTAACTTTATTTTAATATTTGTTAACTTTTTTCGTTTCCTCTCTCTGCACGTTTAAGGAACATGCAGCTGCGAACGGCTGAGATTCAATTGGTAGCACTGCGAATGTTTTTTTTTTTTTTTTTTTTTTTTTAATCTTAAGCTAGAACCGTTTAATTAACCACAATGGTCTTTTCGTTTAATTAACAACAATTGTGTCTCTATCACTTTTGTTTTGGTTCTTAATTATGAGTATTACATTTATGTGTTTGGAAGTTTTGCTTACTATATCCTATCGGAATTATTAAATTAATCTTCGTTATTTCCTTCGTTATGACTTTTGAGGAAATTTTCTTGGTTCGAAGTTAGTTTTTATTAGGCTTACGAACAACTCAACGACAACAACGTAACAGATATACCGGTAGCTTTGTTTCGTAAACAAAGACTTCGAAGTAACTTTCACAAGCTCTATTAGTTTATTGAGTCTCAATTTACACTAATAACAACGCGCGCTCGTTTTCTATCAATATCTCTTCAATATATAATATAATAGGATAGCGGATAGCTTTTATACAAGGCTTTGCTTTTTTTAAATAACGTACGTATTTCGGTTTGAACTCAATACTTCCTCGATTTCCAAAAAGCCTCCTCGATCGTCGATCGTCCCTCGATTAAAGCCCCCTCGATTGAATCGAGACTCGTTCTTGGGAATCGAGACATGTCGTTGGAGATCGAGACTCGTTCATGGAAATCGAGACACGTTTTGAAAATCGAGACTCGTTTTGAAAATCGAGACTCGAAGACCAGAATCCTTGAGAGATCCGAATCAATAACTATTTCCCTCGCGACCAGACATTACCGCCATTTGTATTACTACGCGGCCACCCCAGACACAAATCGAGTCGTGTAGTTTGGAATAGACTATCGTCAATCATTCATGTTGACGCCATTTATACACGTTTGGATCAGTGAGTTGGCTTTTCTATCAAACGTTCTCAGTCAGATATCACGAAGGAAAATCCCGAAAGCGATTGCAAAGAGCTTGAGTATATCCAAGTAGAATGAATTTGCAATACACTGCCGTCAATCAAACACCTATACAACGTGTTTGACGCGATTTATGTCTTGGGTGGCTGCGTGGTAATGCAAACGGCGGTAAGTGTATAATATACGCTTACTATTGTTCTGGACTGACTAGCCTCTGATACAAATGAAAATGCTTTTTTTTCACTCAACAAGAGGCTAGTCACGCCAAACGATAGCGATATTTATTGAGTATAATTTTAGTCTATTGAGTATAGAGTTCTGCGCGCTGCGATCGGTCAAGGGACCATTCATTATAGAGGTTATTATTACATTGCTAGTTGTGTATTACTGCCGGAACTAGCCGGATAATTTCATGAGTGAAAGCGTATTTTTTCGAGCCCCGTAGGTCATCAAGTAAAATCGACCAGGAATTCAAAACGTAAAAATCGGCCATGAAAATGTGTGATTTAATTGTACTCCTCTTGTCCAATCAGAATCGAGTAATTTTGTCAAGTGCATTATTAATGAAGTAATACCATGTCACGCCCTCGGGACTTTTACAATTTCCCCGAGGTATTAGGAGAAATTTAATCACTAATTTCCCTCGTGCCATGGTATTACTTATAATGATTGTGACCGAAGTGCTACCACCTTACTTCGTTTTTAAGATTTCAAAATCTCATGTCAAGCATTTAGACGTTATGGAGGCCAAAGATTCAGAACGAGTTAAACAAGAAGTACTTTCTCTAAACAGTGAAATGCAGTGCTTCATTAAAAGGGGCTCAACGAAAAACCCAAGCAGGGCGGCAGCAAACATGCCTAATCCACGGGGAATCACTGCATATCCCATAACAAACTCTCGTTCTTCTCCTTCAAACTTTAGGTGTAGTAATCCAAGCATATTTACGTAAACCGTGCCTTGTGTAAATCCAGCGAAAAAAACAAAAAAATAGAAGAATGCCTACGCTGGGAAGAATTCGATACCAAGACTCCAAAACCGCGAAACATAATATTAGCATTTCTGTGCTCGAAGAAAGCCACAGCAACAATCTAGTTGGAGTATAAATCAAGCGAGTTTTGGAAAGTATCAAGTGATGGGATCTTCCTATCATCTCACCCAACCCAAAAATAAAAAAGTAATACTGATAGTGGTCACGTGGTCTGAAGGTAGCGTTCTTGTAGGCGATGGTTGTGATTACAGTCTGAGTCAAAAGGTACTGAGAACAAAATCCTATGAATCCGGGCACAACTATGAGAGAAAACAGCTTTGCTAAGATCAACATCTTCTCTTTCCTGCTCAAGAACACATCGTCTGTTTTTCTAGTACATTTATCTTGTGTTTCATGTTTTCTTTCTTTCCTTATTTCGCCGTCCTCAACATCCGTATCTGTATCGTCTATTTTTGTATAGACTACTTCTTCATCTGAATCAGAAGCTTTTTTTCTTATGTTTTTGATGATAAAGTAATATAATACAAAATAACTCAGAGGCAATGGTGATACGATGGTAAGTGTTGTGTTTGGAGATACACAAAACCAAGTGGTCAAAGCTGGTAAGAGAAAAAAAGAATCATGATATCCTTAGTCTCAAAAGTAGAGATATAGTTTCTATATACCGTGTAAACAGAGATCTAGACAATCTATATAAATTACATAAAGATACTTCCAAGAATCATATTATTGCACAATTACTAAAGGCTCACTTCGTAACAGTGTATGTTTTTAAATATGGGCGTACTATTCTTACCAATGTAATAAATAGGTCCTAAAAGGAATCCTACCCCAGTGCCGGACGAGTACGCAGACACAGCTGAAGCTTCAAAGTACGAAGTCAGCGAAACGATGGTTATTGTGCCGACGGCTACACCAAATGCTAATAATGCAACAGCAGCAATCTTCCACTCGACATCAGCATATGCCAGGCTGATCAAGCCAACAGAGATACTAATACTGGCAGTAAATACAAGAACGAGGTTGGGTATCCTGTTGACAAAGTAAGGCGCTATGACATCTACGATAACAAGCGGAACAACCCCTGCCAACAACACAGTGGTAGAAGGTTCGTAGGTTCCAGCCAAAATATCTTGCGTTCCTGCCAGAATCACGGAAGTTAATGAAGTAAAAAAGCAACCAAAGAGTGCAAAAGCTGGCAAGACGTTTCCTTGATGCGTTCGCTCAGAATCACTCTTAGCGGTCAAATTTTTGTATTTCTTTCTTTCATGGTCAATGTTGCAAGTATCTAGTATATCAAAGAGTGTAGACTCAAATCTGAAAGGAAAGTATTCATTGATTGATTGACAACTCATGTAATAGCATTAATTAGCATAACTTTGTGTGTCGTAGACAAGACACATGTAAGAACAGTGCCGATAATTAGACAGTATTGTTATGAGAGAATTACTGCATTATTTGGCATAATATTTACATCATTTTCATGATATTTTCATACTCCCCGTCTCTGATTATATAGTAAAAGTTAAATGTTTAAATAATAGAAAAACTATATATCGAAGAATCTTCAAACCGTCGAATAATATCAACATTATTTAGTTTGCTTGAAGGGAAATATTCTTAACCGATCCTGAAAATTATGTATTATAATTTGTCATGTTTTAGCTACATTTTGCCTCTTAGAAACGTACCATCAGCTTTAAACTTAACTTTAGTATTTAGGTTAGTAAGCGCACTTCGAGTAAACCATTACTAAATCTTATAGAAAAAGCCTCTAGCGCTTTAGATATCGTTTGTCCATTCCACTTCCATTTTTTTGGTAATTAATACCCTGGCGAATAATAAATAAATATATAAAAAGACACATAACTTTTCCCAATGTTTTTTTCCCTAGTCGCCGTCATAAAGATGAAACGACCCACCCACCCACCCTCGAAGAAGGCGGGTTTAACTTCGGAATATCAAATCGCTCTCTTGCGTTTGGGCTTACCCCATGCCAGAGCCATACCTCAATTATATGTTGCAAATGGTGAAATATGCGCTGTGCCAAATGTATTAAAGGATGGGGTCGTCTGACGTCGTCTGAAAAAAGTCATAGATCAGTAAGCGATCTGGTGGAAATGGAAATGATTACATCGAGGATCAGTCAAAACACTCAAGACACTCAAATATTGTAACTATATTTATGGGAAATACTTGCTCGTTACATTGAGGTGACACGAACCAAAGTGAAGAGATTCGTGGCAAATTTTTATTATTATTAATGAGTTCTAGAAGCCACGGCCTCGTTCTTTCATCATCTTCTCGGTGTTTGGAAACCCCAAACACTCGCAGTCAATTGATATAAACAAGCACAAATAGGTTTAAAAATACGAAATACGAAAGGTAGCCGTGTGGTTTTAGACCCTATAAAGGACGATCTGCGAGTTTATTAAACAGCTTCAAACCTTTATTGGTCGAACTGAGAGCGACCATACTACGTCGCGAACGTGGACTATTTAAGACTATTATTGTTGTCACTTTTGTTATTATTGTATTTACAAAGATTCAGCCAAAGTAATAAATTGAGTAGTAAACTCAGGGTGGGAGGCTCCTCAAGAAGAAACCACAGGCATATACTCTTGAGGTGTCTTTTTAGCTTGGTAATATATATTATACTACTTTGGATCTTTCTAAAAAAGTTTTGTTCAAGGTTATATCTCTACAACATTGATACAACACCTTGGTTTGGTTTTGCTAGAATCAGTCATGGAAAAAGTAAGCCTCAAAGTTTGTATATTTGAAAGATTTGTTTGCTAAGCTTTATACTTTTTATTATATGGAATTTTATTAGGCAACATTAGTTCGCGATATATATAAGTTCGCCATGTAGCGTCCGTTAAGCTTATGTGTGGTAGGTACAACTAAGTGAGTCAGTCGGCTAACAATTACCTTGTTGTATTACTCGTTTCGGGTTTGCATAACAATAAGCCACCTCACGCTTTCTCTGCTCTCCTCCATCTTTAATTAGGGCAATCACGGCAAAATATATAGAAATCTAGACAAATCTGTACCACTTTGACTAAACGGATATCTTTTGTTGCATTTTCCAAATACAAACTCCAATATATAGTCATCACTGGGCATGCACAGCAGTTGTTCTACCGGGCTCGAACAAGACGAATCCTTATAGTCCATATACTTCTCATTTATATATAGTCCTTAACGATAAACGTGCTAAACGATATCTTAAATACAAAATTGTGCGTAGTTTTTTAATATATACTTTATTTAGGTTAATAAATAACAAAGATTTTAAAAAAAGCTCTGAGTTAGGTAGCTCTTTTCAAACAAAGATACGCACACGATCGGCAAAAACGAACAGTAGGAAACAGCATTCTAAGACTAACACGTTGATATCCATATTCCAACCATATGAAAGTTCATGCTTAGGGATAAATGTTTTCATGAAACCGATCATTAAAAATAATTTTTAAAGTTAAGAGCTTGTGGGGTCGTGTGATTTCCATACACACCAGACCTAAACCCTCGTACCATACTCAATTCACTTAGGCGACCGTTGGACTCACAGTGGCAAAAGACGATGCATTAGCTGCGAACGCCACCCATGCCATCATGTATAATGTAACCATAGCAACAGCCATATATTCACTTGCTACAGAGATAAATGTCAGGGATCTTTTGTATTTCAAATTTGCCAACCATGAAAACAAAAGTAGCCTCAAATATTAATATCAATAGGTAACGTTAGCAAAAAAAGAAAATTCATTAATATATAATTCTATAGGGTGATGATATCCAATATGATGAGGACATATCAAGCGAAGAAACTGATGAAGAGGTAATTGAACCTTGCTCAATTTCAATGTTTAATTACTATCTACACCTAGTACCTTTTTGAAATTTTATTTTCAGTCAGAAGATAACCAATGTATATTTTGTGGGTAAAAGAGGGTTCCAACTGTCAGCGTACAAACAAAATTCATATCGAATTTTAAAATGTGAATAAAGATGTTTTTTTATTGTATTGTATAATATTCTTGGGCCATAAGGTTGTCGAAAACGAAGAAAATAAAGGACTTGTCCATATACTTTTTGCTTTATAAATTTGTGTAGTATTTCTAAAAGCTGTCAAAACAAACATGCAAAATGTTGCCAATAAACACTTAACTTCAATCTGCTTTAATTGAGTTTATAATATTGATAATGGTGTATAAATATTATAACCTGCATATAAAATTTGTTTCATAACTAGAAATGCACTTGCTGCACTTGTTTATTATGATTATAATGAATTATGTATGTGAGGTTTATTTATTTTTATTTCTCTATAGTTGTCTTCAGAGAGCAGTATGTCATCATCCACATCTGATTTGGAAGCAAACAGTGAAGAAAATGAGGTAGGGGTAATCCTAAATATAATGAATAGTCATTATCTATGAAACGAAACCAAAGATGTATTGTCTAATTGCAGGTATCTTTCTTCAATTCTGTACATATTAATTTTGCACATCTTAGTTTGGTTCCTGCTGAAGTGAATCATTAGCTATTTTAGACTTTTAAAAATTATCAATAATACCTGTATTTTAATGCTACATGGCTAGTAATTGTTTCATGGATATAATTATAACATGGATTAAACCCTAATTAAAACCCTTAATAAATTGCTGTGTTCCTTTATTACAGACTCATTTTCTCAGGGTTAGCCTTGAGTTTGTGCAGAATATTCACAAATACCAACAAATAAGTAAAGAATGCACAACTTCAACAATCCAAACATTTTGAAACTCGACGGACCTTGCCTGGAACACATGAATATTCTGCACAAACTCGAGGCTAATGAGTCTGTAATCAAGTAATTTGGTAATTTGGGATTCAAAAGGGGTCTATACCCTAACACATAAAACCAAAATAGGGGAAAGACACACAAAATGAAAGTTCTTAAGATAGCACTATATCATCATCGGGTACATTTCCACTTCACTCTGTTGACAATTCTGTTTAAAGGCTAGTACTATTAGAGGTTACTTTTTTTCAACGTTTATTAGAAACATATCCAGGAAAATATATTTGTAAATTTAAAAACATAGATTTATCAGGCATTAAAAACCTATAAAAGTTTTACACTGTCAACAGACCCTTTCTCAGTTTACAATTGTTACAATTAAAGGCTTTATCTTATATTGTAGGACAATGACTTGGTAAACATCCTACAAGAATTGGTCAAGAAAGAAGACATTAAAAAGATTATTGAGGATGACAACAAATCTTCACCTGGGATTTGTGAAGCTGCAGAATGTCTCAGCAAACTAATAGAAAGCAAATATTCATCAACTTTCACCACAACAAACACCAACCAGCTCCAGCAAGACCGTTCTCAACTCTTTACCACCATCAGTAACCTTTCCACAAATCTTGACAATACAGAAATTCCATTGACCACACATGCAAGCCAAACCTCCATCATCCACGCCATTTCACAAATTAAGCACTGGTCATCTGTCCTAGTTTCAATGTTAGATAATACAAGTAGTAGCCATGTACCACCACCACAAGAACCACCACCACCACCACCACCTATACAATCCCTTAACAACATCCGTCCTGTACCACCACCACAAGAACCACCACCACCACCACCACCTATACAATCCCTTAACAACATCCGTCCTGTACCACCACCACAAGAACCACCGCCACCGCCACCACCACCACCTATACAATCCCTTAACAACATCCGTCCTGTACCACCACCACAAGAACCACCTCCACCACCACCACCTATACAATCCCTTAACAACATCCGTCCTGTACCACCACCACAAGAACCACCACCACCACCACCACCTATACAATCCCTTAACAACATCTGTCCTGTACCACCACCACAAGAACCACCACCACCACCACCACCTATACAATCCCTTAACAACATCCGTCCTGTACCACCACCACAAGAACCACCTCCACCACCACCACCTATACAATCCCTTAACAACATCCGTCCTGTACCACCACCACAAGAACCACCACCACCACCACCACCTATACAATCCCTTAACAACATCCGTCCTGTACCACCACCACAAGAACCACCACCACCACCACCACCTATACAATCCCTTAACGACATCTGTCCTGTACCACCACCACAAGAAACAAAAGTTATGGACAACGAAACAATCAACATGTACAATGGTTACAAAAAACAGGGCCAGTCATACTGTGAGTGGTTGGACAGTTTATGCATTCCCAGGCAAGTAGAAAGTTTAGAAGATGTCAAAAAGATTTGGGAAGTTGGAACTGCTAACTGCCCTCCACTTGCAGAATGGACTCGACTAATGCGTACCCATAAGCCATTTGGTAGGCAAAGCCATTCTTCGATTTTTAGTCAGAGAAAGCAATTATACAATATTTTCAAGATGAACAATTTTGATGTGCGGAAAGTAAAAGAGATGTATAATGAGATTAGACCAGGAAAGCTGTATAAGCTTCTTTATACTAAGAAAAAGTAATAGTGCTTGTTGTACTATTGAACTGGAGTTATGAAGATAAGATAGAGTGAGTTATACAATATTTTCAAGATGAACAATTTTGATGTATGCATGGAAAGTAAAAGAGATAAATAATGAGATCAGACCAGGAAAGCTGTATAAGCTCCTTTATACTAAGAAAAGTAATAGTGCTTGTTGTAAATTTAAGTTTTTAGAATCAATTTTTTAAGTGGAGTTAATAATAAATCAAAATGAAATGGTTTTCCATAGTTGCCCGAATGCATATTTTATAGAAATGAATTAAAATTGCAAGGCAAATTTGTTCAGTGATACAAATTAACTTAACATTTAGATTCCATTTTTGTTCCTGTTCATTGCAGTTTACATACAGTTTACAATCAAAAGCTTCCTATGTTTATGAGTATGTTATGCGACACACTTGATATCTCGTTACGACCATCGAGTGCCATTACTAAGGGATGGATGTGTAACAAATTGAAGTCAGTTTTCCATGGGTCTGTACTGTAACCGAACATGAAATAACGTCAAAAATGATCCAAACTAATACTAATATCTCGTTACGACCATCGAGTGCAATTACTAAGGGATGGATGTTTAACAAATTGAAGTTAGTTTTCCATGGGTCCGTACTGTAATCGAACATGAAATAACGTCAAAAATGATCCAAACTCAGGGGACCACGAGCGCAATTTAAATAAAAGACGAATAAATAGTTTGAAAAAGCAGTTTCATCGATCAGTGCGGGTGAAGGATGTCGTAAGCACCAGCGGGTCTATCTTCTAATCGACAATAGTTTCAAGCCAATCGGCGCGCGAGAAATTTCTAAAGTAATGGTTAAATATAAAATAACTGTTATAACAAACTTCTTGTGTTTTTTTATTTTTTTTATTTTTTATTTTATTCGTATTCGTTTTACAATTTTTATTGGGTATCAATCAGAAAGGAAAATTACAGAACCAACATGCTACCCAAGGTGGACTCTAGGACCCATGCTTGGCATGGAGTCTCTCGTGTGGATGGTTGTGACATCAGCAGATTTTCACTCAGGAGGCAGGTGACCAGTGCTCAGTGAATGATTAAAAAGAGCACAGATGCTAGGTGCAATTTCTTGACTGCATTCTTTAAGAAGGAGAGGAGGAATTCCATCAGGGCTGAGTAGTTTACGAGGGCACACAGCAAGCGTGCGCAATTTCAGTTGCGTCATTCCTATCCAAAATAACGGCTATTATAATTTATATTTTACAAAAGAAATAAAACAGCTTTACACTTCTCTAGTGTTCTGGCAATATATATTATTTCCCTGTTTATATAATCATAAATCAATATTTTTTAAGAAAAGGTGTGTTATGATAACAAATCTTTCCTAATTTTTTTTGTTATCACCAAGATGGCAGTTGTTTTGTTGTTTCATGTTATTCTTCTGTGCTTTAAGCCCTACCTCAATTTGAGTCAAAACCATATCTAGATAGATCTAGTCTTTCCTTGCAAGCCTCATTTTGAGACGGCTCAGATAATGTGGTTAAAAGTTAGGGTTGGTTACTGAATAGTCAATCCACAGTTTGAGTCAACTCAAAATATGGCTTCCAAAGTAACCTAACATCGATTTTTAAATTAATTTTAAAGCTACAGTTTGAGTCAACTCAACTATGATTTCAAAAGTTAGGGTTAGTTTATAGAAAGCTTACCCCGAAAGAAAAAATCAAATTGGAGATGAACTGAGTTTAGAATAATGGAGTGCTTAGATGCCACAGTTTGAGTCAACTCAAACTATGGTCTTTTCACATGAGACACAGTTTGAGTCAACTCAAACTATGATTTCAAAAGTTAGGGTTGGTTTATAGAAAGCTTACCCCAAAGGAAAAAATTAAATTGGAGATGAACTGAGTTTAGAATAATGGAGTGCTTAGATGCCACAGTTTGAGTCAACTCAAACTATGGTCTTTTCACATGAGACACAGTTTGAGTCAACTCAAACTATGATTTCAAAAGTTAGGGTTGGTTTATAGAAAGCTTACCCCAAAGGAAAAAATTAAATTGGAGATGAACTGAGTTTAATTTAGAATAATGGAGTGCTTAGATGCCACAGTTTGAGTCAACTCAAACTATGGTCTTTTCACATGAGACACAGTTTGAGTCAACTCAAACTATGATTTCAAAAGTTAGGGTTGGTTTATAGAAAGCTTACCCCAAAGGAAAAAATTAAATTGGAGATGAACTGAGTTTAATTTAGAATAATGGAGTGCTTAGATGCCACAGTTTGAGTCAACTCAAACTATGGTCTTTTCACATGAGACACAGTTTGAGTCAACTCAAACTATGGAGATTGGCTAAAAGAATGTGAGTGGAGTGTCATAGAATTTTGAATGAAGCGGTATTGCCGATATTTGTTTATTTTGAAGTGCTATTCTAACGACAAGTCAACGAGTGATATCTTAGAAGTGAGAATAGCTGTAACTAAAAATCGTAAATGTATAGAAAATGAAGGTTTCAAGGAACGTTCTTATTTATAAGACTCTAAAGAATGATCCTATAAAAACTATGCAAAGGTGTAAAAAAGGGTAGGGCGTAATAAGAGATACAAATGGTAAAGGGAGGAGCTCAAAGATGTGCTTGTGATTTCAATGCATATTACCAATATCTAAACGGGTTTTAAAAACTCTATAAGAGCATTTTAGTACCCATGAAATGCTCCCAATCCTTTTAAAGAAATATATAAAATAAGTGTTATGAATCTCCCGTTCTGATTGGTTTGGAGAGCGCGCTTTATGAGAGCACATTGCGCGCACTCGCACTTTCCGTTTTGTCATTTCTATATACAAAAAAACTTGCTTGCTGTGTGTGCAGTTATAAATCACGCGGGGGTTCTCTCGTGTTCTGCCAAAAACCACGCGCGCTTTATGACTGCACACAACACAGCAAGCAAGTTTTTTTCTATTTCTTCAAGAAAACGCACGCGCGTGCTGTGATAAAGAACGCGGGAATAGGTAAAACACGAGAGAAGTGCACGTAGCGTAGCGCTCCTCTACACTTACTGAGTGTGCTTTATAACGGCACACATCACAGTGAGCAAGTTTTTTAGATGAAATGCAAAGGCGTATGTGCTGTGTGCTCTAGTAAAGCCCGTGCTTCCAACCAATAAAAATGCGACATTCATAACATCTATTTTGTAATTCATATTAGTTGAGCCGAATTCCATTGTCATTTCATGGTATTTTTTTCACGGTTTTATGAAAATCACTACCCTTTGTACTCATTATTTTAATAATATTTATGAAGGGGAGGGGCACTCTCAAAGAAAAGTTGGGGGAGCCAGGTAAAAAAACATGGCAAATACTCATTTGTTGTACCAATCCCCATCCCTATAAATAAAGACTGATCCTTTACTTTTATTAATTTCATGTAGAATTTAATTGATAATTCTGTATTCCCAATAGGCTATTTGCATTATGGCGTCATTTTAATACCACTACCATAATGCTTCATGAATTTTCTTTCTTATTCAAATTTGTACTTCCTCGTGGGAACAGTGATACGATTGGTGCTAATTAACAGAACAAAAAACAGTGTGCAATGGAGTCTGGTAGTGGTAGTAAATGAGGCCATAATGCAAATGTTTGATCATCTATTAAAATGGGATAAAAATGCAGGGTTCGATAAGGTAGAGTAATTAACATATTTGATAAATTCAAGATGCACTGCTCAAACCATATGAAAATTATCTAATATAATCATTTGAATCTTAATTTTTTTCTCTAATAACTTCCAATGGTGTAATCTGTCCTCCAAAAACTTGGGTGTAAGTATCCATTAAATGGTGATATCTCCAAAACAATCTTGGGTAGCCCATTTTTCATTTCATATTTGGTATAAGCAATAATAATATAATACTAATGATATAATAATAGACTTTTATTTATCCATGATGTTTTAACTTTAAAGCTTGTTGGGTCAAGCATTAAATTTCAGGTTAAAAATTAAGTCGTAATAATCTTTTTCCTAATTATATTTTTCCATAGTAGTAATCCACCTTAAATGTGTTATCATGCAAGTGTGTTTAATGCAGAAAGATGAGATATCATATACAAACACATTTGAAGTTTTTATAGATGTTAACCCACTTCTATTTCTTATACAAACTTATTTTGCCAAGGTGTAAAATATAAAAATACCAAAGTATCAATATGTCATTGATACCAACACATGGGAGAAGAGGGTTTTTTCTCCAGATCCATCCCTAAATAGTTATACCTAAAAGCAAACTTTTATTCCCCAGACCTTTAGATTATCCCTTTTTATCTCGGTTTTAAAAACGACCAACAAACAAAGTATTTAAGGTGCTATAATTTGGGACATTTAAAGTTGGTATTATCATCTGGTACTATTAGTGCCAAAACCACGTTTTTACTGTAAAAGGCAGGATGGGTGAATACAAGGAGGATTCAAACAGATTGTGGAGACTGACTAACAAACTATACTTTGATGTCCGCCATCTTATCTTGCCCACTCCACCGCTGGTCAGCGGTTACAAAACACAGGAAACCCATAACATGCTTCCTTTTTTTATTTTATATAACATGTCTGTTCATAGTCAGTTCACTAGTACTTCTTCTTCTACATCTTCTTTTCTTCTTCTATCCAGTGATATAGTCTTATAAGTGAGATGGCATCCTGACCGTCCTTCCAGAGCGGGTCTGGTAGTACTTCTGTTGTTCTTCAGGGATTGCTGACAGCTCTTCTTGATCTGCTGCCTGAACGGTTGATGGTCCCTCTTCAATGAATGGATCCTCTTGCCTAACAGCTTGGGTAGTTGAGGGTGCTTGCTTGAGATGCCTACGGTTTCTCTCTGGGACCTGTCTTGCTTCTGTCTCCACTTTGTATGACCTGGGTTTTTTCTCGTTACGACAGACGACTGTTGCTTTGCTCCACTGCTGACTTTTTCTTTCTGGTTGCACTCGCACAACGATCTCCCGCACTTAGAGGTGGTAGATCTTTAGCATTCTTGTTGTAATAATGGCTCTGCCTTTCTTTCATCTTTTTTCTCTCTTGACAAACCTCAAGATTTACTTTGGGCTCCAGCAGTGTTTCTTTCATGGGTAGAAGTGTCTTAGCTTTACGGGACATCAGTCGTTCCATTGGATTGGTAGTCATTCCTTGAGTGGGAGTGTTTCTAAAATCAAGGAGTGAGAGGTAGGCATCTTCTCTTGCAATCTTTGCACGTGTCAACAAACGTTTAACTGTTTTGACAGCATTCTCGGCCAGACCGTTGCTCTGAGGGTATCTTGGGGATGATGTCACATGCTGGAATTCCCACTGCTTACTAAAGTCTTGAAACTCTTGCGATGGGAATTGTGGGCCATTATCAGACGCCACGATATTGGGGATTCCGTAGCGCGCAAAGTGTGCCTTTGCCTTGTGAATAACATCCCTGGACTTGGTATGTTTGAGCAAGTCTACCTCTACAAAATTTGAAAAATAGTCAACTATTATCAAGTAGGCCTTCTCGTTCAGCTCACAAAGGTCCATTCCCACCTTTGACCATGGACGGCCCTCTACGTCATGTGCTATCATCGTTTCCTTTTGCTGCTTCCTCCCCGTGGCTAGGCATGTTTCACACGATTGGATGTAGTCTTTGACTTGTGCATCCATTCCTGGCCAGTACAAGCAAACCCTGGCCCTTCTGAGGCAACCTTCGACCCCCATGTGGGAGGAGTGGATTTCTTGGTCATCGTCTTCCTTAAGTAGGAGGGGATGACAACTCTTTCGCTATTGTAGATTATACCTTCTTGAGTAAACAGTTCATCATGGCAATGGTAGTATGGGCGAAGTGGTAGTGGCACCTCTTTTTGGACTCTGGCCAGCCTTCACGGATCACTCGATCTAGCTCTTGTAATGTGGGATCTCCCTTTGTGTGATGTGCTATGTCTTCTAAGCAGCTTTGTGAGACGCATATTGATTTTCTTGCGTCAATTGTTGACAACTCCTCTGTGAAGGCACTTGGTAGCGTATCCTTGAGGTAAGCCCTGCTCAATGTATCGGCCAGATGCATTTCGGTTCCTTTCTTGTATATCAGAGTAATGTCATAGTTCTGGAGCCGAAGAAGCATTCTCTGTAACCTTTTTGGAGCCTTGTGTAGAGGTTTCTTGACAATTGACTCAAGAGGTTTATGATCAGAGTGGACGGTAACTTTCCTTCCATAAGTGTAGTGGTGAAACCTTTCCATACCGTATACCACTGCCAGCATCTCTTTTTCAATTGGCACGTATCCAAGCTCACACTGTGTGAGAGCTCTGCTGGCAAATGCGATAGGCTGGCCTTGCTGCAGTAAGGCAGCCCCCAGTCCCTTGTCCGATGCATCACATTGCAGTGTTAGTTCATCATCAGGGTCATAATAACGAATTAATGGTGCTGCTGTAACAAGCTCCTTTATCTTGCGGAATGCTTGTTCGTGCACGTCTAGCCAGCACCACACTGTTTCCCTCAATGTCAGGGTTCTCAGTGGTTCACAAACTTCACTCAGTTGAGGCAGAAATTTACTGAGATAGTTCATGAATCCTAGCAGTCTCTGTACGCCTTTCATATCCGTTGGCTTTGGCATGTCAGATATTGCACGTACCTTCTCAGGGTCAGCTTGCACACCATTTGCAGTAAGGAGGTGTCTCAGAAAGCGCACTTCTGTCTTCTTGAGTTGGATCTTATCTTTGTTTAGTGTAATGTTCCTTTCTTTACACCGTTCCATGAGTGCTCTCATTTTCTTGTCATGGTCAACTATGGCTTCATCTGCTGTATCGCCTTCGCCATAGACTAGAATGTCATCATAAACTGACACAACCCCAGATATGCCTTCTACTGCTTCATGTTGCCGTCGTTGAAACTCTTCTGGAGCTGTAGAAATGCCAAATGGCATTCGTAGCCATCTGAATCGACCTGAAGGTGTGTTAAACGTGGTTAGGTCAGCACTCTCATCATCCAGCTTCACCTGCCAAAATCCACATTTCAGATCTACAGTACTGAAAATCTTGGCCTTGTTCAGGTTAGGCAAAACATCCTCAATTGTTGGTATAGGATAGTGACTCCTCTGCAGGGCTCCGTTGAGATCCTTGGGATCTATGCATATTCTGATATCACCATTGTGTTTCTTAGTCGTGACCATACTGGATACCCACTGGGTTGGTTTTGATACTGGTTCGATTATCTGTAACTCTGTTAATCTTTGAATCTCAGCTTTCTTGGAGGGTGTACAACTGGTCTTACTGATGGGTCAGTCGTCAAGTGGTACTCGCCTGGCATGCACCCAATTCCTTGGAATACTTCAGGATACTGTCCTAGGAGGGAGGCTTTTGAGAAAGGAATGTTTTCCATCATTCCCATAGCACCTGTTCCTGAATGCAAACTGCTAATATTCTCCTCTAGCACCTTTATCAGCTCCATCTGTTGTATTGCCATATTTCCGAGAATTGGGGTTGTACATGTAGAGTCATCAACAACCATGAAGTTTACCAGATATTTCTTCTCGTTTTTGGGGTTGATCATCTTTACTTTGCAGTGCCCAGTTGGTTTAACAGTTGTTCCATTATACATGGAGAGTACCGTTCTTGATGAAGCTACCTCTGCATTAAATTCTGTATCTCGAAGGATCTTTGATGTGATGACATTGCACGTTGCACCGGAGTCTAGTTGGAACTTGATGCTCTTGTTATTGATAGTCATGGCAGCAAACAGCTTTCTCTTCGGTTCTTCTCCAACAGTGTAAACTATCTCTGGAAGTTTTGTCAGTGTCTTCACTTCATAATACTGACCATCATCATCATCTCCCTCGCCCTCACTAAAGGACTGCAGTACTTGGTTGTGAGTTGGGGGTGCGCTGGAGGATGTTTTCCCTCAACAGACTGCAAAGTGATTCTGTTTCTTACATCTGTTGCAGGTTTTCCCATATGCAGGGCATTTTTTTTTGATCATTTCATGCTGTCTTCCACAGTAGATACATTTCTTGGTAGGTTTTGGTGTTACCCCTGACCCAGACCTTCCCCTTCGATCAGGTGGGGTCTTAGAGCTGATTTTACTAACTGTATCTGTGCTAGTCAGTGATTTGGTCCTTTCTTTAGACAGCTCTGAAGCTCTACAGAGGTCAATACAGCTCTTCAGGGTAAGACTTGGCTCTCTTAATAGTCGTTCTCTCAAACTCGAGGTGTTTATCCCACATACAACCCTGTCTCTGAGAAGTGAGTCTGAGAGTGTCCCAAAGTCACAGGTTTTCTCTAGTAGTCTCAATTCTGTTAAATATTTGTCAAAGGTTTCGCCCTGCTCTTGGTTTCGCATGAAGAATTTGTGTCTCTCGACCGTTTCATTCTTTTTAGGGTCACAATACTCATCAAACGACTTGAGGAGCTCCTCAATCGTTCTGTCTTTTTCAGGAGTCGTATACTGCATTGTTTTCTGAATTTCTCGGCCCTTAGCCCCTAGAAGATAAAGAAAAAGCTTTACTTTTGTAGCGTTATCATCCCCTGCGGTTGCCAGATCGAGATATAACATTAATTCTTCCCTCCATTTTCGCCAGGCATGCGAAAGATCGTGACTTTCGAAGTCGAGGGATTCTGGAGGTTTTAGCTGATTCATTTCTTTTACTTTACTTCAATAATCCACTGAACAGGTTAACTTTTCTTTCTTGCACTTCTGACACCATGTAAAAGGCAGGATGGGTGAATACAAGGAGGATGCAAACAGATTGTGGAGACTGACTAACAAACTATACTTTAATGTCCGCCATCTTAACTTGCCCACCCCACCGCTGGTCAGCGGTTACAAAACACAGGAAACCCATAACATTTACCGGTAAATCGGAAAACTCTAATTCATATAGGATTTTATTGTGATTTTGACGTGATTTTTGAGCGTAGTTTATAACGATCCATTGACTTTTGATAACGTCGCAATTCATATAGGATTTTATTATGATTTTGACGTGATATTCGAGCGTGGTTTATTACGATCCATCGACTTTTGATAACGGCGCAATTCATATAAGATTTGATGATGCCTACGAACGGATAATTAGATGCACGGTTGGTACCATCCGTACGGGTGGTACGAATGGCAAGGGGCCCCAGGCATGGCATCATTGAAACTACCACAGGGTGACCATAGCCATTTTACACAGACGGTGATAAAAACACTTCACACAGGGTTACCGCGAAAGGTTAAGTGCATACACCTAATGATATGACCTTCACGAATTGAACCGTACGGATCGTGAGCCACATTGACGATCCGTATCAGTTCGACAGTATTAGACATAACTGCTTCTGGTGTAGTTTTAGCGGGATTTGAGGCTGTTTAGTGGGTTTTTTCCAAAATCCGCTTTTCTCTTTCCAAATGTTGGGAAGGCTGTAGACTTGGCAACCGATTTCGACCATATCACTCTTTCCCCTCGAACCGCAATAAAAATGCAACATATCAAGAAAATGATAACTTCTTCATTATTCATGTATTCCGAATGCCATCACGCCAATTTTTTCCAGAAAAAAACATGCTAGATTTCTTGTACGGCTTGTGATCGATGGGGTTCAAACAGCCGTTCTTGAACAGGTCTTGTTAAATGCTGCATTCTTATTGGCCGAACATGATAACCTCCTCAAGACAAATCACGTTCGGCCAATAAGAATACAGCACGTAACTAGGTTAATAACGAGAATTTCTTTAAAAAATATTCTAGAGGTGTGATAACGAGAGCCATCCGGCAAAGTTTGCTGATCTTGGAAAAACTTCTAGCGCCCAAAGATGGGCCGCCGGGGCGTCAAATTCAGTCAGCTGTAACCTGACCGCTTTTTAGCTTAAAAGCTTACCACACTAAATAAAGAATCAGGTGAGGTTGTTGTTATATTATTATCGCGAAACCCCTTCCCCCACCAGAAAAAGCGCCAGTACTTTCCCAACTCTCAACACATATATAACATGGCAGTAGTTTTCGGGGATTGTGTAAGTTGACGTTGAAAATAAAAAACACGAGTATTTGACAGTTTTTTATTGTTTTTTTTTTTTGGCATTTCTTAACGTACTCACAACTTACGTGGAATGGCTCTTAAACCCTTAATTTAACTTAATTTACCATTAAGCTTATGCAGAACATGATCTGTTTATTCAATCAATTAACTTTAAGGCCTCCCTCTGTGTCTAGTTCAGTCCTACTATGGACGAACAATCCTTTTTGATAGCATAAATCTGCTGAGATCCGCCTTAGCCTCAATATTTCTAGCTGTCATTAGACCTTTCTCATCCATCTGGATGCCCCAACCTTCTTGCAAGGCATTTTTACACGAGGCGATTGCTCCCTCGCACCAGCCACGCATTGGATTGTACGCTTCTCCAACCACAAAAACATCTAACCCATTTAGTGGTCGTTTGGCCCAGTTTCTTATGTCAACCATCGTGAAAGGTGTGCCTGCCTTCTGGAAATGCCTGTGAACATGGAATTGCTTGAAATTACAGGAAATGCTTACTGGGAAAAGTTGACTGACAAAAGCTGTTACTCTATTTGGTTTCTTAGTATATCTCCACGATTGAGGCTTATGATGATGTATGTTTATTGTGGTCACTTTCTACCAAGCACATTGCACTTTCCCTTCGCGACAAAAGGTTCTAATGAGGTTGAAAAATCAAAATTTCTCTCTTTGACACAAAATGAAATTAAATAATAACTATATGATACGTAGGTTTACACATATATAATACGTATATTTATAAGTGTATTTAATCTGACGCAGCTCCCTCTCCCCTTAACCCCCCCATCCCCCAAATTGAATTAATAATGAATAAGGGACAAATAGCAATAACTATAGCCCCTATCACAAGCTACCCTCTCAATAAAATTAAAAGTATCAGTCAAAAATTAAAAGTTTAATATGAAGAAAGGCTTATCTTTATTTATCATTATATACACACCGAACGCATAATTTCTACTTTACTTTATTTACCAAGCAGAGTCCCAGTATTGGTAGCTGGTGTTTATAGGTTTAGGAATCTTTATTCCATACTTTGTTTCCAATGCTCGGTGAATTTCAACATCTATATAATTCTTGTCCATAGTAGCGATATCGTTCCATTTCTTGGCGCAGTCCCCATCAGAATACATAGTATGAAGCACACCTTCTCCTTTCAAACCCTTGTCTCTGTATACAAAAAAAATAATTATTTTAAGAACTAAATGTGTATACCGTTGGCTTTATGAGGTTTCTTCAGTTTTATCCAAATTTCTTTTTTTTCATGATCATTATATTATAAAACGTTGCTGAAGCCAGGCGATATTGACGCTTTATAAAATACCCGAAATACAGGTCTTGCTTAGAAAATATAGTCTTTTCTCTTTTGTCATAGTATATTTCTGCCTGAAAAAGATTTTTTTCTCCTGCTAGTTGATGCTTGCTTAAATACAGCGCTTTGCAAAAATTCTGCAAATGAAAATGTAACTGCATTGTGGTCCCTGTCTTAGTTTGGGTTCCGTGTGGTCTGTCAGAGTTATTCTCTGGCACGGCGGCCACGAGGCCACTGAGTTTTTACCTTTGGGGTATTTTTAGAGGTTTCATACTCCCTCTTTCTATGTTTATAAGGCTTCTTTAGAAAGTAAATTACTTTGAATGAGTTGTACTCAGCCTCTAGTTATAATAAAGTTTAATTGTACACCGCCAGTTACAGAAGAGAATATCGGTGCATCATGGGGATTTTTTCAACTTGAAAATCTTTTAAATAAAGGCTTAACACAATATTTTTTGTTAAAATATAATCACAGTATACAATGGGAGCACTTATATAAGATATTTGGCTGGCTTTTGATTGAAAATCGTTTGGAAATAGTTCATATCGATATGTTGACATATTTTTGCAGAATTTTTGCAAACCGCTGTTATATATTTAGCAATTATTAGCCGAAGGCGATGTGAGTATCAAGACTCGCGTCTCGGTAAATATTCTCCATATTCACTGAGCCTGAGAGGAATAATAGTTTTAGCATATACCAACTTGTGTACAGAGTAACTTATTTTTATATACAATAATTCAATAAAAACAAACAAACAGAAACTTTTAGTTTGCGTGATAAATTCACGCAAAACGTTTAGGTCATACTTCGTTGCCTTCTTAGTATTGTATAAGAAATCTGTGAATCAATTTTCCTTAAAATAGTGCTCAATACATCAATAGAAGTAGAAAATAACTCAATTACAATAGTAACGAATATTCTTCTCATTAAATCCCCTGAAGAGTGAAGCAATTTAAGAAACATGCTTGTCGGGAAAAATGTTGTCTTGACTTTTTCTTCTCAAACAAATATATATGTATATATAGTAAGAAAAGAAAAAGACAATTTTACAATAACTAAGAAATTTCTCGCGCGCTGATTGGCTATTTTTTATCATCAATAAGAGGACAGACAGATAAAAAAATGACGCGTACACTCAAGCTCCTTGAAAAGGCTGAACTAGAAAAGTGAAAAATGGACGAGCCAAATTTCAATTTCAATTTTTTTAACACACTAAATGCTTCTAACATCGATGCATATACTGACTATTTCGATTTTGATGAAACATCTGATATGGAGCTTGCTTTGTGTCTTGAAAAAGTAGAAACTGAGCAACAACAAAGTGCCGAAATGACAAGTCGTTTTGCAACTTTGAATGACCAAGAGTTGCAAGAAATTGTGCTAGAGTCAACCTCAAAAGGCACTAAACGAAACACAAAATGGTGTCTGAAAATGTTTGAAGGTATAGCTTTTGTTACAGCATATTTTGATAAACTTCTCTTTGTTTATCATGATATTATTGCCCATAAAATGTTATTACATACCTCGAATTTCCAGATCGGTGCAAGGAAAGAGGAGTAGAAACAAAACTACTAGAGATGTCAAGCATTGATCTAGATGACTGTCTAAGACCCTTTTATGCAGAGGCAAGAACAAAATCTGGAGAGGAATACAGCCGTTTGTCACTTCTTGGCTTCAGGAATTCAATCGAGAGGCACTTTATCGCCAATAACAGGTGCATTAAGTTAACTAACAATCCAGTCTTCGCAAGGAGTAACAAAATGCTGGAATCCAAGCTTAAAGCTATCCGAAGAGAAAATAAAGAATGCACTAAACACAAGCCTGTCATTGAATCTCAAGACATCCTGAAATTGAAGACAAGCCCATTCATGAGTCCAGAAACTCCAGATGGTCTTTTAAGAAAAGTTTGGCTGTACGTGACGATCTACTGGTGTCGCCGTGGTTGTGAAGGTCAGCGTTTGCTAAGAAGAAACAGCTTTGTATTCGATAGAGACAGTGACGGGAAAGCATTTATACAGATGTCACACGAAGAACAGTCTAAGAACCACCAAGGGGGATTTAACAATAAGTTAAGCACAGAAAGGGAAACCAGGCCTTACAGTACAGATGAAGATGGCGACGCATTTTACTGCATCGAGCTTTACCTGAGCAAGCTAAATCCTTTACAAGAAGCTTTCTTTCAGAAACCCAGATCCAACTTTGAGCACTCCGATGATATTTGGTATCAAAACAAGCCTCTGGGTGTTAATCGACTGTCAAAGTTGATGAAAGAAATTTCCCTGGGGGCTGGTCTTTCAAAGATGTACACAAACCATTGTGTACGAGCGACCGCCATTACGCTGTTGTCAGATGCAGGAGTTCCAGCTCGACATATTATGAGCATTTCTGGGCATGCCAATGAACAAAGTCTAGCAAGCTACAACCGTCGGCCATCAACATCACAGCTCCAGAATTGTTCAGAGATCATTTCCCATGCACTGGAGAAAGGCAAGGCTCCCACCTCGTGCAAAACTTCGCTACAAGCACCGCAGGTTCCATTGGCTTCAACTTTGAGCGAATTCTCTCCTTCTGTTGTGGCCTCAAATGCTTCTTTAAACAGCATGTTTAATTGATGTAACATAGGTCAGGTTAAGGTATTTATTTCGCCAGCAAATCCAAAAGAACTGTAGCTTTTGAACTATATTTACATGTAAGATCGTTTTTTTTTGAGTTGTGCACCGTTGTGCATTCTGTTCATCATCAATTCACTAACGATCGAGCCGTTAACTGGCTTTATAATTAAAAGTTTGACAAGCTGCCAATTTTTAACCAATAAGGTTGTTTATTTATATCATGTCAACCAATAAGATAGCGAGAAATATTTCTGACGACAATGATTTGTCATCATTGAAAAATAAACAGTTTTTACTAGTATCTTTGTGGAATTTATTGTTGTGAACATTGTTTACGTTTGCTTAACGTTTTTGTTATTGTAAAAAACAAATTGACATCAGATTTTTATGTGTCTGTCCTCTTATTGACGATAAATTTCGCCATCACATTGTCAAAGTAGTATGCGGATCCACACTACTTTGACAATGATGTGATGACGCAATTTATCGTCAATAAGAGGACAGACACATAAAAAACTGATGTCAATTTGTTAAATGAACTACATTTTTATCCCTACAAGCCTGTTTGGCGGTTGCCCACTCATCACCTGAACTCATCTGATGAGTGAGCGACCACGAAACAGCCTTGTAGGGATAAAAATGTAGTTCATTTGTCTTTTTCTTTTCTTACTATATATATACCACGCTCTACACCCATTTTTTTAGCACTGTTTCACAGAATTCAATAAGCCTGAAGCGAGATGACGTTTTACCCCCGACTCTATACCATAATAGTTTTTAAAATTCTTTCATATTAAAATTTTTGATTTCTTAGAGAATACAGGAACAATAGTCATAATCAAAGAACAAAAGCAGTGTGAAAAGGATTATGGTCTAGAGACGGGGGTAAAACGTCATATCGCTTCAGGCTTATTCTTTAGATTTTGCGAAGTTCTTTGGGGAAGTGTTATCTACTAGGACGAGGAATTTATGTCCGATGTTAGTGCTGACATTCTTGCTAAGAGGAGGGTTGTAGGATTTTATTGCGTTGTCGGTTTTTTCGTCTGTTAGTTGTAGTGTGCTCATATTGTAGGGTGTAGTTGTATCCGCTCTCGTTTGAGGCTTTTTTGGTATAAGGTACGGCTCGGTCAAATGATGCTTTGCAAGAGAATATGAACTAAGAGAAGGAATCCCCCCTATATAGCCTTGTAACCATCATGTGCACAGTTTGATGCTATTTTTAAACCATTTGTTTTTCTGCACGCGCATCTGCGCGCGCTCTACGCTGTTTGCTTACGTTATTTCGACTCTGTCCTGAATATGAATGTGCACGTCGAAAGCTTGGCAAATATGACAGGAAATTGAAGCAGTAATTTGTTCAATTTTCTGGAGTGTTTTTACATATATTTTCCAAAGCTTTCGACCTACATCGTCGTCTTGAGGGCAAATTCGAACATTTGAACATAAGGAAAGCACAAGAAAACGTTAGCAAACAGTGTAGAGCGCGCGCGTACTATGCGCGTGCAGGAAAACAAACAATCAAATAAATGATATCATTGGATGATATTTTTAGAATAGATTCTAAAAATAGCATCAAAGTATGCACATGATGGGGCACGGGGATTCCTTCTCTTAGTTCATTTTCTCTTGTGCTTTGTCGGAAGAAAGTGAAGACAGGTGCTTGTTGATACCGGCCAATTTGTTCTTTGTCGTGATAGGCGGATGGTTACCTTCGCGGTGGACATATCGTAGTGTACACTACGATACAATATGAGCCCACTACAACTAACAGCTGCATGAATAACACCAAACGGATTATCGACAACCATAACAAACGTATACTAACATCATCACAAGCAAATGATACCGATTCCACCTCCATTTCTGAAACGAACAAGACATACAATTGCCGACAAAAGAACGCCTGCCCCCTGACGGAAACTGCCTGCAATCATCAGTTATCTACCAAGCCTCAGTAACACGCAAAGACAACAACAATACGGAAACCTACATCGGCCTCACGGAAATCGACATCAAAGCAAGATACAGAAACCACACCGCATCACTTCGCCACGCTAGGCATAGGAACTCTAAGGAGCTTAGTAAATACATCTGGACTCTTAAGGACAACAACATCGAACACTTTACTTCCTGGCGCATTCTCTCTTCACACTCGCCGTACAACAGCTCACACAAAAGATGCAACCTATGCCTTAAAGAAAATTTTTTAATCATTTGCCGATTGGAACTTTCTACCCTTAACAAACGTAATGAGCTTGCGTCGTCTTGCCGCCATAGAAGCAAAGCCCTTTTGCGCAGTAATTGAACTGTTAGATTTCGCACCGCATTAGTTAGATTAGTTAGACTAGTTTGATTAGTTTATTATTATTTATATTAATTGGTATATAAACGATGGTAAAGCATATTCTTATTAAATCCCCTGATGAGTGGGCAACCATGAAACAGGCTTGTACGGATGAAATTGTAGTTCATTTGCCTTTTTTCTTCTTCTTTATATATATATATATATATATATATATATACTGCGGTTTGCATAAACTTTGACCATTTGTGCATATATACAAGTATATGAAATGTATATAAAAAATTATGGGATATGATCCCTGATATTTTTTTCGAGTTGTCTATCACTAGGACTTTCTGAAAAAAATATCAGGGGTCATATCCCATAATTTTTTATATACTTTTCATATACTTGTATATATGCACAAATGGTCAAAGTTTATGCAAACCGCAGTATATATATATATATATATATATATATATATATATATATAACGTTGTAGTATACATTTATACAAATACCTAATTTATTCAGTATATCTAATGAGATGCATAATACAAAATAACCATTTCCAACGATTAAAAACGCTAAAAAATATTTTGACAGTCATTGAATGATACAATAAATAAAGCGATTTTTCTGTTTCGCATATCATTAAATATACTGAATAAATTAGATATTTGTATAAATGTATACTAAACGTTTGTGCAATAGCGTGTATATATACTTATCAAACTCATTAATAATTCATGAGGAAAACACCTCAGTATTCGTGTCCGTGTTGTATCAGATATATCGGCAACAACACGGCCACTCATACTGTATATATTACATCTATACATCTATACATATATAAATCGGTTTGCATAAACTTTGACCATTTGTATATATATACAAACACATCAAAAGTATATCAGAAATTATGGGATGTCATCCCCGATATTTTTTTCCAGAAAGCCCTGGTGACAAATATACTCGAAACAATATAAAGTATCATATCCCATAATTTTTGATATACTTTTGACATACTTGTATATATTCACAAATGGTCAAAGTTTATGCAAACCGCGGTACATATATACATATATGCAGCACATATATACATATAGAATTAAAAGAGGTACGACATAGATTAAACCTGTAAAGGTTGCTGACTTGTCGTGTTTTTCGACTCTTACCTATGCGCCATACTTGTTCCCAGACAATTGCTGTTAGATACAAACTTTTGTCCAGGTTTAACAGGTGTCCCTGCAACTTCTAGATTCTCCCACCAAGCATGTTCATAAATCGCTGCTCCTTTGAATGCTGGTACAGGCTGAATCGCGTGTAAACGGTCAGCCTCTTGGATCTTTCTTGCAACAGACCCTTTGATCTTCTTTAGGTGTTCAGGATTGACGGCCAGGATAAGTTTCTTTGATATGAACCAAGTATGGGGTGAAATTAACACATATCCATTTATTTTTTTTAACAGACCTTTTACTTCGGTATTGGTAAAGGTATGTCCACCCATATTTTTCACCTCTCTTTGAAGGTCCGCTATGATGGATGACATACCACCTTTTGGTCTTACATATTCACCAGACAACTGCATGGACACCTCATTGAATTCAATGTAACCCTTTGGGCTGATAAATTCAGTAAAGTCTCCTTTGTAGCCGTGAAGCTCCGACAAGTACTTTGCTCCTTCTGGAGTGATGATGTTGGAAAAGTAAGTTGAGACAGTGGCATATTGATCTGCCTTTGCAACGTTTTCTGGACTGTAAGCATAGCTGTTCAACTCATTACTCGTCATGTTACCAAATACAGGGTGTGCAAGGAGAGATGGGTAGCCTTTTCTAAGATCTTCAAGATTGCTTGACTTGATTTCTCTGGATTCATGCAAACTTGGCTCTACAAAAGTCCATTCGGTATTCTGGATTCCAAGTTCTTCCACGAGATGTCTAAAAACAAATACACAAAGCAAAATTATCTTAGTTTATTTTTCAGAAATATACACCTTATACAACAAGGACTCCTCGGTTGTTTCTTATTTACTCATTATTATTATTATTATTTTATTTATTACTTAGAAAAAGGAGAGTGAAAAAGATTTTCATTATAGTAAGCGAGAGGCCTGGAACTGAACGAGTCTCCATAACAACACTGTGGTGAGTGGCTTTAATAGTATACTATAAAAGTGTCAAAGTTTCATCGGAGTCTTCTATATATTGCAAGAGTTATTTTCCTTTTTTAAAAAGGAAAAGAAACCTAATATCTCTGAACAAAAATGGATATAAAGAAAATATTTACGAAGCACTACTTAATGAAATAAAGATTGGAAAGTCTTTTATTTTGCATAGGCCTTATAAGGATCTTTATGAGAAAATGTATTGGCTGGCAAGCTCTCTTGTTTCACTTGTAAAAAAAATAAGGGGAAAAAATGAATGTTTTTTCAACCGTCCTATAGTCGGTCCGGACCTCCTGGACGGTAAATAACATAGATATATGTAGTTGATTGAAAAGGAAAGAATTTCATATAATATTATGCGTTGACCAAGAGAATATTCTTTTTTCTCTTGCGTTGACTATTTCACGTATTTTCGTCTCTTTCATTTGTATCTTTTCCATGTATATTATTATTAAGTAATTATACTGTTTCTTGTTTAATTTGGGATAATTCGCACTCGTGTGTTTTTCGTAGAGCTGATATTGCACTCCACTTGCGGTATTGTGCATTTTCAACTCTTTGAAAAACACACTTGTTCGAATTATTCCCAAATCGAACCAATCAGATTGCGGAATTCACCAGTGCTTAAAAAATGGATATAATTAAAATGGGAAACATGATATTTACAGCATATTGCCATGTTTTTTGTCGATTCTCCATGCTCCAAGTCCTAAAAGAGTAAAAAAAATAAAAAAAAAATAAAAAGGATAAGACAAAAAGAAGAGAAAAGAAATAGTACCCATACAATAAATATTTGAATAAATACATCATTTACATTTAATTTGTCCATTTTGTTGGAAATCAATTTATAATTTTTATGATGACGGAGTTACTAACTCCAATTAAATAGTGTTTTCGCGTAAATCACTGTTTGAATCGAATGGGTTTCTCTGTTTTCTTGTTGGACAGAAAGATATATAGAGTACAAATAATAGCAGTCTCTTCTATATTTCTCAAAAAATAAACAATTAATTTGTTTACCGACATGCACGTTTGGCGCTTGTTCAAAGCGAAAGTCACGAATCCTTCCTCCAACTCGAGAATCTTTCTCAAAGATACAGACTCTATTCTCTTTCCCAGTCTTCAGAAGTCTGTAGGCCATGTAGAGACCAGAAAATCCTCCACCAACAATACCGACGTCGCATTTGAGAAAAGCTAGAAGACAATTACAATTAAGGGTGTATGTCTGTAAGAATCAAACAAAATCTGAAATCCGCGGCAAAGTTCAAATCTTGAACTGAGAATTTTGCTACGCGGTCCAAGCGAGCGCAAACAATTTTTAGCCATATTTTGATAGCGAGAATCGTCCCTGGAGCTCTAATTCCCATTTTTCTCGAAAACAAAAAAGTATTTGGGGAAACTAACCACACAGCGTTTCATTCTGCATCATACACTACTTTTAATCCTAAAGAAGAGCAAATACGAAAAATTAAGCCTTGTCGCAGTATGTTTGATTCTCACAGACATTAGCTCTTAATTAAACAGTTTCGTGTTCCACATTATTGCTTTGTTTCACGATTTAAGACAATAATTTACACAGGGCTCGCCTCAATTTTGTGCAGAATATTCACGTGTTCCAGTAAAGGGTCCGCCGAATTTCAAATTGTTCGCATTGTTGAAGTTGTGCATTCTTTATTTTACCGTTGGTACTTGTGAATCCTGAGTAAATGAGTCTGTAACCAAGGAACACAGCAGTTATTTGGGATTCGAAAATGCACCTTTAGTTTATTATCTTTGAATTTGACAAATGAACTATCTAATGAACTTACAATCAATTATGGAGTTCCTCAATGAAGTATTTTAGGCCCACTCCTATTTATTATGATATGTTAATGACCTGCCGAATATTCTGGAATTCTCCAACGCTTCTTTATACGCGGATGACACAGCGTTATGGTTCTAACCCTCAGGAAATAAGTGACAAACTAAACAATGACTTATTGTCTGTGGCGAAATGGCTTAATAACAATAAGCTGACATTGAAATTAGAGAAAACTAAATGTTTGTTGATAGGTAGAAATCGTAAGCTCGCCAAAAATTCTACTCTTTCGATTTCGATTTTAAATCATAACATTGGTTCTGTAAGTAGCTTTAAAAATTTGGGAGTTTTTCTCTCATCTGATTTTACATGGTCGGACCATGTAGAATATGTAGCAAATAAAGTCAATCAAAGACTTACTACCATTTACTACCATTCAAATCAGGTCTCTTATTTTATAATAGCTTTGTGTTTTCCCATTTTTTGCTTATGCCGATACTATTTGGGGAGATAAAAATAACACAAGTCTGATGTCAAGTTTACAAATTTTGCAAAACAAGGCTGCAAAAATGATATTAGATAAGCAGTTGCATTCCTCAGCTACTGAGGCTCTTACTTCTTTAAAGTGGATTCCCTTAACGACGTTTTCAAAGAAGATGCATTTTTGTTTATAAGTGTCTAAATGGCCTGGTTAATCATCATATGAATTTACAAATGAATAAAGAACAACATGAATATAACACCAGAAATAAAGACCATCTAAGACTCCCCAAAGTAAAGGCTGGTTTTCACTAGCAACATAAGCGACGGAAGCAGAAGCAGAATCATGAGCATAAGCATAAGATTGTTATGTTCTAATGTAAATGAATGTAATGGAAGCATAAGAGAAATAATAGGAAGTTTCCCGTGCAGGGAACTGAGTACGAGAATTTGATAGGCTTACCACCTTGTACTTCTGTATGTTAGCGATGGAAGCATAAGAATCTGGTTTTCACTAGCGACATAAGGACGGAAGCAGAAGCAGAAGCATAAGAAAAAGGAAACCTTCCTTTCCTGCTGCTTATGCTCCCGTCGATGTTCTGCTTCTGCTTACGTCTCCGTTTTTTGATTTTCACAGGAACATAAAACGTCTTACGCTTCTGCTTCCGCTTCTGCTTCCGTCGCTAGTGAAAACCAGGCTTAACAAGGAAATGGGGAAACAAAAGTTAGATTATCAAGCGGTCAAACACTTTAATTCATTAAACAAGGACATTATATAAAATTAGGGATTCAGAAAGTACTACGTAATATCTTTAAGAAGAGAGTTTTCTCATATATTATTCAATGATTTTTAGATATATTAAGTTTATTATATTTTTGCTATATTTTAACAAGTAGTGGTTTACATATTGAAGAAAAATGAAATAGTCAGATAATAGACCCGGATTTGTTGTCTGTCAGTCTCATTGTTTCTTTAATAGCTTGATTTTAATAACTATTTTTTTCTTTTATAGATTTAACATTTTAGATTATCTATATTAGTTATAATTTTATGTTTTCCGTTTATTTTATACATATATTTTTAATGAGGTCCTTTTTGAAAATCATGATGATGAAAAATTTATCTCATTTAGTATATGTAATAGGACTCCATTTGGACGAGAAAAAATCCGAGGACTGACAAAATGAGGCCGCTGTATAATTAAGATTATTATTATTATTTAATTTATTTAATTATTTTTGTTTTTTGTTTGTTTTTGTTTCTATGTTTGTTTTTTCCTTTTCTTTATAATAATTTGTTGTGCTTCTTAATGTTCGTTTGATTGTATTATTCTAATTTTTCTTCTAATCGAATCAAATAGAAAATTGTAAACTGCCTAGGTTATAGTTAGGTAGTACAGTTTTGTGAAGGAAAAATTAAAACAAAGTTTACATTATTATTATTGTTATTATTGTTATTATTATTATTATTATTATTATTGTTATTATTATTAAATCACGGTTTAAGTTTTCTTGTTTAGCATAAAAATAGTGTATCTATTGGTCATTACTGTACTGGCATTAGTCATAAAGTAAGAAATCCAGTCACTGAATTATATTTATACGAACCTTTCGAATGAAATCGGAATTTGCTTGAAGAAGCTAAAAATTCAAAAAAGTGGAAACCAAAATCGTAAGAAAACTTAATGGTAGTATCATTATAATTATTACTATTAGCAATAGAAGTACTGGTAGTGGTAGTGGTGGCGGTGGTAGTAGTTTTATTACATTTTGCAGCTTTTTTTAACTATGCATCACTAATTTGTTTTACATACCTTGTGCACAAGCAAGCAAACACGTACAAAGAATGAACCAATTCATCACAGATATTTATGAAGTCGTAGACAATATATTTCAAGTATACTGTAAAAAATGAAAGAACAGAAAGGGAAACAAATGAAAACCAGACAGGCATGCAAAAAAAATCCAAACAACCAAACAAAAACAAAAACAAAAACAAAACAAACAAACCAAAAAAAACCAAAAATGCATTTCTGTCTACTATTTTTCCCAAATATACTAGGGCCGAACAATTGGTCCTGGAAGTACTGGAGTTCTGCAATCGCAGAAGACCCCAGAGAGAATAGGTATTGAACGATGTTTTACCCCTAATAAGAGATACCCTAAAAGAAATTAAATGCCAAAATTCTAGATTTTAATTTTAAAGTCCTAAAAGATTCCACTGATGTTAACCCCTGAGAGGTACGACGATCATACCCTATACTATACTTTTACCCCGGAGTCAAACCCTCTCCTCTTATCCTCGGGCTTTATGCGCTTTGAAATGTATGTCTCATTGCAGAGGGACACCAATTTGGCGGCCAAATCACGAAGGTTATTAAAAATAATGTTTATATTGCAAACATTTCAAATTTTCATTAACAATAATCATAAAAATAAATTTACAAACCATCTACTAGGTTAAAAACGTTTTATTTCAATCAAATTTCCATATTCCTTATGCCTTCTTAACCTAAAGTAAATGGGGGACATAAAAGAACCTGTTGAATTATTCGTGTTAAAGAATATAAGAACTTTATTACTATTATTATTATTATTATTATTATTATTATTATTTGCAAATGCGTGACAGTATCGCGTGACAGAATTGGTCTCGCAATAAATATAAAACCAAATATCGATAATACAAAATTATTTTTGTAATACTTTTCCTATAATGCTTTAAATAAACATTCGACAAACAGTTTTGTGGGGTGAATACTTTAAATTTTAGATTTTTGGTGACGTCACGTGAAAACCGAGAATACACAAACAACATTTGGTCTGCCGACCTTTAGATATGCAAAATAAAAGAAGTAAATACTATGTAGTGAAATTCCAAAATATCGCCCAAATAAGTCCGAGATCACAGAGATCTTTAATGATGGACCAAAGAACATTCAAGGGTAAACACATTTAGTCATTTAGACATTTCTGGCATAAAACAAACGCTGAAATACCATTCTCCATTTGAAATCCTTACTTAAAACACTCATGAATAATTCATAAGCTTATGGTCCAATTGAAGCAACCATACACGTCACGTGCATGGACCTTCAAAGTATTTTATATAAAGACACATGTGTGTCTTTATATAAAGACACATATGTCTTTATATGAAGACCACTCAAATACCATGAGGATGACTTCATCAGGGATGAAGTATACATCCAAGTTCAGATGGAGACTTAGAGCTTCATCAAGGCCATAATCAATCCTGAAAATCTTTGACTAACTTGCCTGACTTTGCCTTGGTACGCAATATCCAACAAGTGGGACGTTCTATTAAATATGGTTGCGCATGCCCGTGACGTCAAATCTCTATCGAAGTATAAAAATCCATGTTCGTGACGTGCATGGTGGCTCCAGTTGAACCAAAATCTTATAAATTGTTCATGAGTGTCTTAAGCAGTACAAAAACCTCGTTGATCGTGTTTTATTTATTTATTTATTATTTTACTTATAGCAAACTCTTATGCTTTCAATAGCTAGTGGGTTAAAGAAAAGAGACTACAAAACGTATCGCTGAATAATAAGAGATACTACATAAGAGAAGCAGCAGTAAGGTGGACTCGCGAATCGCCGGCATTGCTAAAAATCACATATCGAAAAACACCAGGGGGGGGTGGGGTTTTTGGAGCCGTGACGAGGCCCTACAGGGGGTCTTGCGCGATCCGCCGGCCGCAGCGATAAGTCCCTTACTGCTGCTGTGTCGGGTACCGCAAACGGAGGTTAAGATATCTTATAAATATACGATGCATGAATGTAAAAAGTTTGTAAATGGTATGTGTGTGATTTGTCTAACCCCACAAGTTATTGTACCTAAGCCAGAACCTTTTTGGTGTTGTGGTAAGAAGATGCAAATAGAAGACGACACGTCAGCACAGTGTTACAAGTGTGGTAAGAATATTCGTAATGCCGTGCCTTGTGCTACCAGGGAACAATATTACTCTAACGGAGGCCGTAAAAAGACTCCATACAAAAGAATAAAATACTTCAGGGACTGGATGAGTCATATCCAAGGTTTACATCCGATATATTTAGACGACGAAGTAATGGAAAAAGTCATGGAGGATTTAGAAGAGCCAACCCCACAAAGTCTACGGAAAACGCTGAAAAAATTAAAGCTAGGGAAATATTACAAAGCCATTCCCTATCTTTTGTCTGAAATTACCGGTAATTCTATTCCCGAAGTTTCTGATATGAGCAGAGCCGAGTGGATGTTTTGTCGTTTGAATAAGGATATTCCTTATTATCCTGATGTAATTTACGAAATATTTTACAAAATAAACCCCAACCACCCCCTGTTAGGTTGGATTCCAAGAAGATAAAAATGCAAAACTGGCGTTTAACCAGAAACCCCACTGGGGAATGCATCGCGCAGAACACCAAGCTATCCCCAGTGGGGTTTTTTGCATTTTGGGCTTACGAGGCTTATTTCATCCCGCGCCAGAGGCCCTCTAGTACACACACTTACCCACCCCTCCCACGGTTGCTGTGAGTGGGGGAGGCTTTTTTTTTTCACCCACAGCAACCGGTCCAATGTGTCTGCAGCGAGGCTCGAACTCGGGACTTTGAGCCTCCCCAGATTCAAAGTCCACGAACACAAGCGAACGCCAGACACACCGGACGCTTATGTATGTGAAAATTATTATATTTAATTTGCATACAGCTGGCGTTCGATATGCAAATAGAATCCTGTCACGCTCTTTTCAAAACTGATGTCTAAGCGAGTTTTCTTTGAAGCTCTTCTTTTGCCTCCTGGTAGATCTTTTTGCGAGATTCCTCGGTTAAATCTTTGACGACTGTTTTTTTATTTCTGATGTCCATCTTTAATTTCTCGTATTTTTCCTCTTCGGCCAGAATAAGCGAGAATTATACATCGTCTATCTTTCTGTCACGCAAAGCCTTTGAGACAAGGTCAGTAATCGTATTTACTTTAGCCCTTGACAGAGCTATTGTCGTGTCATGCTTGGATATTTTGCTTGACAACTGTTTCATAATACCCGTAGCAACAGCCGAAATGATACCACAAGCTGCCCCAACGCCGGCTAAAGGAACTCCAACAACTATTCCCGGCCCTGTAAGCGAAGTAGCAACGCCAGTGCCTGTTAATGCTACGGACATGGATCCTGAAGTTATCGCAATTTTATGTAGCGTACTTCGGGCTCTGACGTATTTCTTTCTGACGTTTTCGTAATGTTTTGCCTGCCCCTCCAAGTAAGCCAGAATTAAGTTCGCTTTATTCAAGCGGAAGTTTTCAGCGTTCATCTCATTTGGAATAACAGGATAAAGTGGAGGTGCTGATGGTATAACATCCATTATATATACTAATGTACGACGCTTTTGGAAACGATATGGGAAGCTCATACCGCAGGTCAAGGCGTTATCCCCACGACGCATTTGGGAATCATATGGGACATTTACCCCGCGTTGCACCAAGGCATACAGACGTCATTAAGTCTAAGCCTGTTGAGGTAAAACCAACGCCTGTGCAGCAGAAACCTAAGCCTAACTTCCCAAAGAATCTATTACCGGCAACAGAGAATTATCCATTTTACGATAACAAAGGCGGAGCGGATGACTTTGCTAAGATGGTTACTTCTTTGAAAATACCCGTGACGAATTCTACGACCTTTGCAGTGACGGTCAGAGACATCTTTAGAGAAACCCGGATGAAGCACACGTCGGGGAAAGAATCCAGAGAATGGTTATCAGGCCCCAGCATGCGATATTGGCCGCAGCAGTTAAACTTTGCTGTCTGGGCTGCAACTAAAGGATGTGGTATAGCCGCGGACATGCTTCATATTCCTTTCCTGAGGTTTCATGTTGCTTTTACTATTCGAAGAATATTGTATGAGCTAGGCGCGCCTTTACCGGGTGATACTGTCTTTAACCCAAAGGATAACAAATATGACAAAGTCGCATGGGAGCGATTAAGAAATGAATTTAAGCTTACCAACCCTGACTTTCGTAACCATGAAGGTGCCGCCTACGGTCTAGGAGAGACTTACACTTATGCTTCGTATGTCGGAGCCAGCATAGAAAGTCCAGGCATGGGATATCCCAGCTCCTTCGAATTCTCAGACTTAGGAGGCAGTGGAACAAAAGGAAATCTGATTTACTTCATAGAGAGTAAGGAGAAGTATCCTTGGGCGCCATTCTTTGCAGCAAAGGGTATTGGGTTAAAGAATCTAGCAAGGATTAATCGAAGCCTTTGTTTACTGCGTCCTAGGAGCCCAGGTTAGCACTCGCAGCCCCATCGTAGATGCCAGTGGTGCTTCACAGGAAACACAACAAGTATTCCTTGTTCTCTTTGAAAGCGCTGTTATTGAGAATGAGATCTCTAAGTCAGTTCAGCGGTACCAACTCGCGGTGCAGCAATCTAAGGTGCGACTGGATTATGCCTTGTCACCCGGTTGTTGGTTAATGCCAAGTAATTTAGTCATCAACGCCAGTTCTGTTGTGGGTTACAACAACAAACTACAGCGAGCAACCAAAGACATGAAGTTTGGGGTGAATGACGTGAACTCTGACACTCTTAGGAACATCCCCCACTTTGTAGAGAAGCCAAAGAAGGAGCACGAAACGAAGCCGCCCGTACCATCAAAAAAGAGTATGTAGAGAAACCATCAAAAAAGGCTCACGTTATGCCTACGACACCCGAGGAATATGACCATAACTTACTAAAAGCCGGACTAGCAGCCGCGAGTGTTGGTTTGAGTCTTTATATATGGCGATGAACAACCCCTACGTATCCGGAATGGATTGCGTTTATACGACTTACACAGGCGAGAAAAAATACACCCAAGCATCTTGGGTTGATGTCACGGGAATGTCCGTGGATTTGAACTACTCAGGAAAGAAGTTAATCCTCTGCAGCATTTGCATTGGTACGAGCAGCCATGCCAACGTCGGCTTCAGGTTCCTGGATGAGAATGGAGTATTGCAGCCCATGCGCGCTAAGACAAACAACAGGGAGCCCGTACATTTCTCCGTAGAGCCCAACCCCGGTAGCCATGAAAATCTTTCCGTTTGGACTTTCCACATGGTTGCCGATTGTCATGGGAAGGTAAAGCTGCAAATGCGCGTAGACGACACTGGGAGCGTTTGCATAAATGGCATAGAAAATCAGAGAGATACGGCTTACAATCACAAGACTATTAGCGCCCTTACAGTAATGAGTCTCTAAATATATGAACCCACACGTAAAGGAAGATTGGTTCTTACATGATTTAGAGGAAAGTATGACCACATGGGGTGATTGGTGGCAAGACACGGAGCTTTGGGTGAAGGTTGGGGGCTTAGGGTTAATCATATGCACCATTAACATTAGCGCATGGAATAACTGTAATGCTGGGTTTAGGATCATCGACGAGAATAACCGCCCATTGCTACCCTACAAAGAAAAAACTAACAACAGGAACCCAACTCATTTCTCGTTTGAGCCCTGGCTAGTAAGTGCGGAAAACCTAGTGTCGGTAACTTTTCATATGGTAGTCAATTGTCAATACGCAAAGCTTCAACTTCGTCCTAGTGATGGTAATGGTGGTAACTTAGGTCAACTCATAATAAACGCCAACGTAGATGCTGGTGGCAGTCGACCAGATGGTATTTGGAATCATAAGCCCATTAACACTATGACTGCCATACCCCTACTACCAAATTATCAAGGCGGTGCGAATACTATCTTTACTTATCCCCAGTCGAGGACGCCTCGGAGGTCCGACGACGACAAGTCTCCAGTAACGTACCCCGATAAGCCCCCAGTAACATACAAGGACAAGGTTACACCTTCATCTTCTTCAAAAGAACCACGCCGATAGCTACGACTAAGATCCAAATGTTATTCCCCACAAACTTTAACAGTTCTCCGCCGGTTCTAAGTACCAAACTAAGAACGCTACCAAGCAGCCCCGGTAAAGAGGCTGCCATCTTTTTACCCAAGTCTGCCAGCCCTTTACCTACTGCCTTTACACCTGCTCCCGTAGCTTTAAGGGAGCTAAGGATCACACCTACTATGGAGGAAATGGCGACTGCAAATGCCAGCGGAATACCATATTTCACCAAAGCTCTTTTTATTTTTTCCTTGGTGGTAAGCCCCAATTCTTTTTCCAGCTTTTCCTTTTGCATTCGTAATTCCGCAACTTTTTCCTGCAGGGTCTCTAATTCCTTTTGAGCAGCTTCCCTTTCTTCCTCGGAGCGGGTTTGGTCGTCAATTATTTCCTGCTGCCGGTCAACTTGATACTCCAGGTCTTCGATAGCCTGTAGAAATTGTCCTATTTGTAGGTTTTTTTCGCCCATTTCCACTATTATTCTCCTTTGGGTTTCTATGTGTTCCTGTAAGTTATCCCTTAATTCTTTTATCTCCGCGTCGCCTGTGTCTATTTTGTTTAGAGCAACCTTTAATTCATTCTTGGTAGTAGTCTTATCGTCTAATAACTTGCTTATTCTCTCTCTGTAGTCTGCTTCGATGGCATCTTGGTTTTTAGCAACGAGCCTATGTTGTTCTAAGAATTCGTCGTTTACCTCCTCGATTCTTTTCTTAAGGTCTTCATTATCCAGTTCGAGGTCACCATAAGCCGCCCTGAGAGCCGCCAAATCATCTCGTGCTCTTATGAAATCCTCGCGTGCTCTTAAGAGGTCCGCACGCTCCTCCTTGATTTGTTGTATGTCTTTCTCAGCTGCCTTCTTTTGTTCCTCGACCTCAGCTAATCGTACATGCGCCTCTGCTAAATTATGTGCATTAACGGATTTCTCAGCGAGACGTACTGGTAGGGTCCGTATTTTATCTATTTTAGCCTCCAAATCCCTTTTCTGAGAGTTTAATGCAGCAACTTCATCCGTCTTGGTTTGAAGTGAATCGTTTAGAGTCCTTATTTTCGCCCTTAACTCTTCGTGTGTTCCATAACCGCCTGCAAAGGTTGGTAACCTTTTTGCTGCCTCAAAGAGTTTATTGAAATCCAGTCGCGTTTCCTCCTTTGCTGCGGTTTCTTGCATGGTTAAGTTGGGTTCTCCCAATGCCTTCCTAAGGGTTGGAGGAATATTATTATCTGGGTAGTATTTGCCATTTATGTCCTTGATAATGTATGGCTTAGCATTAGACCTATTTAACCTTGCTATTATGACTTCCTTACCCCATTCGTTATCATTGTTGAACATTACTTGGGCTTTATCTGGGTCCCAGTTTGGGAATTCTTCCTTAATCCTATCAAAGTCGTTCGGTTCTTCATCCATGGATTCGTTCATTTGTTCCTGAATCTGGCTAAGCCATGCAGCGCTGGGGGCTTCGGGAACGGGTCCTAAGTCATCCATTTGTAAATATTCTGGAACGGGTTTGTATGGATTCTTAGACCTGAATTTGTCTCTCAAAGAACGCATTGCGGCGCGGATTCTGCTGCGGCCATACTTAAGCCTTAGCTTCTCAAATAGCCCTACTTGGTCTACGTTGTCATTAGGAAGTAAAGACTCGTATTCTTCATCATTAATGTCGACTTGACCTTCTTCCGTAGTGGGGTCAAAGTCTATACCTTCTCCTTCCATTATATATGATAAGCTCAAAGTTAAATCCTAACCTCCTTCCTAAGCAGGTTGGCGGACTAAAAGCAGAACGTACCTTTCACCGGGTCACCTTTACTCCTTCTAGCGCCAAACCAGGGGAGACGCTGTATGTAGGCGTACCCCGTCTAACGGATAACTTAGTATTGGTGCCTGGAACGTTAGCGTTAAGGTTTGACCTAGCAGTTCAACCAGATACCGCAGACATTCGTTATGTTGTTAATAACGTAGGCAGGAACCTTGTTTCTAAGATGAGAATCAAGTTTGCTGGCGAATCCCTGTTAGACTTAAACAGGTACGATCTTTACACCACATACAAAGATTTGTGGTTGACGGCGTTCGACCGTGCACAAAAGATAGAACAAGGAATAGCAAGTGAAGCCATACGTAAGGTAAGGAGCGCAACCGCAAGCGCCTCCGGAGAAGATGAAATAAAGACAGCCTACGGCACCAAATATCTCATTCCATTGGACTTCGAAGTAATAACAAACCACGGTGCGTATTACCCAAGACAGCTTTCTGAACTGCAGTTCGAAGTAACCTTGGCAGATACGACCAACATCCTGCAAGGAAAGGATGTAAGTTCGGGGGGTGTGCATCCATATTCTATCACCAACTTAGAATTACAGTACGAGACCGTGTACTCTGAAGAGCTGGCTCGTAGCGCAGGCATGGAATACAGTGCCGGTAAAGCATTCCTTTACGACCACGTAGTAATGTACAAGACGTTTAGCTTCACGAACAACGTTGAAGAGGTCATCAACCAAAGTATTAATATACCACGACGCAGTTTAACGGGGTTGATGTTGCTGTTCGCAAAGACATACACCGCAGGATTGCGTAACTCCGAGGCGTTCTTTAACCCCAACATTACCAATGTCGGCGTAAACATAAACGGAGTACCCAACAAGGTTTACTCCCAAGGGATAAAACCTGAAGACATGTACCGGGAGGCAATGCAAAAGTTTGGCGATCAAATTGCCCCAAAGGAGTTCTTTAAGGATAAATATGCGTTATGGATTGACATGCGCACTACTAATGATGAGAGCATGCATGGCCAGGGATTGCGGTTGGTAAATACCCAAGATGGCATTACATTGGAGATCAAGCGCACCAAGCATGCCAGCGATACTACTAAGATAAACTGCTACATCTTTGTGGTGTCTGACGCGCAACTGAGCGTGGAAATGAACCAACTTAAAAGTGTCGCATATTAAGGTTAAAATATTCCTTAGATATACGATGCTCCGCGTATTCGAAAGAAACGACAACGAACTGCAATGCATAGTGCAAGGTGACAATCTGTACTTTAGGGCAAAGGCGGTGGCTTTGGCATTGGAATATGAACGTCCAAAGGATGCGATTAAGGTGCATGTTCGTGATAAATACAAGGTAAAGCTTAGCGAACTTAGAAGGGAGGTGAATCGCCTCCCTTCCAACTTACACCCAGATTCCCTGTACGTAACTGAATCCGGGCTGTATCAATTGATATTTAGCTCTAAGATGCCAAAAGCAGAGGAGTTCCAAGATTGGGTATTTGAGGAAGTCCTTCCCACGCTAAGGAAGGCTGGTAAGTATGAAATTGAAAGACGTTTTGACAGCCCAAACAAATTGGTGTTTAAAATAGAAAACGAGTTCGACTTACATAAAAAAGTGGTTGACTACATCCGCAAGTTTTACCCTCAAATGCTCATAGCACCAGGCTTAGGAGAATTGCAGGACACGTCAAACAAGCGCATAAAGTGCTGGCAGAAAGGATACCAACGCGGCCAACCCGACCTGCTCATTTTGAATGCACACGTGTGGTACCGTGGTTTCTGTGTTGAGCTGAAGACTCCAAAAGGCAACGGGGTATTATCTGATAGTCAACGCCTGCTATTGGAAAGGTATGAGCAGAATGGTTACAAGGTGCTGATCAGTAACGACTACGACGACATCTGTAGAGCCATCGCAGAGTATGCACGAGGAATGCGTTTACCATGTAGGTGGTGCTGTAAGCGCTTTAGGAACACAGACACTTTAAAGACGCACTTAAAGATATTCCATAGAATATATGAACCAGGACAAATTCAATGAGATAAAGTTCATCCAGACACACTGGAAGGATTTGCAGGTGGGGGAAATCTACGAGATAAAGAATTACGTGGTCTTTGAAGACTTGGACCGCCTGCGTTTGGTCTTAAAGAATAAAAAAAGAACATACACCCTTTGGGCGCCCGATAGAATAAGGTACGCCATTGAAGGGCAGGATGTTACCCATGTTATGAGTCATGGTAAGAAGGATGGTAGATGGGAATTTGATGTGGTTACTTGGGAGCCTGAGTCTCCTCTGCACTCTTAAGTATGTTTGTCTTGGGGTCGGCTAAGCACCGATGACCTTCAAAGAATGCACTGCCGCAATGAAGGCAGATGTATTTTTTAGGCGTAGGAATCATGTCTGCTGGGGGTTCGCACGTAATACAGTCCATATATACCTAAGACGATCAGGAATCCTCCAAGGAATGCCATTGCGTGTGCTATCATATATTGCAGACAGAGGGTCCTTATATTCCTGCAGACTGGTTTCAAACAGGTCCTTAATATTATTGTTGTTTTGTTAAATGTTGATGATACTTAACAAACAACAATAAAAATAAGAATGGGATTTGAGACTCTTTGCGCAGACCTTACTTTATCACTATATTGCAGACAGATCTTAAAGGGGTCCTTAATATTATTGTTGTTTTGTTAAATGATGTTATTAATGCTTTTAACAAACAACAATAAAAATAAGATCGTATTTTAAAGCTCTTTGCGCAAACCAAGATCTCCTTTGACTTTGCAGACCGCTTTTCAAAGGGGTCTTTAATATTATTGTTGTTTTGTTAAATGATGTTAACAAACAACAATAAAAATAAGATCAGGATTTGAGACTCTTTGCACAAACCCCATCCTAACTCTCTTTCTTTTTTTTTATCCCCTGCGTACTTTCTTAACCACCTCGTTACCGGCATGCCAAGCATCGAAGCGATCTAAGTACTCTTTGAAACCGCCTTGGCCGTCGTAAAGGCACTGCCAAATATGTTGGTCACTTCTTTGACAGCCGCAGCGCTCACAAGTTGCCTCCCAATGGCCTCTGTTTTCCCACCTTACGCCTTCGACGCGGTCAAACTCCGCAAAGCGCTGGTCTATTTCCTTCTTCCGGCGCGTTAACTCCTTTATGGTGTCGATTGGGCAACATCGTGCGGCGACGTCACCATGTTTCAAACATGCTACGCCCAGCAGATCGTAATTACCACGGCATCTATGTTGGTGCCAAGCGTCGGTAACATCCTCGTCGCAGCGCACGCATATGTTCTTTAAACAAACTCTTTTACTACGGTGGTACTCCAGCGCCTGCGCACTGCTGAACTGTTTATCACAGCCCTCGCAAACGGTGACGTTGTTTACCTCCTTACTGCATACACGTTTTTCAACGTGATATTGTAATCTTTGTTTGCTGCTGAACTCCCTACCACAATTTTTACACCTCATTATAACTAAGTGTTATTTAAGCCTCATATAAGATCCTGCGCAAAGAGTCCTAAATCCTGATCTTATTTTTCTTGTTGTTTTGTTAACAAATCAACAATAAATATCAGACCCCTCTTTAAGATCTGTCTGCAGGATTTAACAAATCAACAATAAATATCAGACCCCTTTTACAATGGATATCGCATGAAATCCACAACAGACTCTTTTGCCCACGTTGCCATCGTTATCAGCGCACCAAACCTTTCCGCGCGCTTCAGACCACACATTTCATCATACAATTCCTGCACGCGCTCTTTCAAACGGTCTATCTCTTCTCTTTGCATTTCGATGGTGTTCCTTTTATCTTGCATGTCGCCGGCAATCCTTCTTACTGCTTCCACTGGGTCCATCGTATATATAATGACTCCAGAACATATTCCCTGCAATGCTCTGATAGTAGGACCAACCGGCTGTGGTAAAACGCAGTTCGTAGTAGAGCAACTCCTCGGGCCCTTTAGATACCGTTTCGACTACATAGTGTTATTATGCCCTACCTATGTGAATAACCGCACCTGGACGGGCGTAGGAGTGAAAGATGATGACTTCTTCGTGGATATTTTGGACCCTAATGAGTTATCCAACCATTTGAAGTTCTGGCATAAGCAATTCCCTAAAGATACTCAGACACTCCTCATACTGGATGACATCGCCTGTGGGGACGACGTAAAAAGACGCACATCGGAGTTAGTGAAGCTTGCTTTCAGCGGCAGACATGACAATATCAGCGTTTGGTTGCTCTCGCAGCAGCTTACCAGTGTCTCTAAACCCTTTAGGGAAAACATAGGCTCCCTGGTCGTCTTCTACACACCCAGTCGGAGTGATTTGGAAACCATCCTCTCTGACTACGGAGGCGAGATATCCAAAGAACAGTTACACGAATACATGCGGCATTTAAAGACACACCAACATTCCAAAATGATCTTCTCTTTGAGGTTTCCGTATTCCGTTAACATATATGGATATTGAGCAGCTCTTGGATGAAGTCCCCGTAGATGAAAGTAACCTTAAAGAACAACTTAACGTCCTGGTGTCATCAGGAAAATGTAAGGAAATGATAGGCAAGGAGTTGACGCATGAGCAAGTTAATAAGTTGTCAGAAGAGGAGGTTAAGAAGTTCCATAAGAGGTACGAAGCCGCCCTTGCAAGTAAAACCACGAACGCCGTAGCAGACTCCGCTATTAAGCTGGCCACCAAACTTCTGGGACTTGCGCTGCCCATAGACGACGTGGAGGCGCTGCGGAAGGACATAAGCGAGGACTATGTCATATCCCAAGAACTTAAGATAACCTGCGGGTGGTTGTCTTTGAAGTGCGGTAAGTTAATGGCAGTCGCATCTTTGGGACTTCACGTAGCTCAGCATGTCGACTTGAAGGAGGTATTGGTGTCTTGGAAGGACTACAAAAAAGATAAGCAAGTTGAGGAGATCTTCAAGGCAGCACTTGATCAAGTCGATGTAAGTCCTTCTGAAGTCATTCACGGGACTTAGTCAAGTCATTATCAAGTCGTCATCAAGTACTTAGTCAAGTCATTATCAAGTCGTCGTCAAGTCATTCACGGGACTTAGTCAAGTCATCGTCAAGTCGTCGTCAAGTCATTATCAAGTCGTCGTCAAGTTACTTATCAAGTCCTTCAAGTCCTTAGATATAAGATGAGTGACACCGAAACAAAGGGGGAGGAAACCCCTCAGCAAATTACCAAGCCTAAATCCCCGGGCAGAGTCGCTGCGGGAAAGAAGCTCGCGGAAATGAATAGAAAGAACAAAGCTAAGAAAGAAGAAAAGAAGGAAGAGGAAAAAGAAGAGGAATCCTTTTGGAATCCAGGCTACGTTATCGGAGCATTAGGAATTGCTATAGCAGCAGGCAGCCTCTACTTACAGTGGCGGGCTGCTAAACCAAAAGTGGAACCAAGGGCAGAAATGAGGTATGTGGAGCCTCCTAAGAGAAGTAAAATACCCGAGATGGAATAAAACCTCCTCTCCTTGTAATATAATGTCGTTTATGAAAACCGTCGAAGATGCAGCTATTATTACTTCTATTGTCGCAGGTATTGGTTGGGTAGGTAAGAAAGTGCTCAAAGAAGACTTTACTGAAGACCCAAGCAAGAGCATTACGGGCTTTGCTAAGATGACTGCTGCAGTAGCAGGTAGCATTGCCCTTAAAGACTACCTACAGAAGGAAAAGTACCTGCCTAGGCCGTGAGGCCCTTATATATGGCAAGCGTATTGGTAGGTGGTGTCATTGCAGCATTAGCATTCACTGGAGCTAGTTATGGTGGTCAATATTTGGATAGATTAGTCAGAGGCAATAAAGGCGATGCCGAGAGGAAAAGACATGATTTGGCCCTGGAGAAATATCAAAGGGACGTGGCGGCTTGGAATGAAAAAAGACAAGCTTACAGGGATTGGTTGGACAAGAACTACCAAGACAAAATGCAGGCGGATAAGAACTTCGAAAATACGGACTACGCCTTTAAACTTTATGCACAGACACACCCCGACTTTAGAATTAGCAAGCCACAATTTAAGAATTACTACCAGCCGTCAAAGAAACAAAAAGACAATGAGCTGGTCTTTGTAGGAGTCGCAGGGCTGGCAGGAGGTGCCGCCTTGGCGTATTTAGTTTGAGTGACGCGAAGCATGAGCGTCTAATATATAATGATCGTCTTTTTGGAAAGCGATAAGAATGACTTTACCACTTATTTGAATCCCCCCATCAAAGCCCATACGGTTCGGCTGGTCAGTTGCTCTTTGTACAATTCTTGGTATAATTTGATCGATGGTATGGTCACTGAGGAAAAGAAGCCTAACAGTTACCAAGGCGTAATGCTCCCAGATGGACATTACACCCCAATTACCCTCGCTAAGGAGCTCGCCAAACACCGTTATACTCTCACCACAGGATTGCCGCATGAAATGACTATCAAGCATGGTATGTCAAGCTTCTCATCAACCATGCTTAAGGGTTCTCCATTGGGATCCTTACTAGGTATCACAGGTAAGACGATTACCACCACGGCCATACCTGTGAATTGGAAAGTCGCATCCCCTTATGAAGTCTATTGTGATTTGGTCTGCAGTTACAGCAACGGAAATCCCTCCCATCTGATGTCCAAGTTTTCACCTAAAGGTAATCCATTTGACCTGGTAGAATATACACCCATTTCTTTGAACTATGACTTGCCTTGTGATTTGGTGGAAAGCATAAACATCACCATTAAAGCGGATGGAAAGACGGTAGATTTTAACGGACGTAAGATCAATCTCGTCTTGGAATTCATATAATGGGTCGAACTGAGGACAAACTCAAAAGGATTTACTATGGGCCCGAAGGCTATTGGAGAGGAGTGGCGGCTATCAAGAAACTCGCTACCGCAGCCAGGGTATCCGACGAAACGGCTAAGAATTGGTTAAAGAAACAAACTATCTGGCAGGTTTATCTTCCCGTGCCTAAGTACATTCCCAGACCCAGCTTTACCGTAAATACCCCTAATGAAGTTCATCAGGCGGATTTGCTTTTCTTACCGCACGACACGGTGAGAAGAAAGACCTATAGATATGCTTTGACCGTGGTTGATATCGCAAGCAGATACAAGGACGCCGAACCCATAACCAGCAAGGATTCTGGGGAAGTCGCAGAAGCCCTAGGTAGAATTTATAAGCGCGTTTTGAAATGGCCTAAGCTGCTGCAAGTGGATGCGGGGACGGAGTTTATGGGCGTGGTTACCAAGACCCTGAAAGACCACGACACCAAAATTAGGAGAGCCGAAGCAGAGTACCACAGAGGTCAGAGCATTGTCGAAAGATTCAATAAAACTTTGGCTGAGCGTCTATTTGGATACCAATATTGGAAAGAGTTGGAAGATCCCTCCAAACGTAATAAGGAATGGACACAGAGACTCCCTCAGGTCATCGTGGCTTTGAACAACGAGGCGGCCAGGGCTACGGGAATGAAACCCAAGGAGGCCATAAAAAAGAAGCACGTGGAACACAAGTCCTACGTCAGAAGTTCAAGGGCAGTCGGACTAAAGGAAAAAAAGCTCCCCCGCAACATAGTGGTCAGGTACCTCTATCAGCCGGGGGAACTCGAAGGTGGCAGTAAGAGAGCCACGGATCCTAACTGGTCTCTGAAAACGTATGAGATTTCGAAGTCCGTCACCAAGGAAGGGCAACCCGTGTTGTATTACCTAAATGGCCCAAGTCGTGGATTTGTTAAGGAAGAGCTGCTCATAGTTCCTAAAGATTCAAAGTAGTGCTAGCTGCCCTTCAAAGTAGTGCAGCACCGCGCGCCCGATTGCACTCTAGGCATGTCAGTCTTATGTTGCCTCTGCAATGCCCGCGTTTGTTATTTATGCGATCCACGGAGAACTGCTGATCGTCATTCGCATCGAAGCTCCATAGTAGCGGTATGTTACATTTGGCACACCGCGCGCCTTTCTTATAGACGTCGTCCACGCATAGGTCGAACGTCATATTTTTTTCTTTGTCGTGGCGCTTGTAGCGAAGGAGTTTCTTAGCGATGTTATCCTCTGCTACTTCTTCCGGGGTCTCATCGTACCGCAATTGTGGACCTAAGGCTCTTTTTAACTGTTTGGCATACTCCACACGACTTACGGCGGTGTATATCAAATTGCTCCAACACAGCCGCTGGTCTATGATCCATAAGGTTTCTGTTATGGTAAGCCCTTGCGCGCTGTGGACTGTCATACAGTAACCCAAACGCCAGTCTTGATGGGAGGTAATCCTTTCCACCATTTTCATAGGCACCCAAACCTTATCGTGCGTTACTGCATTTGGAAGCTTGGTCTTTGTTCCTGGCACCCAGACGTCTCTTTTCTGCATTCGGGTGTCGTGGGGTTTGTAACAAATGGGCACCAGATGCCCAGGGAAGCGTTCCTGGTGTATTTTGAGTAAGTCTTTCTGTATGCGGGACTGCGCTGCGCGTTTGCTGCTCAGCACCAAATCCTCAGGATGCCAAGAATACAAGAAATCTTCATAAGACTTTGCTCGTACTCTCTTACGGAGTATCTTGTTTTGCTCAGCGTCACTAAGGCCTCTCAATTCGGCTTTTAAGTTCCTTATTTGGTCCTTGCTGCGGTAGTCGGTGTTAATTTCCTCCGCATGGTCTACCATTTCTTTTAACCATTCGTGGGGCATCTCTCCGGCTATTGGAGGCGGTTGACATGGATCCCCGGCAAATATCACTTGGCACTTTCCGCGGAGGAATTCTACAAACTCCTGTAAGATTTCTAATGGCACGGTGCAAATCTCATCCCAAAGTATAACCGGCGGTATGTCATGAATGGCTTCTGGTACCCACTTTTGACCATTCCAGCGAAAGAAGCTATGGTAGGTTTGTGCGTCGTAACCCATCTCCGTTAATTCCCTTTCCAATCGGTGCGTTGGCGTTAACACCTTTATCTTTGGAAATAACTGCAGTACGCGCGTTGTCTTACCGCTGCCTCCAGTTCCGTAAAGGTAGGAAAGGCGTTTGTAGGAAATGGGATCTGTAACTGAGGGCAGTTGCTCTTTTGTGGGCATAACGGAACCTGAAAGATGTTCGCCGTGATATTCTACACGTTCTCTCCAAGCTTTTATCTCTTCGTCTTTGACGCGCCATTGACCACTTTCTGCGAGTTCGTCTTCGGTGTAGAATTCTTTCATCTTCTCCAACACCTCTGGCTTTACATACAGGGAATCCGTAGCTACGCGTGGAATGTCCTCTTTGTCAAACCTAACACTGCATGAAATAATGAAAATCCTGGAATTTCCGACAATGGAAATCTTTTTGAAATCTCACGTGTCATGAGTAATGAACGCAACGTATCATGATACGTAGAGTATAAGAGAATTTCTTGGTCTTGATACGTTGGTACATGGAGTGTCATGGGGTATCAGAATCATGATACTCTGTGTCACCGCGTGTCATTTAGTACCTGGATACGTATACCCGTACCACTGCGTGTCATACGTATCACGGTACAGTATATTTCGAGTGTCGTAATGTATTATTCTAATTTATTATATAATTACAATTCACACGTGAAAATAACTGATTAAATTATTTTCAAGCGTGAAGATAACACCATTGCGATTGCTATTCAAAAATACACGGAAAGAATTGCCTGAAAAAACCAAACATACTTCATTGATAATTATATGATAAACAAAATATTATATGGCCGCTTGGAGATACGAATTTTATGAAAAGATCTCTCACGAGGGAGCGTAGCGAACGAGTGAGAGATTTTCAACACGAGAAGATCAAATCCTCTATTTATATTTATATTTTCAACACGGGAAGATAAAATCCTCTATTTACACTGCTGTCACTACGTGTTTCAAATTCGTATTGTTCTACGGAATTGAATTAGTCAATATATATCGTCAATTTTCTCTTTTCTCATGCCCTTGTAGCTTAGAATAAACTATACAGAGTAACGCAAAATATATGATATGGAGAAATTTATGACCTTGCTTATTTCTTTTGGACCTTGCTGTAGTGGTTCTAGATTATCTCGAGCACTATAGTCAAGATGCGTGACGTTCAAGTTCTAGATTATCAGTTTATTTAGAGTTCAGTCAGTCATTGATTTCACAATTCCACAATTCCACAATTCCAATCATGCATAAGCTATAACACTTGCATTGAATGATAACGAGTCTTATCATGGCCGTGTTATTCCAAGTACTATTTTTGAATTATTTGTGGAGATCCCCTAGACCACAGCACAAAAGAACAAGTCTCTGCCTACAGGTGAAGTTGCGACTCTTCTCTGCAAAGCGAGTGCTCGAACCTTCGGCCTTCCTCGAATGTCGGGGCGCCTTAAAAGGTCTTTTGTAGTTCCGAGGAACTTGACGGTGCCTTCACTTGACTGCATGGGAGGTTACTACCGGGACCCAAGGCCACAGATAACGCCGCCGCGCATTGATAGTACCTATTCTTTCGTCATGTGCAGCTGGTCGACGAGTACATCCCAACCCGTCACTATGAGCTAAGATTTGTGTCCCATGTGGGACCGGAGAACAACTTGCGAAAATCTCCTCTTGTAGCCGCATATTCATAGCATGTACCAATTCTTTCGTCAAATGCAACTAGTGACGGTTTCTTTATCCAATATGAGTTAATAGGTATATCACATACGCAAAAATCTATAAAAATCTTTATACGCATGCGCAGTTTGGAAATTTGAAAAAGCGATTGTTCCTATAACGTAGAACCAAACAAAACAAATGAAAAAACACGAACCGAAAAATTGCAGGCTTGGATTACACGAATTACGGCTCTAAATACGCGAGACATGAATCAAAGAAAAAACTTATGTATACATACACGTTAACACAGTGTAAAATTAAGATGTATCAGAATTCTTCAAGAAATGTTCATTTGGGGTCAGTTTTTTTATCTTGCATTGCATTTCAAAACAATAGTTTTTTAAAAAATAATGAAGTAATAATATACTAACAGCTAGAATAAACTTCTGGTACAATACGAGACAATGTTATCATTTTTTCATCAAAAATACTATCATTGCAATTTCTGGATATACTATACTCAAATATCTAACTATAAACATCATCTTTATACATACTACACAAGCTAGAGTGAAATCAGAAACCTTGAAATAAGGTTTACTGACAGTAAGACAAATTCAAAGAAAACAATACAATTATAATATCTTTTTCCCAGGTCAGTGACTCCACTCTCTCTTTCTCTGTCTATCTATGTTTAATATATATACATAAACATCAGTTTTATGTAAGTGTATTCTCATCATATGTAAATACAGATAATGGATTAGGTATAGCAACAGTAAATTTTATGTTGGTTTTTAGTGAATATCTGTTATAATTTATAACATTGTAGATTTTGGCAAGGGAATAATGACATTGACCTTTTCTTTTTGTCTACTTGATGCCATGATTACAGTCTTAACTGCAACACAACTTTCCTGAATTCTAGCTACTGGCATAAAGTTAGCAAATGGAGGGACAGAATACTCAAAGTCAGTAGACCAGACTTGAAGTGGAGATGAGTACCTAGCTGTGCACAACGGGTGCTTAACAAACCAATCTACTTTTGCCAAAACATGAGTTATTCTTTCGGACTTGCCATTTTCTTTACCTAAAACAATGTCATGCGAAAGAAATTCCCTAATTACGGCTGGTCTTTTGCCACCATCAAACCAAACTGCAAAAACCGTAGAGGCCTGTTGGTTATCAGTTGGATGGGATTTATAATGACAACCAGAAAATAGAAGATGTTTAAATTTCTGACAAAACTCGACACATGAAGAATTCTATGATTAGGATAAACATATTCATACATGTGCCTTAATTTTGTAACGTATAGAGCATTGACAGCAGTTTTACAAATTGGGGGCAGGGGAAATTCAGCTTCACTCTTTGAGAAGTTAATTTCTTGGGGGTTTCCATCCACTGATGCTGCAGTGGCTGTAAAAAGCTTAGGATCTACAGTTGTTTGTAAAAGTGTTCCTCTTTGCTTGACTGCATCATCAATGAGTTCTTTGATATCCTGCATCTCATCTGGAAATTCAGAGTTGATCAGCTCCTGCTCTCTGAAAAACTTGCGCATCATCTGTACACCTAAACACACAAATATTTTTTTTTCAATAACAGTGTTGTATCACTTTCCATAGGTGGGATCGGGGGGGGGGGGGGGGGGGGGTTGAGGGGCATGGGGACATGGGAACTGTATGTTCATATCAAGATGTACTGTATAAATTAAATAGTAATATTACAAGATATCACCTACATGTAGAGACCTTACTTTCGATGTCCTTTACATCGTTTGAAATAATAATGGTTTGGAGAGTGGCTAATCACCCTTCCATGCAGAATAGGTGAATTGCAGAGGACACATCTCATGTGGGCCAACTCATGACTGACCATGAAACACAGCTCAGATCAAGTAAGGGTTGATTTTTGTTAAGGAAGGAAAACCAGAGAACCCAGACAACGTTCCCCCCTATGGCCAGGTGAGAACTAACAAACTCAATTCACTCATGGTGTTGAGTCCAGTTGTATGTGTTATGGTTATTACATTAGATAATATAACTTACCAATGTTGACATTATTGGTGTGATACTCCCCCAAGATTCCATTGTACCGTTCGAATGAAAAACACCAGAAAGAATATACTGGACCATAATCTACGACACACTCACATAAGTGTCCATGAAGATGCATGTTTGGAGTGCATCTTTCCTTTCCACACAGCTCTTCAAATTGTTTACAAAAAGACATCAATTCTTCATCCGCCTTCTTGCAACCAATTGTAGTTATTACTTTGGAGCATAAGATTTGGCATGCATGGACAAAGTGTGTCCACATACAGTACTGTTCATTGGGAATTAAACCCTTTAATGCATACAAAGAGTACACACAAACCCAGTTCTTCCACTGATCTGCTGTGAATCCAGTAAAGCCATTCAATATTTTTCCAGGTATTCTACCAATTTCTGTTGGAACCTTGACACTGTTAACACGAGTTTGAATTCTCTGAAAAGATGCATTACTGAGAAAACCCATATCTAACCAAGTGTTAAGCACATGCTTAGCAGTTCCAAGTAAAAGATTGTGCATGGGGTCAATAATAACAAATCGCACGGCATCATAATATGGCAGTTGGAATAAGGCAGAATATCTTGCTCCAGTACCTGATGAGATACTTTTTGCATCAGTTGGTGTTTTAGCATGCAACTCTCTTTCTGCATCTGCCTTGTGTTGATCACTTGTGCGAGGTATCCAGTTGTCTCTGTCAAAGCCTGAATAATCTGTTTTATCTCCAAACCTTTGTCTTGTAAATTCTTTGAAGCATTTATTGCATCCTGCAAATGAAATAATTTAACACCATAATATTATAGCAAAATCATACACATAAGAAACTGATTGTTTCAAGTTAGCCTAAAGAGGTTTTTTACATAAACATTGGCAATTCCTGGGAAATCAGGCTAAATAGGTTCTTTATTTTTAAGGGGAAAAAAGCACTTGTTGTTGAGAGAATATTGGTGCAGTCTATTGGTCTATAAAATGTGTGCATATAGTTTTGTGTAAATTCTTGAAAATAAAAATACAATAAATTGTGAATTCTTAAGACTTCAATCTTGAAGTGTTGTAATTAAATGAATTTGACAATGGCAAGAAGCTGTTTAAAATCATAGCCCTAAAAACATTTTATAAAAATAGGCAGGCAATGACTGCATGTCTACTGCTGCTACAGTACTAAATGCCCTTAAAAAAGAACCTCTACCAATTTACAAAATTATTGCCTTTCCTATTTGAATTATATCAAGGCTTTAACCCTTTCACTGCTTTTCATCAGTGACATTCTGTGTTACTAGAATGTATCTAGGATTTGTACTTTAAACTAGGATAGTGATGTGTGTGCACACACAGTTGGTTGATTTTGATTAGTTGATAAGCTAGTCACCTAGTTTGGCTTGTGTTTTGTTATTAAGAGAGTGCTCAAATCTTATTTGACAGTGAAATTTTTATCCCCTTTTGGCCACTGAAGAAAAAAATGTTACATTCCTGGCAGGCCACTTTTGGCCTTTTTAGTAGTGAAACTTATTAAAGATAGGATATAAGATGATGTCAAAACATGAAAATATAAAACATACAGATAGCAAACGCAGAAAACAAAATCAAATATACTAGTGTTGATTGATATTTACCTCGCTTAGCTCCATGGCCTACAAATCCACCACACTTCCTTGATGCTGGTATATCACATGACAATGCAAGAAGTGCTGCTCTAAACATCTCATGTCCTCCAGCTTTTGTCTTCAATAGGATTCCATCCCACAGATCTATGAGTTCATCAACAAGTGGCTGAAGGAAAGTGTTCACATGTAGTTTTGGTTCTTTTGGTCCTGGAATGATGCCCACAATTATAACATTTTCAGGTTTAAAGCGCTCATCTCTAGGAAGGTTCATGACTACCATGTAAAGCACTCCAACTGAATGGCATCCATGCTTTGTTGGTTGGAACCAGTCGAGATTTAACATGAAGCCAAATGTGTTTGGAACTGAGAGAAATGGTTGACCATCAACATATTGAAAGTCCTTCCAAACTTTGCCTTCAAAGCAATCTCCTAAAACATTATCTTCCAAATAGTCACTACGTATTCTCCATTCTTCACACTTTTCAATAAAATTTGGTTTCTTGATTAGTGCTTCAAGGGAATCTGACAATTTTTTGTAACAGTAGAGTTCCTTGGGATATAAGAAGTTTTTTCCAGATTTAGAGCGCATAGTTTTTGACAGTACAGCACCACATGGACGTCTACGAGATTGATGAGGGTGACGTGGAAATCTTATATGACTGCATTTTGCTGATACGATTTCTCCTGATAGTTTCCTTTTGATACACTGATCCATTGTATAAAGAGTTTTACATTTTGGGCAGACTCCATACTTCACAAACCCATCTTTCTTAATTTTCAGAGACTTGTGAATCTTGTACATTGTTTCAGGGATTGCTTTTGCAAACTCAACAAGTACATCTGCTTTGATTGCCTTCGATAGATATATGATGAACAGCTTAAAAAACTTGAGCAGCAAAATAATTGCTCTATCTGACACCTTAAAAGTCATTTGCCAGAGGAGTAGAAACCAAAGCAGAACAGTTGTTTCTGAATGGGATTCAGGTTCCGGATGTACACTACCAGCATTGTTGTCTGTAATTATGTCTTCTTCTATTTCATCTGAGTACTCAAACTCACAATCTTCATCTTCATTGGCCTCAAACCCATCCTATGTAAAAGGGAATGCTCAAATTAAAAACAGTTATATCATGCAATTACAGGCACATACACATAATCAGCTATGGCAATACCACATTAGTTCTTACAATTTCTCTATTGAGGGATGGGGCTGGGTTATACTGATGTTTTTAAGCTTCTAAAATTGATGGATTATGGAAAATAGAGGAGGGAATATGACCATACTTAAATCAGTAATTTGATTATAAACAGGAATTGTTAAAAACAGGGGCCACCAAAAGAATGTAATGCAGATCTGAGTATCCAAACTTGTATCCATCTCTGTCCATAAATAGACCTCTTTACTTTCGTGTGCAAATTGCCCATTTCAAACCATGTGATGTTTACATGATGGTCACTGGAGAAATCTTTTTTTTTTCTGGATTGTTTCTCTTCATATTGAAAGACTAAGAATTCTCCTGAGACCATCATGTAAACATCATATGCTTTGAAATGGGCAATTTTCATACGAAGGTAAAGAGGTCAAATGATTGACCATATTTTTAACATACTTCCACATGTTCACTATCAGGGGTATCTGAGTCACTATCTCCAGAAAATGATCTATCCTCTTCTGAGAAAAAAGCCATATCTTCTTCCTCCAAATTATGGTTTGGTTGAAATTCATCATGATCAGGAACGGCGTGTTCAAGAGTTTCTGGAACATGATCAGCGGCTAAATCCTGTAATTCTTCGTGATCCCTAGTAGCAGTACTACTACCTGTACCATATAATGCCAGATGATCATAATAGGTTCTCTTGCTAACAATTGTGTTGCAATGCTCACAGTGATAGACCTTATTTCGAGCAGGAAGACGCTTTCTTTTTCCTGTGTAACGAAAATGCCATTATAGTGAATAAAATAGCTAGTGAATGATAGGACTTCATTTTAAAGCTGCTTCTCTCCAGCAATTCCTGGGATGATGTACTGTATATTTTAAGTAAAAGGTCAAAGTTGATCAAAAGCAGATATAAGCTTAGCCTACTTACCATGAAGATTTGGTTGGGATGACTCGCATTTTTGAGACATTCTACATGGCAAATGGTCGTAGTAAGTCCTTTTTCCCATCCAATTCTTACAGCAACTACAAAACTTTTTACTTTTGTTCATGTTTAAGGAACGTTAAAATGTATAATGAAAGAAATCTACGATAAGAAAATTGTAGATAAGATCTGTAATGTAAGGATCAGCTTTCACAACTCCTGCGTATGTTTGAACAAGTAAGGACTTTGTCCTCATCCGGTCTATGTCTGTCTCTGTCGGGATAAGAAGCAGGAGTGTGTTCACGTGCACGTTGTACGTCATAGCATTTCGAAATTCCTATTGGATGAAATTGCAATGGCGGGCTTTTTCATTATATCAATAGATGCAGAATCAATCACTTCATTCTTTCCAGTTCTGGCTTTAATTGAGAGCAGAAAGTTTTCGATTTGTGAATTCACGACCTCTTTTGTGTACTGTAATCCATAACTTACATCTCTAATAGTCATCATGGTTCTTACCACAAGTTCTTTCTTTTCGGGAAGTGGAAATCGCACACAGACTACTACCTCGAGGTCTGATCGCAGTGCCTCCACGAATGATCAGGACCGGCGAGAAACAGTAGTGGTGAGTTCGCTGGAGTTGCGACAAATATTCGAAAGTATTAAGATATTGAGCAACACAGTTAAAGAACAAAGTGGCAAACTCGAGCAGTTGAACAACAATGTGAGTTTCGTGAAAGCTGAACTCATAAAGTTATCAACTACTGTGGATGAGATGCGGTCCGAGCTTCCATTGATAAAGGAGGCGGCAAACGAACAAACTGGCAGCCAACATTACGGACCAGTCCCTAAAGCAGTAAAGGTTAGACTTCAGAAAACATTGTAGATTTAAAAAAATCATTTTCCTGCTCGATGTGTTAATTTGAAAAGATTTGTTATTCCAGTTTTATTCCAATTTTAGTTTATTCAATTTACTCTAATTTATATATTACTGATTTAAGCTTATACCCTGGATGCGGCGCAGCTTATATTAAGCTTAGTATCAGGCAACTCTTAATTTATTGCTTCGATATGTTTGAATATTATGCAGTAATATTTTTTATCTCTATTTTAAAGGATGCCGTTCATTTACTGCATAACAAGCAAGAAGAGAACGACCAGTTCAAAGGACAGGAAAGGTAGGTATTTTAGCACTTAAAAACTAAATCAACACTGTCAATTTTATTAAGTCGCTATTGTTTCGTGCTCTTTGTAGGGTTGACAGCTCTCACAATTCAAGGCTGAGAAGTTTTCTAGTAACAGAGTTGGAAAAAGAGGCGGATTTAAGTGAATTTTCAAAGCAAACGATTTTTCGTAAGTATTGTTGTTTCAAGCTCATTTTGTTAGGCGCATTTTTTGAGAACCGTATAAATATTCAATTGCAGGACAATTTTTAGTTTAAATGATAGTTTCGACAGTAACAACGTCTGCCATCTTCAGATTTAATATCGTAATGCATATTGCACGAGGTATAAATGCATGAATCAGTAAACAATAAAATTTAATGTAGCTTAAGTTAACTTATTTTCGATGAAATTCTTTTCAATAGGTGGTGTGACAAGATACTACGAAACTAAGCGCCAGCAACATCTGGACACTTTACCTGAGCGTTTAGAGGCTGCAGAAAAGAAGAGTTATGAAAAAAAACTCACATCCAGAAGACGGAGAGTGAGTATATTAAGCTCATATTTATTTATCGAAGCAGGGCTCGAAAACTAACCAAAATGCCCATCGTGTGTGTGCGTTTGCGTGTGCAGGGGAGGGGGAGGGGTGATTGTAGAAAAAAATTCATGTTAGTAGCTTTCTTTCTTGCTAAAGTAAATTTCATTATAAGGAGCCATCTTAAATACCTTGAAATCATCAAGATCTTTGAAAGTCGGTATTGCAAAAGCGAAATGAATACTGAAGGGGTGGTGGACCATTAGATAATTGATGGGAGGAGGGCGGGGGTTGAAATTGCACAGCCTCCTATCAACTATCTAATGGTCCATCCGTAATACAAACCTTAAAACTAACAAACCTTATTGACAGAATATTATAAGTGCAGTCCTTTTAGTTAATGCTTTCTTTCTTTCTCTCCCGCAGCTATTTGTGAATCGCCTCAAAGTGTGCGACGAAAATCAACAAGAAAGGTGGCAGGAACTAGATCCCATTCTAATGAGTGACGAAGAGGATGGAACTGGAGAAAATTCAGGCGCTTGGCTTGTTCGAAAGCCAATATGGCGAAGCCCGGAATTGGAAAATCTCATAGCAACACTCCAGAAAAAAGTGGACGAAAGGGATGCAAAAACCACTTTCAAACATCCCAAAAATAAGCGTGTACCTGGGCGACCTTGTCAGAGGCCTGTGCCATCTTCTTCTCCATCCTGGGCCATCCGTGAAAGACAGCCTGCAGCCCGGAGTAATCCTTCAAGTAATTCGTCGTCGTCGTCCTCCCCCTCTCAACACTCAACTTCAACTCAACGAGCACAAGCAAGTACACCTCGTCTGATAACCCCTACTTCTCCCTCAATGCCTCGTAACGCTTCTTCCTCATCTAACAGCGGAAATTCGGAAAGGCAAAGTCGTAAGCGGAAGGCATCCAAAAAGAAACGTGACCATCATATAAATAGACGGCGACTAGAACTATCAGACGTGGTACTCGCAGTTCAAGCTTCAAGCCAAGAGTATGACAGCAGCGATGAAAATATAAGCACTAGCGTTTGTTCATCAAACTCCTCTAGCTCCAAAAAGCGATATCGCAGAATAATGAGTGACGATGAAGACCAATTTGAACTTTAACGTCAGTGTATTTTGCATATTTTCATTTAATTGCAATTTGGCTTTAGCATTACTTATTCCATATACACGACTTCTTTGTTATAACTTTATTTAAAACTTTTTAATTGCCATGAATTGTTCCAGTTCCATATTAAAAAGTAGATTATCTCATCACATGACATGTACTAGATCTGATATTGATTGATGTAAAATAAAATGATTTGCTGTTGAAAGAAAACATTGCATATATTTTTTTGTGGTAACGGGGGTACTTTTATTAGATTTGAAACCATAAGTTTAGAGCCTAAAGAATCCTCAAAAAATTTAAATTTCCGATATTCATTGAGTATAAACCGAATGACATTAAGTGTCAGATCACGTATTTTTAGTAACATGTAGAGTATCAGGGCAGCTTTGACATCTTATATTCCACCACACTTCGAGAAACACGAAATGTCAAAATTAGTAAATAGCCCATAGTATTTATATAAGACAAAAATACTATTTTGAATTAGCTAGCAATCAGCTTTGATTAAAAAATCGCCTTTCGTACTTGCAAAGTATACGGGAGTATAAAGTAAGTGTAACAAAGCTGACACTTCACGTATCTTAAGCGTATCCTGATATCGGAAATTTCAATATTCGCACTATATAGTGCGAATCCAAGAAAGTCCTTCGTTTGACACGCTATGACATTTGGCGTATACGATGCCCGACACGCCCGTATTTTAGCGTATACTCTGAAAATACAAGTGCGAATATAAGAGTTTCTGGTCTACGACACGCGGTTTTTCACGCAGTGTATTCTCTTTGCATTATAACACTATAAACAACTCTTTTTGTTGTGTAGCGACGCGCGTAGTAGTGCTGGCCAGGGCGTAAGGAGAGACTCTCTTCTTTCTCCCTGGTAGCGGACTATTCAGTATCCGCTATGCACGGAGGACTCCTTGGACAATTCATAATTGATTTGAAGAAACTGGCGTATTAATTAAGAAATATTGTTTTGGAGATTTTCTTTTGAGTTGAAAAATTGTGGCATCGAAAGAAACCTTTCGATTGGTGTCCCGAAAGACATTTTTACTCATTGGAAGTGCTTGGGCTGCACAAGCACTCGATCATCAATGGTGGCCAAACAAACACTTCGACTCAGATATCATTATTCGGCTAGAAATACAAAATCTCAACATGCTTTCGGAAAACCTGAAAATAATCTATATCAACGAACACTTGACACACTACTTGAGAGATATCGGATGATTCTCGTTTAGAATCCCAAAGGTCATCATCAATTCAATGCGCGCGCTGATTGGCTAGAGATGTTGTATAGAAGCAGGTATTTCACGTGGAATTGCCTGTTTCTGAAGTTGAATCGCATGAAAAATCAGGGATCCCCGTAAAATTTTGCATTAAATCTTATTTTTTCAATATCATCATTATTTCCCATGAAAAACAAATAAACGCGAAAATAAACAAATAAAAATAACAATATCGTATCCAGAGCGTATATTTCTTACTGCGCATGCAGGATTATTTTTATAGTTGGATAAAACGATGCTTAAGTTGTGTTTGTCAACTGGATCCGGCAAATCCTAAATGTATAATTGCTCGCCACTCGTGTAGGACTGCATTTCCGATTCTACCATTGCTAGATACGCTAAAAACTCGCTTGTTTCCTGCTCGATCCTTCGTAAACTTACACATTTTTATCGCCTAATTCTGTAGTTCACAACGGTACTAAATTATTGAACTATCTGGTAGTTTTTCGAATTGTGTTCCATAATTTCTTGAGTTTTGTCTTAAAGTATTTACATTCAAATTAAACTGTAATGTAAAATATTTTACTTTCAAAATAATAACCTTGAATCGCCAAATGCTAGTTGCTGTCATAATACTTCTTCATACAATCAAGTTTTTGTGCTCGGGATCACCATTTTGTATCAAAGTAATTTTTACTTCCAATGTCATCCTTTGTTTTCTTGAGAACCAATCACGAGGTCGGAAATACTGGAGTTTTCCAGAGTTTATTTATTTAGTCGAGCATGCGCAGTAAGAGGCTCTGGGTAAGAGATTGAGAAAGACAACTATTTGACAGAATAATCGATATGTCCTCGAAAATGGCTTAGCGATTCGTCGATCGGTTTTCTCGCAAAATTCCTCGTCCAATGCCCTCGTCAGTCCATGAATTTTACTATAGAGTTCAACTATCGCTCTCTATCACTAGCAACCAGCAAATAATAGACCCTTGCATTGATTTCCTAGAGGAATTGTTCTAGGGTACAAAACAATAGGACACCTTTGCTTATGCAAAAACCATCCATTGTTTTGTCCCTCAGGAAAATTCCTCTAGGGACACAGTGCAAGGGGCAGGGACTGCGGAGCCGAGCCGGAGGAACTGGGGCTGGGGGGCTACAGCCCCTCATTTTGCTCCAGAAATACGAAAATAAATTTAAATTTGATGCTTAATATGCTTAATTTTCAAATGCCAGCCGCCCCACTTTCTATATGTTCCGCAATCCCTGAGGGGTCTATATCATCATTCGTTTTGAACTAACGCTGCTTTGGGCTTCCTGTGGGCTTTAAACTCGCACACTCACTCACTCAATTCAACCCGATGACATAGTGTTATCGCCTCAAAAGAGGCAGTAGTAACAAAATGGGATGAAGGGATCATTTCACACCACTGCCTTCACGACTCGGCCTAACAAAGACATAACTCAGTCCCATTTGGACATATCTTCAGTTTTTTTGATCTTGCATTTCTTACAAGTAAACGAAAGCTCCAATAGAAAAACTGTGTTTCTATAACCAACTAAATAATTCAAGCTTTTTTCTTTTCCCCCCTTTATATAGAAAAAGTGTTATCTAGAGCAGACCAATTTTGACGAAATGTACTTCAAACCTTTCCTACTTTTGCTTTGCCTAGTAAGTTTCATAATGATAATATTATAATAAAAACGACTAAATTAAAGTCCTAATTTATTTTAGTGTCAATGGTATTGCTCGCAACGATGAACAACATTTTCTTTATTGAAGAATCTTTAACCCACAACCTTAATATGCATACCATATATCCGGGAAAAAGTTAGCCAACAAAATTTCAATGGAGACACCTTACAAACTCTACTCGCATATGATGACGCGTCCAGGCGGGAACCCAAAGTTGAGCACACGCACTAAATCACCCTTGAGTCCCAGAAAAAATTTAAATGATTTTTTTTGCATAAAATGTTGAGCTGTTTTTATTTGAAATTTATTTGTTCAATAGCTTGTTGTGGAGGTATCTTCTTTGCCTGGACATGAAGAAGAGGCTCTGGATGAAATCCTGCCAAAGTCAAAAAGGACAAACGTCAGTTTCCGCGTTGATGAAGATTTGAAGCCTGTGAAGTTGTTGTCCCAAAGGCAAATTCATCCTTGCGTGAAAAGTCATCATGCTGTTGGTTTTCCAGATGGAAAAATAATACGTACGGTCAAATGTAAAGCTACTGCATTGTCATGCTCGACTTCTAGCAATTTGTGTGACCCTGTAGTGATAACTTACCAAGGAAGGGTCTTAATAACAGACTGTACATGTCGGGCGTAAATATTAAATAAAACTGTCGCATGACACAATTCGTGGATACCCTTCTAAGCTCTGAATCCTACTTTCTCTCTTGAGTTATTGGGTACTCTCTGCTCCTATTGCGTTCCGCTAACAAGACGCGTATAAAATTACTACTTATATCTTGACCTTGTTATCATGTCTCTGCCTTTTGCATGCACTCAGAAGCTGTTTACTTACACTGCGAAATAAGCGAAAATTATAAAAATAATCGTTTAGAAAAAATTGTTCAACTTGTCTTCATTCACCTCTGTAGGATAACATCAGTTGTTGCTGTTCGCTGATTTTTCTATGACAATCCGAAAAATGTACTTGAATGCCCTAAACTATACACCTTTTTATGGTTCTTATGTTCATTTTTTCTTATTCTTATTTATTTCTCTCTAGTTTTGGAGTCTGTTTATTGGCCTTTGGCTTTATTACTAGTTTGCCTGTGGCAGGCCAGTCGTAAAATGCCTTTGTTTTTTTTTTGTCAGTCTCTCTAAAAGTGAACAGTACCTATTATGGTTAAGCATGGTTTATCTTAGTCCTAACTCAATAGTGCCCAGTGTCTCTAAGGCAAATCATCTGGGCCGGGTGACCTATGACGCACAGTGGTGGTGGTGGTGTGCTGCTGCTGCTGCTGCTGGAGGTGGTGGAGGCCTAGAGGGAGTGGTAGTGGTGGCGTGCTTATCTCGCATCGGCGTAGATAAAGCAATTTAGCCTTTTTTAGAGCAATTGAACAAGCAAAATGCAATCGGAAAATTACCCTAAAAAGTGGGCAGTGGGGAGAAATTTACCTCCCGGCCTCCGCTACCTGTCTGTTGTCGCACTGAAAATGGACCCTTCCTTGTTCTATGTTTATTATCAGAGTTGTGCCACTTCTATTTTTCGTACCCGCTCCCTTTTTGTTTTGTTCCCCTAACCAACAAGTCCCATTGCTCTCCGTCCCCACCTCCCTCCCCACCCCCTCTTGCCGACAAATGAACGGTCTCAACAAAAAGTGAGAGATGGGGGCCTGTGATTTTTAATCCATAATCCTTTGAGTTCCCTGTGTTCTGGAACATGAAGGTTGTTGACATGGAGTTGTCTATGGTGAGTCTATTATTCTATTCATACGATTACATGTTCAATTATCGTTTAAGAGAGAATTCTTTTCGTATTCAAGCGGTGAGCGCCAAAAACTTTTCTTGAAGAAAGGCTGTTGGACACGAGGACAATATTTTTTTACACCACGTGATCAAAATTCAGTCAAATTTCAATCACGTGGTGTAAAAAAATTGTCCTCGTGTTACAACATTGGCATCACGTGGTCGATTTGAAATGTACTTGCGGATAACATAACAGACGCTACGAAGGCGATTAAAAAATCACAACTTTCTCGGTCTACTGGGAAGAGTAGTATTATCTTATTTCCCGGATGTGTCACTCAATTCTGTGCGATATTATTTATCTAAACTCGAACTTGACGGAAAAGTCAACCAAGAACAAGTTACCTGGAAAAAGGCCAATACGACAAGAGAAAAACCATGTTAAAAAACTCATCAACATTTTTTTTCCCCAGATGAAACAGGAAAATGTTCGTTAAACGTCAAGTTTGACCTCAATGTTCTTTAAGTATAGATAAAAATGAACGATGTATAATGAAACCAACTTTAGTGTACCGATACGGCGGCCATCATTAATTCTATTTTTTTGATTCAGATATTATGGGTTGCCGAAGGGCAAATATTGGAAAATTTATTAGACTGCATAGCTGTCAAGGTGTCTTTTTAAAGAACTTTATGCTTTTAAATGAAGCACATCTAAAATCAACTGAATTTGCTGGTAGTTTGAACAATATGCAAAACTCCAAAACTTATAATTATATTTTGAAAGCGTAATCCTGTCACTCTATGCTTCATACATTTTCTGCGTGTTTGCCCTCTCGGCAACACATAATTCAAGGCATATTTAAAAACTATAGCTTTAATGACCGAGACTAGAATACATTTTTCAAATTTCTTAATTGAAATGCTTCAAAAATATTTATCCATACCATGAAACAAACTATGGCCTGATCTAAGTAGTCAGGGCACGGCTAACTCACAGATTGAACCCTGGAACAAATCCTGGGCTGAACTAAGTCAGGACACAGCTAAAACTCACAGTTTGAACCCTGGAACAAACTATGGGCTGATCTAATAGTCAGGGCACGGCTAACTCACAGATTGAACCCTGGGACTGAAATCCTGGGCTGAACTAAGTCGGGACACAGCTAAAACTCACAGTTTGAACCCTGGAACAAACTATGGGCTGATCTAATAGTCAGGGCACGGCTAACTCACAGATTGAACCCTGGGACTGAAATCCTGGGCTGAACTAAGTCGGGACACAGCTAAAACTCACAGTTTGAACCCTGGAACAAACTCTGGGCGGATCTAAGTCAGGGCAAGGCTATCTCACGGATTGAACCCTGGAACAAACTCTGGGCTGATCTAAGTCAGGGCAACGCTATCTCACGGAACAAACCCTGAACCAACCTCTGGGATGACAACTGGCTGAACGTCAGGCCTAGGGTACGGCTCACTTACAGATAGAACTCTGAAACAACTTCTGCGATGATCTAAGTAACGGCAAGGCTAACTCACAGCTTGAACCCTGAGCAACTTCTTGGCGGATCTACTGATCTAATTCGGGGCTGATCAAAGTCATCAGTAGCATGGCTAAGAGTGCGCGAGGTTTTTTTCGAGAAATCGGAATCGGGGGGTAATAATTCTTCAGGAAAGGCCTAAGATTTAGAATATGACTGTTTCAGTTTTTTAGTCACGGAAATATGACACGAGATTTCCTAAGTGGTCTTCTCAAGTGCCTTCTAAAATAACTAGGGGAAAAACAGATGCCGCGGTAAATTTCGCTTGTATGGACGCGTTGTTTGGAAGTAAATCCCAAATGGATCAAGAAAGGACTTGTTTCTTTTCATCGCAGGGTGAAGAGAGAGCCGATATACAGACCTTTTTCTCATTTAGTAAACACCGCTCTGTAGTCTTTGTAGTCTGCACACCGACGAACAATATACGGTATACCAAGAAGATATCTGCTTTGAAAATTCAGATATTTAAAGAATATCATTTTATCGATTTTGCTACCAAGATCACTGAGCTACTACGAGGGAGCTAGTACAAGGTAACGATAATTTTGCCTTCTTCCTTCGTTCCTCCCTTTCCTATCATTCTCTCTTTCCTTCAAAATATTTAAGTAATATAAAACGCATGATGCTCATGTCTCTGTGCTGCGATATGAATACACTAGGAGCTCTAGAGCAAGAGAGGAGCAAGCTTAGGAACATGAGGAGTAGCCGAGTGTTTCGGTTCCTTTTCGAGCGCTCTACAGTTCCCAGAGTGTTTTTTTTCCACACTACAGTGACATAAGCAGGAGTTCTATATTACTTTTATAAGATATTTTAGTAGATATAAAACGCCGGTTCGGCTTCAGGATCTGTCCCGGATCCATAGATTTTGGATCCATTCTCATCTGGATCTTGGATTCTAGACCTGTTGGAATCGGTGAATCAGCTTAGTTCATCTTTCGGAAACCGTTCTACACCAAAATGACACTGGTGAAAAACGCACTGCGCATGCGTTGGGAGAAAAACAAAATGGCGAACAATGGCAATTTATCACATCTATAAAAGTATGCCTTATTTTAACCAACAAGGCTATTTCTTAAATATTCGTTTTGGAATTTTACAGATATTTTTAGATTTCTTTACATAGAATCCAACCAGTGTGGTTATCTGCAAATTAGCCATGCTGGATGTCAATTAACGTCGGGTCGCTAGTGGCGACATTTTCAACGATAATTTTTGCTTTTGTATAAACAAAAGTTTTTTTGTATAAATCAGCTAGTGTATGACAATCGAAATTATCTTGCTATTGCGAAAAGGAAAACCTTAAGTTTTCAGTATTTTTCTTAAGTTTTGTGATTTTGTAAAACAATTAGAAAGCAATCAAAACACTGGCATCAAAAATATGAGTTGCCCTTAGTTACGTACGCCATCTCCGAGCGTGCGCATTGCGTTGTTCACCAGTGTCCACCAAAATAGCACCGTTGTGCCACCGGATACGAAGTCGAGTCTGCTCCGGAGTCATCGCACCATGCTGTTGGAAGGCGATGACGCTTCATTTATTTTGGGGCTTTTTATACAAAGAGAAATTTCAGAGTGATTTTCTAACTATATATTCTGATTCGCCTCACCTTGTGCTGCGATGTGCAAATGATGATTAAACTTCATGCATCGAGAAATTCCATGACTTTTATTTCGTATGTGTGTCAAATATTCCACAATATTTTTGGTCCTCGACCACCTTTAATCCGGATTCGATGCAGGATGTCTGTGGGGATTTAGGGTCCATTGGGATGCGCACGTGCCATTTAAATCATATATATTTTAAAAAGAATTTGAGATTTTATGAGTAGGACAGAGCTTTAGAAAAACCTCTTTTATATAAGTGGCTATTCGTTCTAGCGCTTTCGCACTAATTGGGGACACTTTTCGCTCACACGCACTACCACTACATTTAAAATTCTAAGCACACAACGCTCAACTCACATGTTGATTTTAAATTGTCAAGTTTCGCTGAATACATTAAATATTGGCCACAAAGTGTTTCCATTCAACGTTCTTTATTTTGAATATTTTAATTACGATAGAAAAACTGTATAAGTTTATAGTTTTGTTTGCAGTTATTAATTTGGATCTCGGAAAAAAATAAAGCTTAGAACATATCCCACTTGGGTAATAAAGAAGGAAGTCGAGCTCGTTTCAGTGGTTCCCCACTTCATTCATTTCTTCTCTCTCTTGTTGTGGTACGATAAGTTTCAATCTGCCAGATTTTAATGACATCGGTTAAATCCAATTGCAGTCATAGCAGCAGTAGAACGTTTTCTTTGTGTTTTTGTATATTCGCAGGGAACGCGCTTGTAAAAATGCTAAACTGAATCACCTCATTTAGTTAAGTAGAGTACGTGACTTTCATACCAATGACTAGATGGATAACGCGCTACAAATATTTTTAGGAAAACTGTCGTGGTTCTTGAAAAACATGACACTCTGTTTGTTCTTTATAATTCGATTCCTCTTCCATGCTTTGTTCTTTATGTTGTTCCTTGTAATAAACTGGATCTCAAAAGCCCTATGAAACCGAACGGTTTCCGACTGATGTCGATCCACGAATTCCGACGGATCCAAAAAGCAAGCTCTGGAACAGAGTGAATTCAAAATCTTTGGATTCTAGTTGAATCAAGAAGGGTTTAGATGAAAATTACTCTGTGTAATTCTAGTTACCCGACCGAATTGTGTAGTTTACGGAACAGATAATAATAATAATAATAATAATAATAATAATAATAATATAATAACAACAACACAACAACGACAACAACATTAATAATAATAATAATAATGATAATGATGATAATGATGATAAAAATGAAAGTAATGATAATCATAGTCATAATAATGATAATAATAATAACTTTACTTAAGATGTCAAGTTAAGCAAAATAGCCGACTGAAAAGTCTACTAATTGGAGACAATGGTGATCCCGAACAGGTCTTGGTGCAGAACCACTATTTCGTATTTCGTATATTCTTATTTTTGAACGAGTGCCTATCTTGTCCTCTGATATATAATCGCGGTAGCCAGTCAGTCAGCGCGCACGTCATATCTCCAATATTTTATAGCTTTGATGACTGGGATCTGAAATTTCTGGTCTGTATCCATACAATTAACAACTGTGATCGTGAGAAACGTGAACCCAGCATCGATCCTGAGCCAATTCACGTGCGATGTTGCACGTAATGGAAGAATACTTTACATCTCTGAACAATTCCTGCACTACCAATTCGAGCACTACCAATAGGTATTGCCTTACAAATCACTCAGAGTCCTAGAAAAGAATATTTGCTTTGGTAAGCATTATTATCGGCTTGTTCTTACTCTTTTCCTTTGTGGCGCTCGTTGCTGCATGTAACAAACTCTTGCAGCCTCTTCCCAGCCGGTTTTCCAAAATCCTTCTAATTTAAATTTGTTGTGAAGTGGGATTGTCTGGGTGAGTGTAGTCTCGTGAAAGACGAATGTTTTTTTAAGGTGACTGACGTTTTGACAACCTGAGCAGAAGTCATCTTCATTATGCAGTGACTTGGCTCTGAAGACTGATGACTTCCGCTCAGGTTGTCGAAACGTCATTCACTTGCACCAACAACTGTCTTTCTCAAGACTACTCACCAGGACGATCACACTTCACAACTAACTTCATCACCTGGACTCAAGCAATTTACTCTTAATCTATATTGTCAAAGGTTTCCTTTCTTTTCGTAGAAAATCAAGATGAACTCTGCAATACCACTTCTAGCCGTATTGTTAGTGACAATGGTCACGCAAACCATTCTGGCACATTCTGCTAAAAGTGATGATTTTGAGTACCCTCCTACCGACTGTCCTCCAGGAGTCTGGGTTTGCCGCAAAAAACGTGCTGAAATCCCCACTAAAGACGAGTCAGCCAGGAGTCCTGGCCTATCAGGAAATTATCTCCATGAAACATGAGAATTTAGAAAAACTATTTAAAACGCGAGAATGGATAGGAATATATGAATGAGTATTTATTATTACTGTTCATTACTTTGGATGAATTGTATTTATAATGACTTTACTCTGAGATAAAGTAAAATTTGATCGTAACAGCGTAATCGATAGTGATAGACTTTATTCGTGGTGTGACAATGTTTTCCCAGCGTGACAAACCTTCAGGGGATTCATTTCCTTTTGTTTTTACTCTTCAAAAAATTCATGAGTATCCCAAAGGATACGAAAGGAATAACGATGATATCCCGACGAGTTTGGAAACAATAGCTGTTTATTCCCCTAGAGGTTTGTCACGGTGAATTGGGAAAATATTGTCACACCACGAATAAGGTCTATTCAAGCTATTAAGCTTGAATTAAAATTTGTCTAACGTATTAGTAACGACGAAAATGAACCACGGCTGCTAGTGTTTGTTTGTTCAAATGAAAAACAGTTTAAATAAAGAATGGACGACGTAAGAGACGTGTTTGAATATCACTACCCAACTATGTGCAGTACTTACAGCATTTTGGATTAGTTCAAGAGGGCTAGCTTGACAAAATGAGATTTTCTCAACGACCATTTCCATATGATCGAAAAAGTTCATACAAAGCGAGTCTGCGGGTTTGTTTCAGCTTGAGTTGGCAGAATACCAAAAAACGTCAGCTACTCTTTTCCAGGCGTTCAATTTTTTTGTTTGTCTATGAAGTCTTTGCTGTAACGATTATAAAGTCGGTCGTATTTGGCCTCTTCTTCCATAGGAAAATAGGTATCAACATCTTTCGGATCTTTTCTCCATCATGGCCTATAGTTATAAGCAAGAGAATATGAAGTTACTTAGTTGTTACTTCAAAAGCCAGCTGATAGTTTGTAAAGAAGAAAACCGTTGCTATGGCATTACAGTTTAGTAAGCATCGCATGTTTGGAAAAATGATATATTATGGTGTACGTTTCGATCGTTTCGAAAAAAACGGGTATTTACTTCATGGCTGAAGGCCATATAGACGACAAGTATTAAAGTCCAATACAATCGACTACATCTTTACATGCTTGGGGTGCTTTGCTTGATTGAGGTACTTTACGTACTTGCAGTGCTTTACTTGCACTTGGTGCTTTATTTGTTTGCGGTGCTTTACTTGCTTGCGGTGCTTAACACGCTAGGGGTGCTCTACTTGATTGGGGTGCTTAAGAGGCAGTCTCTGTAAAAGCAGACCACTGCATTTCGGGTCAGAAAATAGTTTTCCCTCAAACTTTTACCATAGAAAGGTAATTACTAGTAAGCAATGAAAATGACTTTATTTTCTCGAAATTCATCAATATGATTTTTTTTACAGCGCATAAATCCTGGACCATCGTTATCGCTAAATTTGCATTTATTATCAATTGAAAATTGCTCATCTTTAAGTCGTCACTGCTCGCAAAATATCACACGCTTGAACAAACTATTATTTTTCCTGACTTTTACATTCCTTCTAGTGTCACAAATAAGCAACATTTTGAATATTAAGCAAAAGGGAAGAAAAGAAGAAAAATAGGTATTCATACCCATTTGACGGCTTTTTGAAATCAAGACAAACCACCCCTCACTAAAAAGCTTTTTTTCTCCCAAGTCCAGAACGGGTTACTTAAGATTTTTACTTCAATCTAAGGATCAAAGGTTGATGTAAGTGGATTCATTAAAACATTTTGCGCTTTTTATGTACCTTCGTCACAGCAACCTCGGACTTTTTCGTGTTTTTACCAAAATGTTCTCATGAAATATGCAAATTAAGTACTGAAATAAACTATAACTAACCATTATTACTTGCTTGAATTTTACTATATCCGATGTTAACACACTAAATATGACAACTTTTAACAAGAAACTTGCTATATTGAAACGGATCAAATTTCTTCCCAAATCCATTTTAGAAACTATTTATTTCAAGACTATTATTCCAAGTGTCCTATATGGGGTTGCAATATGGGGTTCATGCTCCCCAGCCTTGTTGGAGGAAGTAGAACGTATCCATCTAAGAGCTGCAAGGATAATCTACAATCTGCACTGAGGGATGCCAGCTTAGATGATGTCAAGAAGTTAAAAGGCTGGTCCCCAATCTCATATTTCTACACCAAAAGGATCCTGACTATAACTTATAAATCGTATCATGGACTTAACAATGAGCACCTTAACAACTTAATTGAGAAGACTGACCATAAATAAAACTTGAGAAAGTCGCTTAATCTTAATGTTACAAGACCTAAAACTGAAGTTGGAAGACTAACGTTTAAGCACAGAGCTGCAGTAGCTTGGAACTCTCTTCCGGACCATATCAAGGGAGCTACAAGTGTATCATGTTTTAGAAATGAACTAAAGAATAACAAGAACACCCTAAATATAATAACGTATAATAAGTAATCATGCATGATCGCGAGTAAAAATGATGATTTTGTCTACTTTTAAATTATTTATTAATTCAGTTTAATATGTTTTAGTCATATCACTAGGATATTAATTGAAATTAACTTTAAATTCTTTATGATTTTATTTATTATATGAATTTTATTAGATATTGCTTATATGTGTTTCGTAATAATAATAGTAAGTTATATATAAAATGTATTTTTATATTTGTTAATTTTATTAGTATGCAGGTCCACATCAGGACTCTAGTCTTGCCAATTTTATTAACCTGCTTTAACAAATAAACTATGTATGTATGTATGTATGCGTTTGACGCGGTATATGAACTGTTTTGAAGTTTATGCCAATTACTTATTGATAAAGTAAACTTTTTTTTCTAAGTTATAATTTTCAAAACTATATTTCTTTTCTTTTATTGTATTGAAATAACTTTAAAACTTGTCAAAAAGCATCTATCTTAATATATCTGATCTTCCAAAACAAGTGATCTCAATAATACGAAGTCCAAGATTTTAGTTAATTTGGTAAAAATGTCCGTATTCAAAAAAATTAATTAGATATGCCCAAGCGAAAAAGTCCTCATAAAATACGGACTCTTTTGAAGTTGATGCAAATTGAGTGTTGATAATGCAAAGGAAAGTAATATCATCCAATATCATTTATTTGATCGTTTGCATTGATTTTCTACACGCGCATAGTACGCGCGCGCTCTTCGCTGTTTGCTAGCGTTTTCTTGTGCTTTTCTTATGTTCGAATGTTTGAATCTGCCCTCAATATGACGATGTAGGGAAATACTTTGGAAAATAAATGTAAAGAATACTTTCCTGTCGCATTTGCCAGCTTTCGACGTGCACATCATTCATATGCAGTCGAAATAACGGGAAAACCCCAAAAGCGGAAGCAAACAGCGTAACAAACAAACGTCACGCACGTAGCGCGCGCGGCAGAACGATGGTTTAAAAATAGCATCAAGCCGTAGACATGATGGTTGCAACGCTCTATAGGGGAAATTACTTCTCTTAGTTCATTTTTTAGTTCATTTTCTTATTTTCTCTTAGGTCATTTCCTTACTTCATTTTCTCTTGTGCAAATTAATCTAAAATATTATTTTCAAAACTGTACATTTTTTCTTTTACTATCTTGAAATAACTTAAAAACTTACCAGGGGCACATAGTTCAATATATCTGATCTTCTCTGTAAAACGACCCCCACTCACAAAAATAGTCAAAATACAATTTATCTACCACGACGGAATAAACAACTTTATGGTTAAAAAAAGTGATCCATTAGGTCCAAGATTTTAGTTAATTCCGTAAAAATGCTTTGCGTTTGACAATTTCCTGGGGTTTTTGCAAGATGCGCGATTCAAGAGCTATTCAGGGATCTATCAAAACAACACATGTTAAGGCGAGATCTTAAGGACGGGCTACTAGTTAGTTGATAGGGGTTGCGTAAATGGTCCATCTCTTATTTAGCACGAGTTTAAATGTTGACTTGCAACGGTGGTACAACAGCGTAATATAGCTCCGAGTAATCTCGCCTAAAGACAACTTCGTAGCAAAATATAGATGAATGATGATGGCTAGTGAACACTAGCGTGGACTGCGTCGACGTTTCTAATGAAACAAGTTATCGTAGAATTATAAGTTTAACACAGTAGTGAAAATAGAAACTGGAAACTGACGTTTCGGACGTTAGTCCTTCGTCGGAGTATATAGCAATATATAGCAAAATATATGAAAGTTTGCGGAAAGCATCACTTAAGCCTAGGAAAATTTAGCCTTGGCGACCCACTAAGAATTGCCTGTATTCAACACAACAGGAAAACTAGGCTCCAAAGAGCTCAAAAAGTTGGCATCCAGTTAAAATTTTGATATGTCCAAGCGAACGTTTAGATACGTTAGATAATATTTTTGGACTAAGTTGTTCATTTTGTCGTGGTAGATGAACTGTATTTTGACTATTTTCCATAGTTTGAGCCGTTTAAGGAGATCAGATATATTAAGATAGATGCTTTTTGACAAGTTTTAAAGTTATTTCAAGACAATAAAAGAAAAGAAATATAGTTTTGAAAATTATAATTTAGAAAAATTAGTTTACTTTATCAATAAGTAATTTGCATAAACTTCAAAGCAGTTATATACCGCGTCAATCTCATCATAACGTATTTTTGGGAGATGATTTTACTTCACAGTAGTTTAAGATGGAAAATATGATCATATTTAGTGTGTTAACACCGGATATAGTAAAATTCAAGCAAGTAATAATGGTTAGTTATAGTTTATTTCAGTACTTAATTTGCATATTTCATGAGACATTTTGGTAAAAACACGAAAAAGTCCGAGGTTGCTGTGACGAAGGTACATAAAAAGCGCAAAATGTCTTTATGAATCCACTTTTATCAACCTTTGATCAGTAGATTGAAGTAAAAAACTTAAGTAATCCGTTCTGAACTTGGGAGAGAAAAGCTTTTTAGTGAGGGGTGGTTTGTCTTGATTTCAAAAAGCCGTCAAATGGGTATGAATACATATTTTTCTCCTTTTCTTCCCTTTTGCTTAATATTCAAAATTTTGCTTATTTTTGACACTAGAAGGAAAGTAAAAGTCAGGAAAAATAATAGTTTGTTCAAGCGTGTAATATTTTGCGAGCAGTGACGACTTAAAGATGACGAGCAATTTTCAATTGATAATAAATGCAAATTTAGCGATAACGGTGGTCCAGGATTTATGCGCTGTAAAAAAAATCATTTTGATGAATTTCGAGAAAATAAAGTCATTTTCATTACTTACTAGTAATTACCATTCTATGGTAAAAGTTTGAGGGAAAACTATTTTCTGACCCGAAATGCAGTGGTCTGCTTTTAACGCGCTTGGGGTGCTTTACTTGCTTGGGGTGCTTGAAGTGCTTGAAGTGCTATACTTGCTTCTGGTGCTTTACTTCCTTGGGGTGCTTTACATGCTTGAGGTGGTTTACTTGCTTGGGGTGCTTTACATGCTTGCGTTGCTTTACATGCTTGCGGTGCTTTACTTGCTTAGGGTGCTTTTTTTGCGGATCGCAAAATTAAAACCTGGTTATAATTTTACGAATGTCAAGAAGATAGAAGAACAATGTTGCCACAGACAAAATAGGTATACAAAGCTTGAATTACGACAAACTATTTAAAGTACATCAATATATTTTATAGGGAGCGTTGCGTGACGACCGATACTAAAAACGGATGCGAGGGAGACTATTTGTTTTACTGACGTAACACATTTAAATAATAAGCAATAATTGGATGAGGTTCAGCAAGATATATTTGGCTTCCTAAGATAACACTTCCTCGGTCTTGATAATTTACGATATTATGAGATAACCGAACTATAATAGACCTTAATCGTGGTGTGACAATGTTTTCTCAATTCAGCGTGACGAACCTCCAGGGGATTAATTTTCTTTTGTTTTTACTCTTCGAAAAATTCATGAGTATCCCAAAGGATACGAAATGAATAACGATGATATCCCGATGAGTTTCAAAACAATAGCTCTTCATTCCCCCAGAGGTTTGTAACGCTGAATTGGGAAAACATTGTCACACCACGAATAAGGTCTATTCCTTTATTTAACCCATTTTGTATACTACTCTGGAAAAACATCAACATGAACGTTCAATTATAGAGACAAGAATATTATGAACGCCATGATTTTTCTCCTTTAGGTATTCGCTGAAGACTTTATAGCTCTCTTTTGTCGACCTTTTCATAGTTTTTGAATCTTTTTCTTCTAAGAGATTTAATATTTCTTCTTCGGAAAGCGAAGCTGAGCGTAACGATGCCATCTCGATGAATATCAACGCCTTAACTTGGCAAAGCTACCACAGCGTGACCTTGAATAAACTTGACATGATAAATGTATTATCTGTACAAACCTACGTCCCGAATGGACGAATGGACGAATGGACGAATGGACGAATGGACGAATGACGAATGGACGAATGGACGAATGGACGAATGGACGAATGGACGAATGGACGAATGGACGAATGGACGAATGGACGAATGGACGAATGGACGAATGGACGAATGGACGAATGGACGAATGGACGAATGGACGAATGGACGAATGGACGAATGGACGAATGGACGAATGGACGAATGGACGAATGGACGAATGGACGAATGGACGAATGGACGAATGGACGAATGGACGAATGGACGAATGGACGAATGGACGAATGGACGAATGGACGAATGGACGAATGGACGAATGGACGAATGGACGAATGGACGAATGGACGAATGGACGAATGGACGAATGGACGAATGGACGAATGGACGAATGGACGAATGGACGAATGGACGAATGGACGAATGGACGAATGGACGAATGGACGAATGGACGAATGGACGAATGGACGAATGGACGAATGGACGAATGGACGAATGGACGAATGGACGAATGGACGAATGGACGAATGGACGAATGGACGAATGGACGAAGGACGAATGGACGAATGGACGAATGGACGAATGGACGAATGGACGAATGGACGAATGGACGAATGGACGAATGGACGAATGGACGAATGGACGAATGGACGAATGGACGAATGGACGAATGGACGAATGGACGAATGGACGAATGGACGAATGGACGAATGGGCGAATGGACGAATAGACGAATGGACGAATGGACTAGACGGAATTTCAAGTCCTCGCAATTAGTTGGAAATAATTGCTTGGATTTGAAATCCCGTCCAGTCCCATTGTCGGCATTACTTCCAAGCCGAGGAGGGTACTATTATTCGTGTTCACAGAACTGTACTGTAAAAAGTCTGAACTATAAGTCTTATAATCAAATGTTCAATCGAAGTTGTCAACATGGCAAGAATCACGAAGATATTAATCAAGTTAGATTCGACCAATCAAATCCACTTATGTAATTAGAAACACTCGTGATCAAGTAATTGAAAGTTGCTATGATGGACTCTATAGAAACGTGGTAACGGTTACCAACACGAAGTATAGACTTGACAAGAAAAGTGTTGCTTAACTAAAACAGGTATAATAAAAGGATTACGAGAGGAAATTTAAAATTATTTATTATTATTAATAATTATATGCTCAGGCGTTTCTGCACGCCCAGTAATTTTGCATAAAGCAAAAAATCGCACAAATTGATACATAAATAAATAAATAATACAATGAATATGCAGTTCCCACGCGAAATAGTCCCCTTTCTCCTTTTTTCCGAAACATTAGTAAGTTTTTTCATGCATCTTTTCACGGTGTACGACTACCCATTTATCATTATACCATTGGGTAAATACCGCTGAAGTTTAAAGGCTGTTAAACGTTTTAAGCTTAATTTTCTACAAAAAGAGGTTACTGGACTTCATGCTTCTTATTCCTTAATCTGACTTGTAATGATTGACGTTTGAACCCCGCCTTCTATCTTCTGCCTGTAAAAAGTCAGTTTCAAAAGCATTCCTGTATTCTCGTGGGAATGGACTTCATTAGTTTAAGGCTGTAAGTCCTGAGTTTTTGACTTCTGAAGAAGTACACTAAGGGGTTGAGAGCAGAGTTGAATAGAATCAATATGATTGCGAACTGTGTCAAGATATCATGAACGAGCTTGGCAGTTTCTCCTCTTTCTCTTGAAGCTATTTTGTTATCAATATCTAGAGCAACGACCGTTGGATAGCTGGTTACCATGGCTACGGTTACTATCGCAACCGTCATCAGGCCTCGTCTTTCATCCTTAGTTTTAGCTCCAGGAATGACAGATTGGATTTCACCACGGATTTTGTTTGGTATGTTTTCTCGAGATGCAGTAAAGCTTTCCATAAAGAGTAATCATGAACAAACAGGATAGCAACATGAATAGGTTCCATAGCGCTCTCATTCCGTTTGTAAGAGGTGAAGGAATCGTCGCCCAGAACCCAAGAACAAAGCTCGTCGTCCAGGCGCACATCACAGCCTTTTTGGTACGGGACATCGTTATTATGGTCACATATCTTATGGGATAAACAATGGCAGCGAATCTATCAAGTGTTATGAGCGATAGGTGGGCCAAAGTAACTGTAATGGTCACGACACCAATCGACTCTAATATTATCGCACAATATGAATCACGATACCCTAAGCAGCGAACCGCTCTCTTGCTATTTGTGAAAGCGCTGAATATACTCATTACATTACTTGTCTACAAGATGAGGCCGATGGTGAAGTCTGCAACTGCCAAACTTGCAACCGGAATATTGGTGGGTACCCACAACTGTCTGTAAGCAACTACTGTCACAATGACCGTCAGGTTTCCCAATGAAGTTAGAATTTCCGTGGCGGTGTTAATTACCAACAAGGAAGCTACTAAGCTGGAGCTGTACTTAGCGACATTGGTGATGCTTTGCACGAACCGGGTTTGTTGAGGATCAGGAGAGATAGTCAAGCAGCTGTTGAGGGTGGAATTAGTGACGTTGAAGTCCATGACTTGCGAGAAGGAAAAACGGCCTTCACCTTATAGCTGTACACTGACAAGCGTATAGATAGGATTAATCGAGGGCTTTTTAGGTTTTTATGGCTCCACAATGATGGAAAAGCAGCTACGTTGCTATCCGGCCATTAGAACCACAAAAGGCAAGATATCGAAAAGAAACTTTAGTTTTATTTTGACTATGGGAAACACTTTGAATGAGACCTGCTGTACTACGTCAATACATTTGTTTAAACTTATCAAAGATTTTTTCGAAAAACACTAAACATAACTTTTCGGTTTACTTACTTTTACATCAAAAGGGAAAAACGGAAAAAAATGATTTACCTTATTTGATGATATATTTATGATTCAGAACGAGAATTGATCGGAATTTATTTATTTATTTATTCATAATCAATATTTATACAGGCACATGCTATTTAGCATCAGCAAGTTTAAAAGGAGGCCTGATATAACATAAATAATTTACATAAAACTATTATAGGAGACATAGACATTTACGCGATAAATTACTTTAACAACAGTTATCCTACCCCAGCCCAACCCATAATTAGTTCCCACACATAATATGTTGTTTTAGCTTCACTTTAAATTCTTTTAGGGTATCAACTTCTCTAAGACTCCTAGGAAGGGCATTATATGCCCGTACTCCACTATACCTGAAAGAGCCCTGATACTTGGAAATGCGCGCAAGCGGCGGGCGCAGCATATCTCGTCCTCTGGTATTGTAATTATGGATTTGATGCACGTTTGAAATCAGATAGCAGGTATACTGGCGCCATACCATGAAGGCACTTGTAAACCAGTAAGCACTTTAGATATTCTCTACGCGCTTGTAGGCTGGGCCAGCTAAGCGTTGGTTTCAACTCATCGGCTCCCAGAGACCGACTTTCAATGATACAGGCAGCACGCCTATTCAACTTGTCCAGATAAGTCTTACTTCCAGCGCTACAGCTATCCCAGACTGATGCACAATAATCAAACAACGGCAAAACTAAGGTGTTATACAGCATAATGCAGGTAGATCTAGGCAGGATCTTATGTGCTCGGCAGAGTATACCTAATCTAGACGAGATTTTGTTACCAATGTATTCAACATGGTCCTTCCAAGACAGAGTATGATCTAAAATTACCCCAAGGTATTTGAAATAAACTACTCCTTCTAGGCGCTTGCTGTTGATACCAATTTCCAGATTATCAGCTCCTGCGATCCTCTGGTGCGTGCCAACTAGCATGATCTTCTTTTTAGCTAGATTAAGTACTAGACAATTGGTCTGAGGCCAGCTCATGATATTAATTAAGTCGGTACTTAGCTGGGTTTGAATTTCATTGTCTGACTTACTTGCAAAGTAGATTAGAGTATCTTCAGCATAAAGCTCAATATTACATCCTATGTCTATCTTAGGCAGATCATTAATATAGATTATAAATAGTAACGGGCCAAATACACTCATCTGCGGAACCCCAAAGAATATAGGTTGTGGGGCAGACGTGACTCCGTTTGTGCAGATACTTTGAGTGCGCATAGTCAAGTAAGACCTAAACCATTAAACCGCAGAGCGATTCTTACAAAGTGCAGATAACTTATTTAGCATGATAGTATGATCGAGAGTGTCAAAGGCATTACTAAGATCTAAAGACACAAGTCCAGTTAAAAGTCCTTTGTCAATGTTCTCAAGCAGAGCGTTTGTAACGTTGGTAAGGCACGTCGATGTTGAGTGTAGTGGTGCGATTTTTTTTATAGTATACTCAACAAAATGTCAGTAAAAAATGCGAAGCGACGCCGTTCATCTTTTGTTTATTTGGCGGCCAATTTTCGGTCCATCGCGCAACTGAAATGCATAAAAAAGATTAGTTCTTGCGGCTTTAAAATTTCGTTTATATGTTTTTCAAGTACGAAATGATAGAAAATAATTGTTTTGACATTGTTTTGGCCGTGTTTTCATAGCGACTTAATTCGGTACTCCTACGGAGTACAATTAGCGCTATAATTGTACTTCTCACGACCAATCAGAGACGAGTAATTTTGTTGAGTGTACTATAAGGCTTGTAATCATATCCTTTAGTAATCACTACTAAATCCTACAATCTGATTGGTTCAAAGGAGTGCGATTAATTCCCAAATCCCATCCTTAGAAGCTCTTAATCGCATACGAAAAAATATTTTTTTTAAACAATAAAATTTAGCAAAATAAAACAAAAATATGAACAACAAAAATTTTCGACAGTCATACAAAAAGAAAGAAAGAATATGATTTTGATATGTTTGTATTTAGCATATACCAACTTGTGTACTTCCTAAGAACGCGCGCGCTCATTGGTTAATTGGAGGTGAATATTGCACGATATTCACCTCTGAATCTCGGGATATTGAGTCGGCAACAAAATGGCAACTGTCGGCAATCGTTTTTCTACAATTTCCGATGAGGAAATTGAAAAAATGAAAATAAATGCTATTCCTATCAATACTAAAAAAGCAACGAAGTATGGCCTTAAAGTTTTGCTAAGTGTTTTGCTACAGGTTTAGCGTGGTTATGTCACGCAAACTAAAACTTTCTGTTTGTTTGTTTTCATTGAATTATTGTATATAAAAACTAAGTTCCTCTGTACACAAGTTGGTATGTGCTAAAACAATTATTCGCTTCAGCCTCAGTGAATATCGAGAATATTTACCTCGCTGCTCGAAGGTTTGCGTCTCTGTAAATATTCCCCGATATTCACCTCACCTTTGGGGAATAATTGCTATATATATTGGAAGCGGCCATAATTTTTGCAAATGGCTGTATATAAAAATGTATATATAATATGTATGTATCTATATGTTCTGTATTGCTCGATATCGCAATAAGTTTTGTATCGCGGTCCTCATATTCGTAAATTTTAAAATGAAGAAAAAAGCGATTACCAAGCCTCATTTGTTTGAAATTATCACTACCTAACAGTGGTCTCCCTAGCAACAGTTTCAGGAAACTGGCCGAGCACATTTTCTAGTTTTCGCAAAAGAAAAATATTCGCAAGCTTGACCTGTTTTGATTGTAATACTTTTAACACTAGGATTATTTTATTTTATTTTTAAATAGTTAATATGATAATTTATCTGATTTTACAACTATTTTTGTCATGAAATAGCTTCTAAAATTCGAGTTATCTTCGATAGTTTAGTTTGGGTGAAAACAAATATTTGGCGTTATTTTTCACTCGCCTGTAGCAGAAAGCGTAGGTCACAGCATATCTTGCATGTATGCATGTAGGTAGGTAGGTAGGTAGGTAGGTAGGTAGGTAGGTAGGTAGGTAGGTAGGTAGGTAGGTAGGTAGGTAGGTAGGTAGGTAGGTAGGTAGGTAGGTAGGTATGTTACTTATTAGTTCTTTTGTTCGTAAAATCATGAAATGAGCTAAACAACGAATTATGTAAGGAATTAAGAAACTAATAAATGTCATTGAATAAACGAAGGATTGAATGAAAAAACAAACTTAAGGAAGTTATGAAATTCAGATAATTAGAAAGGGAAAAAATATGTAATAATTTTTTTTTATTATAATATGTATTCATAATAATTTTCCATATTTACTTTTAAGCTAATACAATAATTTCACGTTAGATAAACATTCCGGGTCTCAACTACCAGATAGAAGTTCTATTCTATTTTTTTTATCTTTCATTTTTCCTTTCTAATAAAAAAATGTGTACTGAGTAATCTAGATCAACTATATTCACTATAGAAAAAAAGTAAGTTTAAGATTTTCACATTTTGCTGGATCCCTAGCTACATAACACAGCTAGGGACTTTGTTTTGTTTTATTAATTTCGCTTTGCTTTTCTGTAAAACAAAAAAAAAAACAGTTGAATTCGTACCAAGAATCTCTCTCGTTTTCGAAAGGCTTATAAAAGCTGATTGGCTTAGATTGGCACATTCAAATAACAATAGAAAAGATAATTTATAAAACTTAACCTATATTGTTATGGGAAAAGTTCCAACTGATATATATTATTTACAGCACTGGCATCTTTATCCATCTGGTATCGAAAGAAAAAGCAATTACTAGAACCAAATCGCATCGAATGAGTTCCCAAAATCTATGTATCTGTTAAAAGAAAACTACGTTCGTCTCTTTGTCGATTTCATTTAGTGTGCGAAATCTAACCACAAAGATAATAATAATTATGGAAAGCAGAAAACAACTGATGGGCCATATTTAAGGTTAGTGATGTTTTCTAAGGGAAATTTGCAAAGCAATTCAAACTAGTAAACAAGATAGTGCAATCTGATGTTACTAAAATTTTCGACACCAAGCAATTCTGCAATATATGTATGATATTTGAAATCGTGCAATCTAGACGATGCTATTTACCATTTGAGAGAGAACAACATGAGGAGTTAGCTTAGTTCAGGAAAGCGGCACCCCGTTGTGTTGGTACAAATTATGTCCCTACTAAAACAAAGGACTATGAAACCTGAACATTTGAGTTGGTTAGATGTCTATTTATTTAATCCAAGATGGCGTCATAAGTAGCAACACCTTGGTGGAGTGATACTGAACCACAGATTAGATAAGATTACAATAGAAAAGTTTCCTAAATTTTGTTTACGAATTATAATTATTAAACAAAATAACGATGTATAACAATTATAAATAGTATAATAATACCTTATGATCTTATACTGTAAACTACTAAAATTAGTCTGTTCTTGCTTCAAATATCATGAAATAGAAACTAATCAAACAGAACCGAACCGATACTATCAAAATTCGATAGCAAACCTAAATTTTCAGTAAACTTCAAATTTTTCCATAAACTGTCAAATACACCATTAGACAGTTCTCTTCGCTCACCTACAGCCTCATGTCAGTCTTTAGCGTGTGATTTATTCTTAGGCAGAATGGCGACCGCCCCACTTTATCGCCGAGTTCAGGCAAAACATTGCCTCAGAACACAACCAACAAACAGGCAGAATGGCAGACCGCCCCAGCTTATTCGCCGAGTTCAGGCAAAACATTGCCCCAGAACACAACAAACAAACAGGCAGAATGGCAGAACAATTTTTTACCTTGAATTGCTTCTACGTGAACAAAAGTTATCGAATTAAAAAACATATAAAAAGGTCAGAGACGTAAATCTTCAAAAGTATACCTGAAAGTTTTACAGAGCAATGCCTAGTATCCTCAAGCAGAAAAAGGATAAATTTGGATTCATTTGCCTGAATTTCTTCATCGAAGGTCAAACTCCTGCATTGTAATCCGTCATATTGAAATTATTTCATAAGAGCCTTCGGGAAATTTGGACAACAATCTTTATGAGCGAATTATTTAAAACTTAAAGTGTTCTGAGCATCGAGCATCGAAGCATCTTATAACATTACCTGCTTTAGATGTTGACGCGTGCGCAGCTATTTGGAACAGTCAGCATCGAGATAAAAACGGCTGTTACCCGATTCTCCTGCGGTTAGGAACGAAGGCGAGGAGCTCTGGGTACGAGAATTAGGCATGCAGGATATTCGAATTTATTGAAAGACTTAAAAGAATAAGATCTTCGCTTACAGTTAAAATCAAATGGTAAAAAAGATCAATTTTTCTATATTTTTTTTTGCAATTTTTTTGTTGTTGTTATTTTTATGCTATTTTATGTCTTTTGTAACTAACGAATTAACCGTCGGGTAGAAAGAATATATTTGCTCACGATTATACTGGTTAATGATTTGCTCTTCATTGCCTTATTGGAAGTGCTTTTTCTTTCCTTATATCTTGTGTTTAACCTATAGAAGCAAAATTCAAGAACTGAATTCGGAATTGTCTTTTCTTTGCTTATATCTTGTGTTTAACCGATTTCTATAGGAGCAAAATTCAAGAACTGCACAAAATTCTTCTTCGACTAACAACTCTAACTCTATAAATGGGGATGATAACGCAACTCAATCCCAGGTAAGACCTAAATATTCTTGATCAAAGCAATCTCCTAAACATCTTGTAAAAATTCGTAAAAACGGCAAGCCTTACAACATGTAGCAGTAATGATGAAAAGGTAAATTATACACCGTGAAAAGATGAAAAAACTTACTGACGTTTCGGACGCTAGTCCTTCGTCGGAGTAAAAGACGAAGGACTAGCGTCCGAAACGTCAGTAAGTTTTTTCATCTTTTCACGGTGTATAATTTACCTTTTCATCATTACTGTTTCATTAGAAACACCGACGCAGCTCACACTAGTTTTAGCTAGTTATACCTTTTTATTACAACATGTAGTAAGTGGAAAATAAAGCCATAGAGGCCGGTGTAAGTGCTGTAAGTGGCAAATCAAGAGTAGCTTGGGCCTAATTATTCCTAGGAATTTTCACGGTGATTGGAACTAGAATTCTTAGGAATTCCTAGTTCTCAGCCTAAGTTGTGCAGGAGAAATTTCCCAAAAATCCTTAGGGATTCACATATCCTACTACTATAAAAAGTTGGCTTTTATTTTCAAGTTATTAATATAAAAAGAAAGATAAAATAAGAAACCACAATGATAATTTGGAAAACATTTACTATAGAAATGACAGAAATAATATTTATTTGGCTAAAACAAGGATCAATAATATGAAAAATTTAGATTTAGACATGCAAGCGCCGGAGTTTAAGTCACTAAGTAACATTGAATAAAGAAAACAAACATGAAAACCATTGAAAAATCATGGTCAAATTCCATGATCTCTCAGGGATGATTTACCTTTAATCAAAAAAATTTCTAGATCCTTTACTTATATATTTTTTGGATGGGGCTAACACTGAAGATTAAGTTTAAAACAAAAAGGAGAAGTGTATGGATTAGCTTATATGAACGAGAATACAGCGCATTGTGGAAAACACTGGATGAATTAAAAAATCTGACCATATTAATAAAACCACCCTTACTAAATAAACTACCTAAATTTAGATATCTGAATTAGTTGATCTAATACAGGTAGTTTTTAACTATAAGAAATTTATAAATAAGCTTTAATTACTCCAAATTTTCTATTAACTACAAGGCAATATTGACATCTCGTGCTAATGATTTATAAATACAGCATTTCATCATCAGTTAGGTTAGGTTTTCAGGAGGTTAGACCTACAAATTCGAAGGGTAAATTAGTTACATTATATAAAAGAAACAGGTTTCATATCTCAATACAACTTTCCATGAATAGTCGTTTATTGGTGTAAAAATCAGTTTGTAGCAGAGGACATTTTGATCGCTTACCTCAGCGAAATCTCTTGGAAATTCGTTGATCTATAAAAGATTACCCTCAGGTAACGAAGTATCGCATATTAGTTCGTTGTTCCCCATTTTTCTCAGGGGATTTCAGGCTATTTAGAAGCACAATTATCCAAGAACCATCCATGCTTTACCACAAAGAACGATTATGAATAACTGAATGAAAAGTCCGCCTAAATTCGAACTGTTGAATCAGCCAATCAGAGCAAGCAAGGATATTCAAATATGGCAATCTGTATCCAAATATGGTCAAAACTCTACACCAGTCCGGCTCGGTTAGTCATGCCAACATGGCGTCTATCAATGTAAATCTTTCTAGGTCGATATGATTTATTGAAAGGTATAATTTAGGATGTTTAGAGAAGTATTAAAAACATGCTGGAGACGTAGTATAAATCAGTGTATTCATCTATTCCTCAAGGTTAGATGTGTAGTCTTGTAAAGTACTTATCAAGTCAGGGAGCAAATGTATATTAATATCTAACCTTAAGGAATCGATGCATTTCCAAGTACATTTCTGCTCTACAATTATTGGCTGCAAATTTATTGCGCAAAGCCACTTTTATATTGAAGTATACTTAAAGTATACTTCATATTGAACTCCAAGTTTGATGTATACTAAAAGTATATATCACAAACATTTAGCTATTTTAGTAAATTCTACATCGTATACTTTTTGTATAGGTAGTTAAGGATTGGAATAGAGGTATACTTTTTGTATACAACACCACAAGCACTTAACCAGAGTTCATCAGGTGCAGTATACAAAAAGTATACGACAGATGACTCATTTGCAACTGGTGTATGTTTGTAGTATAATAATCATATACAAAAAATATACTTAAGCCCTAGTTGTTTTTGTCAGGGTTACTCACACTTAGGCAACTTTAGATTAACATTTTCTGGTGTGTCATGACGTTTCAACATGCCGCCTTGCTTTGCTCTTGACTAATTCTTCGTAAACATAATTTATTAACAACTCCAACTACTTTATTATTAATCTTGGGACCCTTTTTGTCGGTATTAAGGTCAAGCTGGCTGTCATAAGCTACGACATCACTCTCATCGTCCTTAGATCCCTCCTGAGGTGATTCGGAAGAGTCATTTATAACAGGATTCACAATATCATTACATTCTTGTTGAATATCTATCAGAGAAGGCAAATCATTACCTGGTGTAGATGGCAAAGCAATAGTACCTGGTGTAGATTGCAATGCAAGAGTAGAAGTTGTAGATAATAAAACTAGAGTACCTTGTATAGATGCAAAAGTAATAGCTGGTGTAGTTGGTGTAGTTGGTGGAAGTTATCCATATACAATAGCTGTAATGCAGATTCCATCAATTGAAAAACTAAACTACTGCAGTGTTTATTCGTTGTTTTTACTTCATCAATATAAAACGGGTATACCTATATATAACTCGACACTCGATGTGGACTAGTGAATTCTGAACTACTTTTTATTCGTTCTTTTGATTTTATAAAAATCTCTCAAGACCATTTTTTCTGTCATCTTGAGTGTTGACGTGTACATGCTTTCTTTCTTTTCAGCCAAACATCGATGTTCGAGGTGGAGCGCCAAGGAAAATACCAATAGAACATGACGAGGTAAGCATAACGCTTCTTATACTGAATACATCTCACCCTTCCTCAACCCTCCAACCCTTCAACCCTCCTATTGTCCAAGATCATTATAGCATTTCAATACTTAAAACGATATGTTTTTCCATATCGTAAAATGATTCACGTAAAATGTATGCATTTGTCTGCAGACGGACCCCCTGCCTGGCTATACTACAAATGGTCATCGCGCAATGCAGCCGGAGGGCGAGTCAAATCATTGACAATGGCAACTTGGTGATAATAGCTTAACGAATTTGATAAATAACAATTGTTGGTCGTCCTGGTTCAGATAAAAGGAAACTTTATAGCAGATATATCATAGCTCAAACTGTCGTTGCATTTTGGTCAATTTCTATAAATTTATTGTATTTTTGAGCCAAATACCTCGACTTGAAACAAGGCATTATCTGCTATTGTCTTGGATGACAAGACATTTTATTGTCATTTACATACTACCAAACAACCCTTTAAATCTTGGATGTGTTTCCCATTTCAGACCATTTGTCATTCCATTGACAATTAGATTCTTTGTTTGAGTTGTATCCATAATCATGCGTCTTCTGATGTGCATTTTTTAAACAAAGAAATGATACTCCAAGGAATGACACGTGGTCTTGAGAAAAAGATTCTTTGTTTGAGTTGTATCCATATTCATGTGTCTTCTCAAGTGCAACTTTTAAACAAATAAATGATACTCTAGAGAATGACACGTGATCTTGAGAATAAGATTCTTTGTTTGAGTTGTATCCATATAGTCATGTGTCTTCTCATGTGCAACTGTTGAACAAAGAAATGATACTCTAGGGAATGACAAGTGGTCTTGACAATTAGATTCTTTGTTTGAGTTGTATCCATATTCATGTGTCTTCTCAAGTGCAACTTTTAAACAAAGAAATGATACTCCAGGGAATGACACGTGGTCTGGAATGAGAAAACATTAAGCCACAAACTGTTCAGCTATGATTTTTCTGGTAATAAGTTCTTCCTTTCCTTTCCCATACAGCCTTTCTAATTGATAAATTTCAAACAGTTTCACCAACTCTTTAGTGTAAGAGGTATACATATAATATTTATGGGAATGTTCACTAGAAGCTGCTGCTTTATTTCTTTTTTGAGTTTCTCAATGTGTTCCTTCATTAAAGACTCATTAATCAAGGTTAATCTCATTTCATCGTCAGAGTATACCAGAATAAAAAAGAAAAATTCAGTAAAATACCAGATAAAGTATAAAAAATACACAATATAACAAACACCTTTGATTTCTAGACCTTCACAGAACCACACTGGATATACACTAATTGAGGATAACCCTGTGCAACAAAGAATATATAAGAAGTGACCTACGGTCAATGTTATTAACGTTGTCCACTGAAAACTGACATTTAAACATTTAGGGTCATTTATACATTTTGATATCAAGTGTTTTCTCGAACGTTCTGGCATAAAACAAACGCTAAAATACCATTATCCATCTCAATTCCTCACTAAATGGTCGAAGCAATCTGGATTTTTGATTCATGACTTGAATTTTACATTCAAAGTTCAGGCTGGCGCACACGAAGCAAGGAATACATAATGAAACACGTGATATTTCTTTTAGTCTAAATGTGTAAATGTGTAAATGTCTTTTTTCGGGGACAATGCTAATGACAATGACGGTATATTTTAGATAGGAGTTGAATAGTAAAAGTGTAATATAATGTATTCAGTGACTCATTCTTAAAAAGAAATAAAGGTAGTTATTATATAAATTCTTAAAACATATAATAGGTTTTGAATGTATGTCAATAAATAAATAAATTTACTTGCTGTTGCTCAATACTTGTACACACACACCTGGTATGAGAAAAGAAGACAAAGAAACTAAATTAAAAAAACAAAAACATTGCTATCGTTGACTTTTGTTCAGTGACGTAGAAAGATGTCTTTAAAGGAGGTGGACTGGGTAGGAGCACGCGTTTTTGGCGCCAAACTCCTCGCCATCCATAGGGATTTCATTAATGAAATTTTGAATAGAAGCATTCACCTGCCAAAACCACATAATAAAGAAATGTGTGTGACCTTTCCTACTGCACATCCATTACACTCACCTCGTTTTTGAAAGCTTGATTAGATTTTCTCGAAATTGTTTTTAACCTTATTTACAGCTCCTCAAATTAATTTTAATATATAAATTTAGGCACTGCCCAAAAGCCAACCTCCCGATAGCACATAGAGGCCAATTTAGATAAAATTGAAATATTAAGATAAAATCGGGCAAAAAAATACACGATGATCTCTCTATGGAGATGAAGATAATGTCCCCCATAACGAAGTCCATGAAGCGAAAAATGAAATGGAAATGCATTGTATTGTTTTCTTCGCACGAGTCTTTGTTTTCAACCTCAGTACTCTCCCACTTAGGAATTTTGTCACATGTACACAACCCACCACCGTTCACCACCGTTGTTTTTGAAAAATTCTTCGACAAAGTTCCCCATGGCCGACATTTTTACGCTTTGAAATCCTTGTTAATTTTACTTGAAAAACGAAAGATAACTACAGATAGTAATCCAATAAAGTGTCAAATTTAGTGAAATTTACCTTGCATGACTTTTATTAAAATCCAAATTTCGGAGAAATTCCTACCTTTTTAAGGACAAATGAACACGGCACATAAAGACACAATAGAAAACTGCATAAGGTGGCTAAAAGCAGTAACGGAAATCTCCGACCAGAAGCATTCAAAGCACGCTAAAACATATTTCCTCTCTTTACAGCCATTTGATTTTTAAATATAAATTGGTCAATTGATTGAAGTTTAAAATATTGGGTGTGGCATGTCGATCGTCCTTATTATGCAAAAGTTATGGGGAATTCCCGAAAAACAGTTTTTCGGGTCGGTCTCAAAAAATCCCCCATGGATTTTGTCCAAACTTAAGAATGTTGTATTTTGAGGCATGTCCTTGCTGATGAATGAGTTTCAAGGAATTATATCTAGCCGTTTTAGAATTATGAAGCCCCAAAGCTGGTTGTTGATTTTTCAAATTCAATTCCGTATCACTCACAAAGAGAGCTCGTAAACAAGATCTGTTCAATATTTCGCCCTGGAATTTCGAATGAGACATTTTAAATGTGTTCTATTTTATGGTGTTGAATTTCGAGGCATTTGCTTATATCTATTTGAAACTGCAGTTCGGCAAATGTAGAGCATTTTTATGACAACATTCTCCGCACCTATAATCTTTTAGTTAATTCATATATCTCGGGAACGCCTCCATAGAATTTTGTAAGAATTTCAGCACATGAGATACGATATATATACAACAAAATGCATTCGTTTTGTTTCGGATTCTCAGGTCGATTCTTAAGAGCTCTAAATTGGTACCTATCCATGATATTATAAACTAATTACGATTTTGAGACGGCAATACCACAAAATATTGACGGCTAGTTGGGAGAAAATATATTCAGTATTGTGGCGGAGTCGCGTAGCGACGGAGTATCGCGATTCCTGTAATTTTTTGGAGTTTTTTTGCATGAAAATGTTCAGTTTTCATGATGAAGCAATAAATTCTCCCAACGTGAAAATTCCTGTTTCTATGACAATAATCGATCACGCAAGCACTTTTTCAATGCAGTCGTTTTGAACAGAATTTTTTTTTCTTTCAAAAACGTAGCAAGAAAATTATGTGTGAATTGCTGGCATATAATTCCTCTGGCAGTATTCACAGCTCTAAGAGTTCCTCCACAGTAGTAGAAACTTGCAGTCATCTTAGCGACGAGAAGGACGAGCACGTTCTCCCTGCCAACCTGTTGAATAATTCAACGTTAAACAACTGTCAAATTCAGATAACTGTTAACAAAGAATGACTTTGTAAATCATTGTCAAAAGAGTAATTTTATGGATGTAAGTTAAAGGTTTAAAACTATGAATATTTGAAGCTCATTTGCTCAGTACCAAATTATTGTAAACGATTGAAAACCGTTTTTGAAATTCACTCGCTTTTGAAAGCACAACAACATTGCTGCTTTTAAAGAAAAATATATTGAAACGAACATTTTTTTATCAAGAAAAACTTACCTTATGTTAGCTTCCCTCCTTTTTTTCCAGTGATAAACTTGAATTTTCATGAGCTTGATGAAGAACGTTCAAAATGTAAACGAATTTTTCGAATATTTAAACGAAATTTAAACGAATGATTTCAACTTTGCTTGAATATAAAATAAATTTTACCCAGCACCATCTTGTTTCGTATTGGCTGACAAGAACAATGAGCTGTCAAAACACGCGCGTAATAGCCAATCAAAACACTTGATTTGAGACGTCAATACCACAAAATATTGTCGTCTCAAAAATATAAGAAACTATTTAGTGAATCGCGATACCGACACAAGCTCCGCTGTCAGGTTCCATATTTGCGTCTAGGTCTGCTATTCTTAATCGTACTGTGTTTGTTTTCTCGCTTGATCTCACGCTTTTTGCTCGGCGATCGATGTGACTTGTGGTCTGCTATACGAAATTCCTCATCTGATTCACTGCTCGACCGCCTTGCGGTTTTTTTATCGTTGTTATCGTTGCTAGTGTATCGTGTCTAGTACTTGTTGCGCTGTTGTGTTTCTTGTTTCTGACCTCCATGATTGCAGCACTTCGCAAAGTGGTTATATTTCCCCCATTTTAAACACTGCATCCCTACTCTGGACAGTTTTGGCCTGGTGTGTGCGTTTCTCCGTTGCCACAGTAGTAACAAAATTCCTTTCGGTTCTTTTTTCTTCGGGTTTAGCCTATTGTTGTCTCGCTTGCTGGCTATTTGGTCTTTGCTATGGTTTACTATCGTGGTTACTACTTTTACTACCCTTTTCGTGGTTTTTGGGGAGTTTTTCCTTGGTGAAGTTTCGCCATTTCGTCTATGACTCGGCCAAAATTCCACTTTTTCTGATACATTATTTTATGAGATCTTCATTTGGAATTGTTTGAATGTCAAGTGTTCTAAAATTCGAACGTCAAGTTGCTCGCCAAATTCACAATCCTTCGCTTTCTCTGTCATTCTGGCGGTGTAGTTTATACATGATACTCTCATTGCTTTCCCTTCGCTCTTTGCTAAATGTTTGCATGATGTTTGTTCTTTCTGGGTAGAAAATGGTTGTCTAGTTTTCTTTTGAGTTTCCCACATTCCTTTTCACTTTCTTCTGTATTTGGTTCTGGTAAATTTCGAGCGAGTTTCTTAATTTCTGGGCCGCCATGAATATTCAAAGCGCTGATCTTGTAATTGATCTTGTCGATATGAAAGTATGATGTTTCTTCCTCAAAAACTTCAATCCATGCATTTCTCTCATGCTTTTCCTATCTCTAGTCTGTTTTCAGGGAGTCTGAATTTCTCTATACTTAGCGTTTTTGTCGTTGTAAAGATTCAGATCTCTTTGTTTTCTGTTGCTGCTGGTTCTTCTTCGACATGTTGAACTCCAAGTGCTCGGATTTTCTCGCTTAACTTTCTTTGCTCTTATTTCGTCTTAACTTTTGCTTTTCGCCGTGTTTCTCTCTACTTTTTCTATTTGAGTCCATTTTGGTTGCTCCTAAGTTGATTTGTGCCTGATTTCTGCTTTCCTCGCCATTTGAAGTAGCCCGACGCCGTTACTAGAAGGACTATTTATTATTCATAACACCATTCTAATTACCATATCTTATATATGATTCTATAACATATTACGACAATTTTTTTAAATTGACAACCGCCAATAGGTTGACTCAGTTGGTTGAGTATCGGACTTTGATGCGGGAGATCGTGGTTCGAGTCCCGGCCGGACCAACACTCAGGGTCTTAAAATAACTGAGTAGAAAGTGCTGCCTTTGTAATTACATCTGCAGACTTTCAAGTGGCTCGGATGACCACTTTAAATGGCGGTCCCGTCTCTTCACACTCATCATTACTAACCAACATCGGAGGGCCCGTAAAAGAACCACTGAGGACGCAAAAAGAAACCCTGGCAGTGACCACCCTCAGTGCCCATGCTTCATACTAGCCATCTCTCATGCTTGCAAATTGCATAAAAAGCAATATGTCATTCACAACTCCATGTAAAGCGCCTTTGATTATAACCACATAGAAAGGGCGCTATATAATTAATAGATTATCACCTGTATTTCTTGTAAAAAGTGGGGGGTTGGGGCTAAAGCCCCCCTATGTATACATATCACCAGTTACACTTGAGTTCAATGGTGATCATTGTTTTCTATTGTAATCGGTGCCACAGCAAAGGTGCCAAGGCGTGAAGGTTCAAGACATTTTGTATATATATATATATATATATATATACTCGATTGCAGAAACGTTGTAGTATACATTTATACATTTATACAAATATCTAATGAGATGCATTATGCAAAATAAACATTTTCAACGCTCGTGCGATCTAATGGACAAGAAAAACATATTTTGACAGTCATTGAGTGAAACAAACCACAAATAAAGCGAATTTTCTGTTTTGCATATCCTTAAATATTCTGAATATATTAGATATTTGTATAAATGCGTACTACAACGTCTCTGCAATCGAGTGTCTATATATATATTATACACACACCTAATTAATATTCGGCAAATTTATGATTTTTATTGATTTCTTAGCTTTTTTTTTCTATTATAATTTTATCTTATAATTCTATAAGATGATAGGGGAATTTTTCTTTTTTAACTGACACTTTTGTAAGCACGACATGTCTGAAAATCATCTTGCTGAGCTTAAATAGAGTTAATTGATTGATTGATTAGTGATTGATTGATTGTGTAAAAATGTCGGCCATGAAAAACTTTGTCGAAGAATGTTTCAATAACAAAACTAGCCCCTGGGGTGGCTGGTGGTGGGTTGTGTACATGTGAGAAAATTCCTAAGTACGAGAGTAGTAAGTTAAAAAACAAATACTCGCACAAAGAAAACGATGTACTACATTTCGATTTGATTTTTTCACTTCATGGTTTTCATTATGAAATTATTAAAAAAATTATTGAAGATTTTCCCCCCTGATCTCACTTTCACCTTTCAGCTTGTCTACATTGGGCTCTCTGTGGGATCTCCGGCCGCTTTTAGGCAGTGCCTAAATTAATCAATCTCAATCCTCAATCTAGGAGGCCTTTGAAACAAAATATTTTAAAAATATTCCTTATTAATCCATATTTTTTATTTGCTATTTTTATGTGACAGCGTTCTTGCAATTAAGTGTTTATCTGAATTATGCTACCTAATGACATTTATTCGGTAGGACAAATGATTAATTTCTAAGTGCTAATTATAATTATAAGTGCTAATTATAAATTATAACATTACTAAGATGACACCCGTATGGAGCATGCTGGTGACGTCAATTTGGTGAAAATTGCAATCATTCAGATAAAACTAAAAAGACTACTAACTGGTCAACCTTTCTGTCGTTTCAAGGTAAAAAGTAACTATTGATTTCCATTCTATAAAAAGTTCATAGCGTTTTTGTTTGAGATCAAGTTTGGTTCACTACAACACTCACTCTTCCTCCGTCCAGCTTACTGCAGCAAAGTCGAGAAGTCTTGCAATTCGGAAGTCAATTAGTTCAGTTTTTTTTTGCTTAATCCGCCTTACATCAGGTCACCACAGTAGTCCAGCAAAACACCACGATGGATACTGGAGCCAAGTAAAGCCACCGATGCATTCTCTCTACTCAGTTTTCAAAAGATGTACGATTCAAAATGTTCAGATTGTGATGCAGCCAAGCAGCATAGTTAGCTAACTTGACTTCTCCACGGTCACTTTCTTGTGAATGAAAACAATTGAGACTTCATTTATGAACTACTTCCCTTGCATGAATTCTCCGCAAAAAAAATTTAAATTAAGTTTACGATACAAATTGATCTTTGTTTTGCTCTGAACAAGAGTGCTCGCATCTTAGGAGAATATGTGATTTGATCAGATCGAAATCAACAGTTTTTATCGTGTCAAGTTATTCTTTATGTTATAAAAGAATGTTCTGTTTATTATATAGATATCCGCGATAAAACTTAAATAAAACAAAAGCTCAAAAATTCTTTATTAAAGTAGCAAGTCGATTCAACAGCGAAATCGTCACGTGTGAAAGATATGGTAACTTCCACCGGTGAAAAATATCAATCAAGTTTCGATACTAGAGGAAACCTGGTATTTCATCGATATCTATATAATAATAGTTTTTACTATTTACAGGACAGTGTTGTATATTTTCAAATGCAATTTACTTTATTTATCTAAACTTGAATTTGACGACGGGAACGTCAATCAAGAACATGTTACCTGTAAAAAGGCCAATACAGCAAGAGAAAAATCATGTTGAAAAAACTCATCAACTCGGTATTTTTTTTTCATTTTTTTCTCCAGTTAAAACAGGAAAATTTTCGTTAAACGTCAAGTTTGACCTCAATATCCTTCAAGTATAGATAAAAATGAATTATGTATTATGAAACCAACTCTAGTGTCCCGCCGGATACGGCAGCCATCTTTAATTCTATTGTTTTGATTCAGATATCGGCTCTCTCGCCATCCTGTGATGAAAAGAAACAAGTCCTTTCTCGATCCATTCACGATTTATTTCCCAGCAACACGTCCATATACAAGCGAAATTTTACGGCGGCATCCGTTTATTCCATGCTTCTTTTAGAAAGCACTTGAGAAGAACATATTATACTGCGGCATATACAGACCACTTACAAAAACTCGTGTCAACTCTTCGTGACTATAAAATTGATATAAATTTTCGAATATTTGCCCCTCGGCAACCCATAGTATCTGAATCAAAACAATAGAATTAAAGATGGCTGCCGTATCGGTACACTAGAGTTGGTTTCATAATACATAATTCATTTTTATCTATACTTGAAGAACATTGAATACTATGATACTATGGATTGCCGATGGGCAAATATTGGAAAATTTATAGACTGCACAGCTGTCAGGGTGACTTTTTATATAACTTTACGCTTTTAAATGAAGCACATCTAAAAACTAACTGAATTTGTTGGTAGTTTGAAGAATATGGGAAACTCCAAAACTTATAATTATATTTTGAAAACGTAATCCCGTCACCGTATGCTTTATATGCTCTATGCAATAATTTTCTGCGTGTTTGCCCTCTCGGCAACACATAATTCAAGACATATTTACAAACTATAGCTTTAATTACCGAGAGTAGAATACATTTTTCAAATTTCTAAATTTTAATGCTTCAAAAATATTTATCCATACCATGAAACAAACTATGTGCTGATCTAAGTCGTCAGGGCACGGCTAACTCACAGATTGAACCCTGAACAACGTCTTTGCGGATCTACGTCAGTACATGGCTAACTCACAGATAGAACTCTAAAACAATCTCTAGTCAAGGATCTAAGTCGAGGCACGGCTAGCTGATCAAAGTCAGAAACGGCTAAGAGTGTCGCGAGGTTTTTTCCGTGAAATTGGAATCGGGGGCAAGACATAATTCTTCAGGAAAAGCCTAAGATTTGGAATATGACTGTTTCAGTTTTTTAGTCACGAAGAGATGACACTAGTTTTTGTGAGTGGTCTGTATATGCCGCAGTATAATATGTTATTCTCAAGTGCTTTCTAAAAGAAGCATGGAATAAACGGATGCCGCCGTAAAATTTCGCTTGTATATGGACGTGTTGCTGGGAAATAAATCGTGAATGGATCGAGAAAGGACTTGTTTCTTTTCATCACAGGATGGCGAGAGAGCCGACAACGCGGAACCTATTTTGAGATTGTTCTCTTTCTCATTCAGTAAACACCACTTTATAGTGTTTGTAGTTTGCACACGGACGAAAAATACACGGCGTTGAAAGAAGATCTTGTTTGAATAGTCAGCTATTTAAAGTGTTCCTCTTTAGCATAATTTTAACGATTTTGTTACAAGATAAATGACCTACTACAAGTGAACTACTACCAAGCAAGGAACAGGTATTTTCGCCTTCTTTCTTCCTTCCTCCCTTTCCTATCATTCATCTCTCTTTTTCCTTCATTGCTTTCACATATTTGTTCGACTTGTTTTCCTTTCCTTTCCGTTTTCCTCATTTTTTTTCTATCTTCTCATTTTACTTTTCCTGCTAGCAGAGTCTCCCTCGTTGGCGATTCTTGGCAGAGAAAATGGGAGACTCTGGCGGTGAAGGCTATTTTCTTTAATTGACCGCTGTTCACGATCATGCACGAACCAAACAAGTTCTAAAACCGTTTTTTAGGCTGTATTCACTTACTTATTCTCTTTGCATTATAACACTATAAACAACTCTTTTTGTTGTGTAGCGACGCGCGTAGTAGTGCTGGCCAGGGCGTAAGGAGAGACTCTCTTCTTTCTCCCTGGTAGCGGACTATTCAGTATCCGCTATGCACGGAGGACTCCTTGGACAATTCATAATTGATTTGAAGAAACTGGCGTATTAATTAAGAAATATTGTTTTGGAGATTTTCTTTTGAGTTGAAAAATTGTGGCATCGAAAGAAACCTTTCGATTGGTGTCCCGAAAGACATTTTTACTCATTGGAAGTGCTTGGGCTGCACAAGCACTCGATCATCAATGGTGGCCAAACAAACACTTCGACTCAGATATCATTATTCGGCTAGAAATACAAAATCTCAACATGCTTTCGGAAAACCTGAAAATAATCTATATCAACGAACACTTGACACACTACTTGAGAGATATCGGATGATTCTCGTTTAGAATCCCAAAGGTCATCATCAATTCAATGCGCGCGCTGATTGGCTAGAGATGTTGTATAGAAGCAGGTATTTCACGTGGAATTGCTTGTTTCTGAAGTTGAATCGCATGAAAAATCAGGGATCCCCGTAAAATTTTGCATTAAATCTTATTTTTTCAATATCATCATTATTTCCCATGAAAAACAAATAAACGCGAAAATAAACAAATAAAAATAACAACATCGTATCCAGAGCGTTTATTTCTTACTGCGCATGCAGGATTATTTTTATAATTGGATAAAACGATGCTTAAGTTGTGTTTGTCAACTGGATCCTGGATGTCTGTCAAGTGTATAATTGCTCGCCACTCGTGTATGACTGCATTTCCGATTCTACCATTGCTAGATACGCTAATAACTCGCTTGTTTCCTGCTCGATCCTTCGTAAACTTACACATTTTTATCGCCTAATTCTGTAGTTCACAACGGTACTAAATTATTGAACTATCTGGTAGTTTTTCGAATTGTGTTCCATAATTTCTTGAGTTTTGTCTTAAAGTATTTACATTCAAATTAAACTGTAATGTAAAATATTTTACTTTCAAAATAATAACCTTGAATCGCCAAATGCTAGTTGCTGTCATAATACTTCTTCATACAATCAAGTTTTTGTGCTCGGGATCACCATTTTGTATCAGAGTAATTTTTACTTCCAATGTCATCCTTTGTTTTCTTGAGAACCAATCACGAGGTCGGAAATACTGGAGTTTTCCAGAGTTTATTTATTTAGTCGAGCATGCGCAGTAAGAGGCTCTGGGTAAGAGATTGAGAAAGACAACTATTTGACAGAATAATCGATATGTCCTCGAAAATGGCTTAGCGATTCGTCGATCGGTTTTCTAGCAAAATTCCTCGTCCAATGCCCTCGTCAGTCAATGAATTTTACTATAGAGTTCAACTATCGCTCTCTATCACTAGCAACCAGCAAATAATAGACCCTTGCATTGATTTCCTAGAGGAATTTTTCTAGGGTACAAAACAATAGGACACCTTTGCTTATGCAAAAACCATCCATTGTTTTGTCCCTCAGGAAAATTCCTCTAGGGACACAGTGCAAGGGGCAGGGACTGCGGAGCCGAGCCGGAGGAACTGGGGCTGGGGGGCTACACACCCTCATTTTGCTCCAGAAATACGAATATAAATTTAAATTTGATGCTTAATATGCTTAATTTTCAAATGCCAGCCGCCCCACTTTCTATATGTTCCGCAATCCCTGAGGGGTCTATATCATCATTCGTTTTGAACTAACGCTGCTTTGGGCTTCCTGTGGGCTTTAAACTCGCACACTCACTCACTCAATTCAACCCGATGACATAGTGTTATCGCCTCAAAAGAGGCAGTAGTAACAAAAAGGGATGAAGGGATCATTTCACACCACTGCCTTCACGACTCGGCCTAACAAAGACATAACTCAGTCCCATTTGGACATATCTTCAGTTTTTTTGATCTTGCATTTCTTACAAGTAAACGAAAGCTTCAATAGAAAAACTGTTTCTATAACCAACTAAATAATTCAAGCTTTTTTCTTTTCCCCCCTTTATATAGAAAAAGTGTTATCTAGAGCAGACCAATTTTGACGAAATGTACTTCAAACCTTTCCTACTTTTGCTTTGCCTGGTAAGTTTCATAATGATAATATTATAATAAAAACGACTAATAATTAAAGTCTTAATTTATTTTAGTGTCAATGGTATTGCTCGCAACGATGAACAACATTTTCTTTATTGAAGAATCTTTAACCCACAACCTTAATATGCATACCATATATCCGGGAAAAAGTTAGCCAACAAAATTTCAATGGAGACACCTTACAAACTCTACTCGCATATGATGACGCGTCCCAGCGGGAACCCAAAGTTGAGCACACGCACTAAATCACCCTTGAGTCCCAGAAAAAATTTAAATGATTTTTTTTGCATAAAATGTTGAGCTGTTTTTATTTGAATTTTATTTGTTCAATAGCTTGTTGTGGAGGTATCTTCTTTGCCTGGACATGAAGAAGAGGCTCTGGATGAAATCCTACCAAAGTCAAAAAGGACAAACGTCAGTTTCCGCGTTGATGAAGATTTGAAGCCTGTGAAGTTGTTGTCCCAAAGGCAAATTCATCCTTGCGTGAAAAGTCATCATGCTGTTGGTTTTCCAGATGGAAAAATAATACGTACGGTCAAATGTAAAGCTACTGCATTGTCATGCTCGACTTCTAGCAATTTGTGTGACCCTGTAGTGATAACTTACCAAGGAAGGGTCTTAATAACAGACTGTACATGTCGGGCGTAAATATTAAATAAAACTGTCGCATGACACAATTCGTGGATACCCTTCTAAGCTCTGAATCCTACTTTCTCTCTTGAGTTATTGGGTACTCTGTGCTCCTATTGCGTTCCGCTAACAAGACGCGTATAAAATTACTACTTATATCTTGACCTTGTTATCATGTCTCTGCCTTTTGCATGCACTCAGAAGCTGTTTACTTACACTGCGAAATAAGCGAAAATTATAAAAATAATCGTTTAGAAAAAATTGTTCAACTTGTCTTCATTCACCTCTGTAGGATAAGAGTACTGACATCAGTTGTTGCTGTTCGCTGATTTTTCTATGACAATCCGAAAAATGTACTTGAATGCCCTAAACTATATACCTTTTTATGGTTCTTATGTTCATTTTTTTCTTATTCTTATTTATTTCTCTCTAGTTTTGGAGTCTGTTTATTGGCCTTTGGCTTTATTATTAGTTTGCCTGTGGCAGGCCAGTCGTAAAATGCCTTTGTTTGTTTTTTTGTCAGTCTCTCTAAAAGTGAACAGTACCTATTATGGTTAAGCATGGTTTATCTTAGTCCTAACTCAATAGTGCCCAGTGTCTCTAAGGCAAATCATCTGGGCCGGGTGACCTATGGCGCACAGTGGTGGTGGTGGTGTGCTGCTGCTGCTGGAGGTGGTGGAGGCCTAGAGGGAGTGGTAGTGGTGGCGTGCTTATCTCGCATCGGCGTAGATAAAGCAATTTAGCCTTTTTTAGAGCAATTGAACAAGCAAAATGCAATCGGAAAATTACCCTAAGAAGTGGGCAGTGGGGAGAAATTTACCTCCCGGCCTCCGCTACCTGTCTGTTGTCGCATAAACTGAAAATGGACCCTTCCTTGTTCTATGTTTATTATCAGAGTTGTGCCACTTCTATTTTTCGTACCCGCTCCCTTTTTGTTTTGTTCCCCTAACCAACAAGTCCCATTGCTCTCCGTCCCCACCTCCCTCCCCACCCCCTCTTGCCGACAAATAATGAACGGTCTCAACAAAAAGTGAGAGATGGGGACCTGTGTTTTTTAATCCATAATCCTTTGAGTTCCCTGTGTTCTGGAACATGAAGGTTGTTGACATGGAGTTGTCTATGGTGAGTCTATTATTCTATTCATACGATTACATGTTCAATTATCGTTTAAGAGAGAATTCTTTTCGTATTCAAGCGGTGAGCGCCAAAAACTTTTCTTGAAGAAAGGCTGTTGGACACGAGGACAATATTTTTTTACACCACGTGATCAAAATTCAGTCAAATTTCAATCACGTGGTGTAAAAAAATTGTCCTCGTGTTACAACATTGGCATCACGTGGTCGATTTGAAATGTACTTGCGGATAACATAACAGACGCTACGAAGGCGATTAAAAAATCACAACTTTCTCGGTCTACTGGGAAGAGTAGTATTATCTTATTTCCCGGATGTGTCACTCAATTCTGTGCCATATTATTTATCTAAACTCGAACTTGACGGAAAAGTCAACCAAGAACAAGTTACCTGGAAAAAGGCCAATACGACAAGAGAAAAACCATGTTAAAAATCTCATCAACTCATCAACATTTTTTTTCTCCAGATGAATTCGAAACAGGAAAATGTTCGTTTAACGTCAAGTTTGATCTCAAAGTTCTTCAAGTATAGATAAAAATGAATTATGTATAATGAAACCAATATATATAGTGTACCGATACGGCGGCCATCATTAATTCTGTTGTTTTGATTCAGATATTATGGGTTGCCGAAGGGCAAATATTGGAAAATTTATTAGACTGCATAGCTGTCAAGGTGTCTTTTTAAAGAACTTTATGCTCTTAAATGCATGAAGCACATCTAAAAATTAACTGAATTTACTGGTAGTTTGAACAATATGCAAAACTCCAAAACTTATAATTATATTTTGAAAGCGTAATCCTGTCACTCTATGCTTCATAAATTTTCTGCGCGTTTGCCCTCTCGGCAACACATAATTCAAGGCATATTTAAAAACTATAGCTTTAATGACCGAGACTAGAATACATTTTTCAAATTTCTAAATTGAAATGCTTCAAAAATATTTATCCATACCATGAAACAAACTATGGCCTGATCTAAGTAGTCAGGGCACGGCTAACTCACAGATTGAACCCTGGAACAAATCCTGGGCTGAACTAAGTCAGGACACAGCTAAAACTCACAGTTTGAACCCTGGAACAAACTATGGGCTGATCTAATAGTCAGGGCACGGCTAACTCACAGATTGAACCCTGGGACTGAAATCCTGGGCTGAACTAAGTCGGGACACAGCTAAAACTCACAGTTTGAACCCTGGAACAAACTATGGGCTGATCTAATAGTCAGGGCACGGCTAACTCACAGATTGAACCCTGGGACTGAAATCCTGTGCTGAACTAAGTCGGGACACAGCTAAAACTCACAGTTTGAACCCTGGAACAAACTCTGGGCGGATCTAAGTCAGGGCAAGGCTATCTCACGGATTGAACCCTGGAACAAACTCTGGGCTGATCTAAGTCAGGGCAACGCTATCTCACGGAACAAACCCTGAACCAACCTCTGGGATGACCTAAGTCAGGGCATAGCTATTTGACGGATCGAATCCTGTAACAACTGGCTGAACGTCAGGCCTAGGGTACGGCTCACTTACAGATAGAACTCTGAAACAACTTCTGCGATGATCTAAGTAACGGCAAGGCTAACTCACAGCTTGAACCCTGAACAACTTCTTGGCGGATCTACTGATCTAATTCGGGGCTGATCAAAGTCATCAGTAGCATGGCTAAGAGTGCGCGAGGTTTTTTTCGAGAAATCGGAATCGGGGGGTAATAATTCTTCTGGAAAGGCCTAAGATTTAGAATATGACTGTTTCAGTTTTTTAGTCACGGAAATATGACACGAGATTTCCTAAGTGGTCTTCTCAAGTGCCTTCTAAAATAACTAGGGGAAAAACGGATGCCGCGGTAAATTTCGCTTGTATGGACGCGTTGTTTGGAAGTTAATCCCAAATGGATCAAGAAAGGACTTGTTTCTTTTCATCGCAGGGTGAAGAGAGAGCCGATATACAGACCTTTTTCTCATTTAGTAAACACCGCTCTGTAGTCTTTGTAGTCTGCACACCGACGAACAATATACGGTATACCAAGAAGATATCTGCTTTGAAAATTCAGATATTTAAAGAATATCATTTTATCGATTTTGCTACCAAGATCACTGAGCTACTACGAGGGAGCTAGTACAAGGTAACGATAATTTTGCCTTCTTCCTTCGTTCCTCCCTTTCCAATCATTCTCTCTTTCCTTCAAAATATTTAAGTAATATAAAACGCATGATGCTCATGTCTCTGTGCTGCGATATGAATACACTAGGAGCTCTAGAGCAAGAGAGGAGCAAGCTTAGGAACATGAGGAGTAGCCGAGTGTTTCGGTTCCTTTTCGAGCGCTCTACAGTTCCCAGAGTGTTTTTTTTCCACACTACAGTGACATAAGCAGGAGTTCTATATCACTTTTATAAGATATTTTAGTAGATATAAAACGCCGGTTCGGCTTCAGGATCTGTCCCGGATCCATAGATTTTGGATCCATTCTCATCTGGATCTTGGATTCTAGACCTGTTGGAATCGGTGAATCAGCTTAGTTCATCTTTCGGAAACCGTTCTACACCAAAATGACACTGGTGAAAAACGCACTGCGCATGCGTTGGGAGAAAAACAAAATGGCGAACAATGGCAATTTATCACATCTATAAAAGTATGCCTTATTTTAACCAACAAGGCTATTTCTTAAATATTCGTTTTGGAATTTTACAGATATTTTTATATTTCTTTACATAGAATCCAACCATGTGGTTATCTGCAAATTAGCCATGCTGGATGTCAATTAACGTCGGGCCGCTAGTGACGACATTTTCAACGATAATTTTTGCTTTTGTATAAACAAAAGTTTTTTTGTATAAATCAGCTGTGTATGACAATCGAAATTATCTTGCTATTGCGAAAAGGAAAACCTTAAGTTTTCAGTATTTTTCTTAAGTTTTGTGATTTTGTAAAACAATTAGAAAGCAATCAAAACACTGGCATCAAAAATATGAGTTGCCCTTAGTTACGTACGCCATCTCCGAGCGTGCGCATTGCGTTTTTCACCAGTGTCCACCAAAATAGCAACGTTGTGCCACCGGATACGAAGTCGAGTCTGCTCCGGAGTCATCGCACCATGCTGTTGGAAGGCAATGACGTTTCATTTATTTTGGGGCTTTTTATGCAAAGAGAAATTTCAGAGTGATTTTCTAACTATATATTCTGATTCGCCTCACCTTGTGCTGCGATGTGAAAATGATGATTAAACTTCATGCATCGAGAAATTCCATGACTTTTATTTCGTATGTGTGTCAAATATTCCACAATATTTTTGGTCCTCGACCACCTTTAATCCGGATTCGATGCAGATGTCTGTGGGGATTTAGGGTCCATTGGGATGCGCACGTGCCATTTAAATCATATATATATTTAAAAAGAATTTGAGATTTTATGAGTAGGACAGAGCTTTAAAAAACCTCTTTTATATAAGTGGCTATTCGTTCTAGCGCTTTCGCACTAATTGGGGACACTTTTCGCTCACACGCACTACCACTACATTTAAAATTCTAAGCACACAACGCTCAACTCACATGTTGATTTTAAATTGTCAAGTTTCGCTCAATACATTAAATATTGGCACAAATGTTTCCATTCAACGTTCTTTATTTTGAATATTTTAATTACGATAGAAAAACTGTATAAGTTTATAGTTTTGTTTGCAGTTATTAGTTTGGATCTCGGAAAAAAAATAAAGCTTAGAACATATCCCACTTGGGTAATGAAAGAAGGAAGTCGAGCTCGTTTCAGTGGTTCCCCATTTCATTCATTTCTTCTCTCTCTTGTTGTGGTACGATAAGTTTCAATCTGCCATATTTTAATGACATCGGTTAAATCCAATTGCAGTCATTGCAGCAGTAGAACGTTTTCTTTGTGTTTTTGTATATTCGCAGGGAACGCGCTTGTAAAAATGCTAAACTGAATCACCTCATTTAGTTAAGTAGAGTACGTGACTTTCATACCAATGACTAGATGGATAACGCGCTACAAATATTTTAGAAAACTGTCGTGGTTCTTGAAAAACATGACACTCTGTTTGTCTCTGTCAAACGGTTATTAGATGGAAGAGAAGCGGAATGGAAAGTAATACCACATGAAACTCTTATTAGATATGGAGGACTTTTCTTGTTCACTTGCGATTTTGATGTAAAGATGCTAAACATAACCGGTATACCGCCCTTCTATGAGAATATTCTGAGATATCTTCAAGATTTCAACTCAAAAACTTCCTCAAAGAAAAGTATTCTAGAAAAAAGTATTTGGAACAACAAATTAATTAAGGTTGGTGATTCATCAGTGTTCTATAAATCATGGTTTAACCAAGGTATCAGGACTACAGAGAATCTTTTAGATGCTGAAAACAGATTTTTAAGTTTTTCTGATTTCAAGAATAAATATGGCATTCACACTGATTTTCTCACGTACCAGGGAGTAGTGAGTGCAGTTAAGAAGCTTCTAAACACGGCCTCCAAATTCGAATATGAAAAAACTTATTACGATTTATCCAAAATGAGTGCAAAAGCCATAAGACAGATTTTTGTGTGCAGGGATTTTTTACCGCCTACAAATCAACCTATGATTCTTCAGGAAGGTGTCAATCCTTCCGAACTAAGTACGGTATATTCACTCCCTTTCATTGTAACAAAGGAAATTAAACTCTCGATGTTTCAGTTGAAAATTATTCACAATATACTCCCTTTAAAAAACTACTTATTCAAAATTGGCGTCACTGAAAACGATATTTGTCCGTTTTGTACTGATCGTGAAAAACATACTTCTAAGCACTTCTTTATTTTTTGTAAAAGAGCTCAATCTTTTTGGAAAAAAATTAAAGCATGGTGGCTAGAAATTACTCCTACAGCTGAATTTGAAATCACTACAGCATTGATAATGTATGGTTATCTAACCAACATCAAAAAAAATATTTTGATAAATCATTTAATTTTGATTGCAAAGCAAAACATGTTTTATGCTTTTATAAGTGAGGAATGTTATACTTTCCAAACTTTTCTCAAGCACGCAAAAGCTAAATTTGATTTAGAAAGAAAAATTGCTTTATCCAAATCAAAATGCGCAAAACTATCTTTCGAAAAGAAATGGTCCTCTTTTTCTAGATTTTTGAGCAAAGATATTTCAAATAGTGTAGATTGATTAAGATAAGTTTCTCTTTTGAGTCTTTACAGTGCAAAAATAATAATATATATTCTTTTTGTTTGTTTTGTTTGTATTGTCTATTATATACGACAACAATAATTAGAAGAACAATCCAAATTTAATAGAAAATGTCACTTTCTTTTTTCTCTCTCTCTCTCTCTTCTTCTTTAAAAACATTCAAATGTCATATAAATAGTAGGGGAGGAGGTCGGTAACAAAAAAAAATAAAAAATATTAATAATAAAATAAAAAACAAAAAACAAAAAAAAAAATAAAACAAAAAAACAAAAAACAAAAAAATTAATTAATTAATTAAAAAAAATAAATAATAATAATGAAAAAAAAATTACCAACGTGTATAAGGAATATAAGGAAAAGAGACAGAAAATGTTATGTATAGCTTTATATGTATATCTGTATATTGTAAAGTGACTCGTCTTTGTTTTAATAAAGTATTAAAAAAAAAAAAAAAAAAAAAAAAAAAAAAAAAAAGACACTCTGTTTGTTCCTTATAACTCGATTCCTCTTCCATGCTTTGTTCTTTATGTTGTTCCTTGTAATAAACTGGATCTCAAAAGCCCTATGAAACCGAACGGTTTCCGACTGATGTCGATCCACGAATTCCGACGGATCCAAAAACCAAGCTCTGGAACAGAGTGAATTCAAAATCTTTGGATTCTAGTTTAATCAAGAAGGGTTTAGATGAAAATTACTCTGTGTAATTCTAGTTACCCGACCGAATTGTGTAGTTTACGGAACAGATAATAATAATAATAATAATAATAATAATAATAAAATAATAATAATAATAATAATAATGATAATGATAATGATGATAATAATGATAATGATGATAATGATGATAAAAATGAAAGTAATAATAATAATAATGATAATAATGATAATAATAATAACTTTACTTAAGTGTCAAGTTAAGAAAAATAGCCGAATGAAAAGTCTACTAATTGGAGACAATGGTGATCCCGAACAGATCTTAGTGCAGAACCACTATTTCGTATTTCGTATATTCTTATTTTTGAACGAGTGTCTATCTTGTCCTCTCATATACAATCGCGGTAGCCAGTCAGTCAGCGCGCACGTCATATCTCCAATATTTTATAGCTTTGATGACTGGAATCTGAAATTTCTGGTCTGTATCCATACAATTAACAGCTGGTCGTGAGAAACGTGAACCCAGCATCGATCCTGAGCCCATTCACGTGATATGTTGCACGTAATGGAAGAACACTTTACATCTCTGAACAATTTTTGCACTACTAATTCGAGCAAAACCAATAGGTATTACCTACAAATCACTCAGAGACCTAGAAAAGAATATTTGCTTTGGTAAGCATTATTATCGGCTTGTTCTTACTCTTTTTCTTTGTGGCGCTCGTTGCTGCATGTATCAAACTCTTGCAGCCTCTTCCCAGCCGTTTTTTCCAAAATCCTTCTAATTTAAATTTGTTGTGAAGTGGGATTGTCCGGGTGAGTGTAGTCTCGTGAAAGACGAATGTTTTTTAAGGTGACTGACGTTTTGACAACTTGAGCAGAAATCATCTTCATTATGCAGTGACTTGGCTCTGAAGACTCATGACTTCCGCTCAGGTTGTCGAAACGTCAGTCACCTGTACCAACAACTGTCTTTCCCAAGACTACTCACCAGGACGATCACACTTCACAACTAACTTCATCACCTGGACTCAAGCAATTTACTCTTAATCTATATTGTCAAAGGTTTCCTTCTTTTCCGTAGAAAATCAAGATGAACTCTGCAACAACACTTCTAGCTGTACTGTTAGTGACAATGGTCACGCAAACCATCCTGGCACATCATGCTAAAAGTGATGATTTTGAGTGCACTTCTGACAAATGTGTTCCAGGAATCTGGGGTCGTAGAAAAAAACGTGCTGTAATCCCCACTAAAGACGAGTCAGCCAAGAGTCCTGGCCTATCAGGAAATTATCTCCATGAAACATGAGAATTTAGAAAAAACTATTTAAAACGCGAGAATGGATAGGAAGATATGAATGAGTATTTATTATTACTGTTCATTACTTTGGATGAATTGTATTTATAATGATTTTACTCTGAGATAAAGTAAAATTTGATCGTAACAGCGTAATCGATAGTTCAATTCAAGCTTTTAAGCTTGAATTAAAATTTGTCTAACGTATGAGTAACGACGAAAATTAACCACTGCTGCTAGTGTTTGTTTGTTCAAATGAAAAAACAGTTTAAATAAAGAATGGACGACGCAAACGACGTGTTTGAATATCACTACCCAACAATGTGCAGTACTTACAGCATTTTGGATTAGTTCGAGAGGGCTAGCTTGACAAAATGAGATTGTCTCAAAGACCGTTTCCATATGATCGAAAACGTTCATGCAAGGCGAGTCTGCGGGTTTTTGCTTCAGCTTGAGTTGGCAGAATACCAAAAAACTTCAGCTACTCTTTTCCAGGCGTTCAATTTTTTTGTTCGTCTATGAAGTCTTTGCTGTAGCGATTATAAAGTCAGTCGTATTTGGTCTCTTCTTCCATAAAAAATTAGGTATCAACATCTTTCGGATCTTTCTCCATCATGGCCTATAGTTATTAGCAAGATATTATGAAGTTACTTAGTTGTTACTTCAAAGGCCAGCTGATAGTTTGTTAAGAAGCAAACCGTTGCTATGGCATTACAGTTTAGTAAGCATCGCATCTTTGGAAAAATGATATATTATGGTATACATTTCGATCGTTTCGAAAAAAGGTATGTACTTCATGGCTGAAGGCCATATAGACGACAAGTATTAAGAGGCTGTCTCTCTAAAAACCACCCATCGACTTTCGGGTGGAAAAATCGATCTTCTTGATACTGAGTGGGTGAGTTCCCCTTCGTAAACCTACTACAACCCTGTGTTTTGAATCCTTAAAAAACATTTTATCTATGAATTTTGGCACTTTTTCGATTTGTTGCCGAAATAGCCGTTTTGTTGTGGTGGATCCGGGTTGAATACCGATGACTTTGATAATCGATAACTTCAACAAATCAAAACCAAAACTAACAAAACTTTCCAATGATATAAAGTAACATTTCATCTTTTTATTCTGAAAAGGATTTTGTATGAGCTTTATTCGTTCCTCTTAAATTTGGTCGAAAAAAATAAGTAGCTTTCCACTTCTCGACAGAGTAAGCGCGACTTGATAAATGTAAGATTCAATTTGTCAAAAGTGGCACCTGACTGAGATTTGAAATTAATATGGGGAGAAAAGGTAAGGATCCAAGTAATGAAAACTGTAAAAAGTTCTGTAACCTACCTAAATCCGAGCGCATAAACAGCAGTGAAAGTTGAGCGTTTTTCGGTCTAATTTACATATTTTAGTACAAGACTGTCTGGAACATCGTATAAGCCATTTCGCTTTTAAGATCAACGAAATCTTACAGAAACGCCTTCTAAAGAGTCCATCTTTGCTTATAACCATTCAGAAGTTTTCTTCCCGTGTAACTTGGTTGTCATTCCACAGTTCAGCGTAGATTTATAGTAATAATATTTTTAAAAACAAAGGTTAGTCCATCAGTGTTCTCGGCAATCGCATTGGAATTTGACCAGTCTCATTTTGCCGATTGTCGGTAATCCACTCTTCTATGTTGCATGCTAATGGTGCTTTACATGCTTCGGGTCCTTTACATGCTTCGGGTCCTTTACTTGCTTCGGGTGCTTTATTTGCTTCGTGTGCTTTACTTGCTTCGGGTGCTTTACATGCTTCGGGTGCTTTACTCGATTTGGGTGCTTTACATGCTTCGGGTGCTTTACATGCTTCGTGTGCTTTACTTGCTTCGGTTGCTTTACTTGCTAATGGTGCTTTACATGCTTCGTGTGCTTTACTTCCTTCGTGTGCTTTACAAGCTTCCGGTGCTTTACATGCTTCGTGTGCTTTACATGCTTCGTGTGCTTTACCTGCTAATGGTGCTTTACTTGCTTCGTGTGCTTTACATGCTTCGTGTTCTTTACATGCTTCGTGTGCTTTACATGCTTCGTGTGCTTTACATGCTTCGTGTGCTTTACATGCTTTGTGTGCTTTACTTGCTAATGGTGCTTTACTTGCTTCGGGTGCTTAACATGCTTCGTGTGCTTTACATGCTTCGGGTGCTTTCAGGCTTCTTGTGCTTTACTTCCTTCGGGTGCTTTACTTGATTCGGGTGCTTTACATGCTTCGGGTGCTTTACATGCTTCGGGTGTTTTACATGCTTCGGGTGCTTTACATGCTTCGTGTGCTTTACTTGCTAATGGTGCTTTACATGCTTCGGGTGCTTAACATGCTTCGTGTGCTTTACTTGCTAATGGTGCTTTACTTGCTTCGCGTGCTTTACTTGCTTCGGGTGCTTTACATGCTTCGGGTGCTTTACTCGATTTGGGTGCTTTACATGCTTCGGGTGCTTTACATGCTTCGTGTGCTTTACTTGCTTCGGTTGCTTTACTTGCTAATGGTGCTTTACATGCTTCGTGTGCTTTACTTCCTTCGTGTGCTTTACAAGCTTCCGGTGCTTTACATGCTTCGTGTGCTTTACATGCTTCGTGTGCTTTACCTGCTAATGGTGCTTTACTTGCTTCGTGTGCTTTACATGCTTCGTGTTCTTTACATGCTTCGTGTGCTTTACATGCTTCGTGTGCTTTACATGCTTCGTGTGCTTTACATGCTTTGTGTGCTTTACTTGCTAATGGTGCTTTACTTGCTTCGGGTGCTTTACATGCTTCGGGTGCTTTACATGCTTCGGGTGTTTTACATGCTTCGGGTGCTTTACATGCTTCGTGTGCTTTACTTGCTAATGGTGCTTTACATGCTTCGGGTGCTTAACATGCTTCGTGTGCTTTACATGCTTTGGGTGCTTTACATGCTTGGGGTGCTTTACATGCTTCGTGTGCTTTACTTGCTAATGGTGCTTTACATGCTTCGGGTGCTTTACATGCTTCTTCTACTTTACTTGCTAATGGTGCTTTACATGCTTCGGGTGCTTAACATGCTTCGTGTGCTTTACATGCTTCGGGTGCTTTACATGCTTCGGGTGCTTTACATGCTTCGTGTGCTTTACTTGCTAATGGTGCTTTACATGCTTCGGGTGCTTTACATGCACCATTAGCAAGTAAAGCAACCGAAGCAAGTAAAGCACACGAAGCATGTAAAGCACCCGAAGCATGTAAAGCACCCAAATCGAGTAAAGCACACGAAGCATGTAAATCACCCGAAGCAAGTAAAGCACACGAAGCATGTAAAGCACACGAAGTATGTAAAGCACGCGAAGCAAGTAAAGCACACGAAGCATGTAAAGAACACGAAGCATGTAAAGCACACGAAGCATGTAAAGCACCCCAAGCAAGTAAACCACCCCAAGCAATTAAGTAAAGCACCCCAAGCAAGTAAACCACCACAAGCAAGTAAACCACCCCAAGCAAGTAAAGCACCTCAAGCAAGTAAAGCACCAGAAGCAAGTATAGCACTGGAAGCACGTAAAGCACCCTAAGCAAGTAAAGCACCCCAAGCACTTAATGCACCCCAAGCAAGTAAAACACCTCAAGCAGGGTAAGCACCCCAAGCATGTAAAGCATGTAGTCGAGTGTATGGGACTTTAATATTTGTCGTCTATATTGCCGTCCGCCATGAAGTACATACCAAAAATAGACGGATCGCAAAATTAAAACCTGGTTATAATTTTACGAATGCCAAGAAGATAGAAGAACAAGGTTGCCACAGACATTTAAATAATATATATATTTAGGCACTTCCTAAAAGCGGAGCTGCCAATACGGAAGTCACAGGGAGAACAATTTGAATGAAACTGAAAGGTAAAAATAAGATCGGGAAAAAAATATTCAATTATATTTTATTCGAGATGAAGATATTTTCTCACATAATAAAAACTATGCAGTGAAATCGAATCGAAATGCACTACATTGTTTTTTTGTTTGTTTGTTGTTGTTTTTTTTTTGCGCGAGTACATACTCTCCCACTTAGGAATTTTGTTCACAACTCACCACCACCCCCAGGGGCTAGTTTTGCTCCTGGAAGATTCTTCGACAAAGTTTTCAAAAAAACCGACATTTTTAGGCTTTGAATCTCTTTTACTTAAAAAAAAACGAAAGACAACTACAGATAATCCTATACAATATGAAGTTTAGTGAAATTTACCTCGGATGTCTTTCATTGAAATCGAAAATCTGGAGATTTAGGACAAATCATAACCAAAAAAACAGACTTGGAAACTGATTAAGGTGAGCAAAATATAAGCTTACTTTAATAATTACGTCTTTTACAGAACGAGACGAAGTTTACATTCAGTTAAACTTGACAAGAACAACTGAGACAAAATAGAAAATAAAAAGCAATGCAAAAAGGCAATGCAAAATGACGAATTTCTTTGTCAGTAAATTGGCGTTTGTAAATGTTTTTGAATATTTTTTACGGCTTTTTAAAGTGAAAGTCTAGGTCTTTCTACAACAACATCTCTCAACAACACAAATTTAAGCTCATTTTTATATTCAGACTTGCTCGAATGCAGCTTAATAAACAGTTGAATATTTGGTGTAAATTTATATTTCATTCAATACTTAAATAAAATTATTAAATGAAAGTCTTCGTTGTTTTGCCGATGGGACCCCGCGATAGGAGGCGAATATGTGATTTAATATGCTCTTCATGTTATATTTACTCCAACATTAAAATAAATTAAGCTTATCTACAGAAATATTAAAGTTTTGAGGGAAAGTCTTTGATTTGTCGATTCGTTGAGAAAAAATGCTTGTCAAAAAATATTAAACGATTGTTTGCTAAACAACACACCTGAATTCTTGGAGAACACTTCTTAATCCATCTTTAAATACGTGAAAGTTTTTTTTAATTGTCTTTGGTCTATAACTTGCCCTAAATCGATTTTTTCTGTGCATTTGAGAGTCGCCTTAGCTAGTAGTTTTGCTTCAAATTCCTTTGTCTTTCACGCTCATTTTCTCTTTGTTCATCTGTGAAGTTTTGCCTCAAATTCCTTTGTCTTTCACGTTCATTTTCTCCTTGTTCCTAATCGAAGTCCCGCCTGAGTAGTATGGGGAATGGGGGTTCTAGCGCAGTGACAACCGGAGGATTACCCGCCTAAAGTGAATTATCCGATTTTTACCCGCATTCCCTGTTTTAAGTCTATAATCTGTTAGTCTATATATGGAGTGCGAAGATTGTAAAGATTTTATTTATGACTTCTCTGTAAAGTTCTTGAAACAAAAGTTCGTAACCCAAACGCCTAATAAGTATATTTGTTGCGGTAAGAAAATGCGAATAGAAGAAGATACGTCAGCACAGTGTTACGAGTGTGGTAAGAATATTCGAAACGCCGTACCTTGTGCTACCAGGGAACAATATTACTCCAACGGAGGTCGTAAGAAGACCCCATACAAAAGAATAAAGTACTTTATGGACTGGATGAGCCACATCCAAGGTCATCGCCCGGTATATTTAGACATGGAAATGATTATAGACAACTTAGAAGAGCCAACCCCACAAAGTCTACGGAAGACATTGAAAAAAATTGAAGCTAGGGAAATATTACAAAAGGTATTCCCTATCTTTTGTCTTAAATTACCGGTAATCCTATTCCCCAAGTTTCTGATATGAGCAGAGCCGAGTGGATGTTTTGTCGGCTGGATAAGGATATTCCTTATTATCCTGACTTAATTTACGAAATATTTTACAAAATAGACCCCAACCACCCCCTGTTAGGATGGATACCCAGACTTTGACGTGTAAGCAAAGTGGAAGTCTATTGAGCGTAGTCTATTGGTCGTTTTAATCTCGATGCCAATCTCTTACCCAGAGCCCTTATTTCTTACTGCGCATGCTCGACGAAATAATTGGGCTCTGGAAAACTCCAAAGAGAAACTCCTGAGAATAATTCCAACATTTCTATCCAAAAATGTTAACCAAAAATAAAGATATAGCAAGACTACTTTTTAAATAATCTGTGCATTGTTCATGGAATATACTTTTCATTATGCCAAAATAACCGAAGGAAATCCAATGCTGTCGTAGTGTTGCTAGGAAACTAAGCACAAAGAATGTTTGTGCTTTATATTTTTCAACCAATATTATTTCATAGCATTCTTTATATAAGGTTTTAGATTGTAAAACGCATTGAGATCTTTTGGGATGCTATTACTAAGAATTTTTATTATATTATAATATTATAAAGAATTGCTAAATTTACAATTAATGTTAATGAGTAATTGATTGAGTAGGTAGCTGGTCTAAAGTTATATATATATATATATATACAACTAAAAAATATCCTTTGCCGGGTATATAGAATCAGTTATTTTAATCTTTGTATGCTGTGAATTATGTGTGGAATCAAGCGGCGGAAAAGTCCATTTATACCCTAAGAAATCAACTTCAACGGAATACGGAAAAACTTATTAATTTTACTTTTTCTGACTATTATGTTCTTAGAAACAAGACTACAATTTTCTGAATATTTTCAGTAAAGATCGAGAAAACCGTTTGACAGTTCAAGTAATATTGAGCGAATAACCACTTAAGTTTTTTTCAGTTATTAGAGTAGCAGAGACAGAATAACATATAATAAGCATTATAAGATCTTAGCATTCGTATACAAGAGAACTTCATTCTTTAGATAAGTTGTTCTCTCTCAAATTGTAAATAGCATCGGTCTAGAACACACAAATCAATGCTGCAAAATATTGCACGATTTCAAATATCATGCATCTATTGCAGAATTGCTTGAAGGTGCCAAAAATTTTAGTAATATCAGATTGCACTATCTTGTTTACTAGTTTGAATTGCTTTGCAAGTTTTCCCTTAGAAAACATTACTAACCTTAGATATGGTCCATCAGTTGTTTTCTGTTTTCCATAATTATTATTATATTTATGGTTATATATATGTTTCGCACACTAAATAAAATCGACAAAGAGACGAAAGTAGTTTCCTTTTAACAGTTTGAGAAGCGAAAGCATAGAAGATCCATAGCCTCTGGGAACTCATTCGATGCGATTTGGTTTTAGTAATTGTTTTTTTTCTTCTTTCAATACCAGATGGATAAAGATGCCAATGCTGTAAATAATATATCAGTTTGAACTTTCATAAAAGTATAGATTGAATTCTAGAAATTTTCTTTTTTTTGTTGATTGAATATGCCAATCTAAGCGAATCAGCTTTAAGCTTTCGAGAGATTCTTGGGACGAAGGGAACTGTTTTCCATGGTTTCTTGTCAAACAAAAGCAAGATGCAATGAAAGAAACTAATCAAAACTGATGAGAACTGGAGGATAGTTGCAATAAATATTTAATCAAAACTTCCCAACAATCATAGACTGAATTGTTACCAATACTGTAGATGATGGCTAGTGAACACTAGCGTGGACTGCGTCGGTGTTTCTAATGAAACAAGTTATCGTAGATTTATAAGTTTAACACCGTAGTGAAAATAGAAACTGACGTTTCGGACGTTAGTCCTTCGTCAGAGTCAAATTATGTTCAATTCAATTAATGTTACCAATACTGGTTTATTTCCCTTTATTAAAATGGAAAGGGAATCAGCTTTGAGTTTAAGAGACAGAGCGAGATTCATTTAATAAAAGAAGCTTTCTTCATTTTTTATTTTTAAACAAAAAATTATAAAATAATTCAGATAGTACGCGTGCTGTGATTGGCCCAGAGCCGTGTTTGCATTTCCCTGTGCAAACACGGTTGTGACGCTCGCCGACACCGGCGGGAAAAGTTTAGTTTTGTTTGGAAGTTGTACTTGTACACAAATAGTCATAACTCCAGTAAAATTAGAAGAATATGGCTAATTTTCCAAGCTTAGACTTTGACTTACCCGAGGAAGCTTCTGAAATAGTAGAACCACCAGAAGAGACTTCAACAAAAAAACAAAAATCCAGATTTGCCAGCCTGAATTCGGAGAATCTCGTCGAACTCTTTCAACAACACCCACGGAAATCAAGCTTGAATTTAGCGAGTTCTCTCAAAATAGTGTTTTCTTCTCGGTCTAGAATGATTAAAGCCATTGGTTAAGCTTTTATTGGAATTATTATTTTTTATAAAATAAATTAAATAGTACGCACGCTGTGATTGGTTGATAGCCATGTTTGCATGAGGCTATGTAAACACAGTTGTGACGTCACAACTTTCGTGTTTTCCCGGTACAAGTTCAAAAATTAAAAAAATTACAGTTTCTTTTGAGGAATAAAACGCCCCCAAAAATATATTCTGAAGAAGAAGTTCCAAATTTTGACTTGTGTCAGGGCCACAGGGATAACCCTATGGTCTCATGCTGGTCTTTCTGATCGTAATATCATGACAATCTCTCGTTGGTCACCGCAAAGAGAATTCCCTCAGGTGCTACAACACACGTCCTCCGTCAGGACAGCTTCGGTTGTTTAGCGACGTGCTTTCTCATGATTTAAGTGCACCGCTCGATAAAGAATACAAGTATTTCAAGGAAACAGTCAGCAGCTTCAAACGTTTTCCAGCGATAGCTCTTCAGCTCCACAAAATATGTTCTCGAGGCAAGACGAAACAATCAACTTCGCTGCCATATTTTTCTCGCTGTCAAATTGAGCAAAACCACGTTTCTTTCAACCGAGAATTCCCTTCACAGTGACACTTGTTATCCACTTTTGATCACTTTCGTGAAGATAATCAATTCTGAAATCTTTTATTAAGATTTCTTTTCAATCTTTGAACATTTCTTTGTTTTTGTTTTAAGGCTTTAGAAGTGATAAATGTTTAAAATAGCTAGCGATTCTTTCTCGCTTCACATTTGTCTCTTTGACGTTTATTACACGAAATTTGATTGGCTAACGATCGAAGTTCGTGATGTATGGAGAATTTGTATTTTGATATGAGATTCAAATTCAAATAAAGATTTATTTTCGTTGCAAGCGGTAATGTTTTCCCTTAGTATTTATTTTATAAAAGCAATAGAAAACTTTTTTCTCTGTGTTTACATAGCCTGATAGCAACACTCGGGGGGTTGGGAGAATTCTCGACAGTTATGCAAACCCTCGACTACGTCTCGGGTTTGCATAACTGTCTCGAATTCTCCCAACCTCCCCTCGTGTTGCTATCAGGCTATGTAAACACGGAAAAAGTTTTCTATTGCTTAAATCTAGACTTGCTTGTCATAGGAGAAAGTCGCTAAAGTTTGGCTTTTTCTCGCTTTGAAATAAGAAATTTCCAACTTGAATTTCATGCTTGGAATCATGTATCAAACTCGCAATTTGATTGGTTAAGCGTCTTGTCGCGCAATCTGATTGGTTATTGCAAATGTACAAGTATGTAAGGCGGATTTGTATTTAAAACTTTGAATTTAAATCTTCTGTTTTATTCAATCGTGTTTCAATATTTTTGTTTTAATTGAAGAAAATAATTTTATAAAACAAATAAAATACATTTACTGTGTTTGCAGTGCTCAAGCAGGTGCAAACACTCGTTCGTTGCATTCCAGAGTTCGTTAGGTGTATCTGTTTTAACACCCTAGCAACAGATCTCCCGAACGCTAAGTTTAGTAATTTTTTTCTTCTTTTAGTTTTTTTGGGGTGCTTTTTCTTAGGATTCTTTAAAAAATAAGGAAAGCTAGAAAAAAAAAACCTGTTAGATAGTATGACTTTTGGATGAAGAGGTAAGACCTGATGATCATTAATATTTTTTATAATAGCTAATTGTTAATGAATAATTGTTCGTTATTATTATTGATAATTAATGAGCAGTTACTGTGTAAATCTTGGTTTACACACGTAGATTTTCACCTTCTTCTTCTTCTTCTTCTTCTTCTTCTTCTTCTTCTTCTTCTTCTTCGTCTTCTTCTTCTCAATCTCCTTTTTCTTTTTCTTTCTCTTTCTTTTCTTTTTATTGAGGATGCTTTTATTAGATATATACAAATCTTTTAAAGAGAGTGTGCTTTGTTCAGGTACTGCCATATTGATATAAGTATTTCACTTTTTTAATTTGATTGGAAAAGCACAAGAGGTAAGTGTGCTAAGGTATAACTGTTAATCCATTAATTCTCTTGCCATTTTGGTAGACGCCTGAGAGAACAGAACTGTCTATATCTCGAGGTTTTCTTTTTGGTTCTTCCATTTTCTTCCAGTTTTCTGCCACTGAAATTCAAACCCTATATCAAACATTTGAAATAGGGCTGAGTTGGTATTTAAACCAGCATACTGAGCATTCGGTCCCTATTCTTAGAAGGAAAATGAATTTTGTATTTCGGCCAAGTACACCTACTTGCAATGCGTTGTCATACGAAAATAGAACATTAGTGATTTAGTGGGATAGGAATTATATTAAAAAACAAAAGAAGATCACTGAAGCTGAACTTTTTCTTTTGTATTTTAATGAATTCCTTACTCACTAAATTACAAATGTTCTATTCTTGTATGACAAGCTTCTTGCAAATAGGTGTATATCTTATTAATTATGCTACCTGAATAATGACACTGAGCCAATTGCTTTCAAAATAAAAATATTTAGTCGTTTTTGCAGCATCAAATCTAATTTACAAGTAAATAATTCAAGTATTTCACTCCGCTCTTATTTCATCACACAAGGATTTCTCAAAAACGTTTTGAAAGCCGCTAGAGGTATGTGTGCTGAAGTATCGCTGCTTATGCATTAATAAAGCTCTCGCCAGAGAGAGCAGAACTGTCATGCCTCGAGGGGTTTTTCTTGTTTGTTTTTTGTTTTTCGTTTTGTTTTTTTCCTTCCTATTATGGATTGAGAGCTACATGAAAAAGCAAGGCGATACTGAGCATTCGCTATCTAGTCTTGGATGGAAATAATTTTTTTTTGCTATGTGCTTCTGTACTTTAAGAACGTTCGGAGGAAGCAAGAGAAACAGAACAAGAGCACACCATATGAGCCCATATTCTATATAATCTGTGCAATCCAAGGTAACAGCCAGGGAGAACTACTACAGACGGACGGACAGTAAGTCGTGTAAATTAGTCAACACAGTCATCAACACAGCGGATGAAATAGAAACAAATCCATCTAGAAAGAAAAGGAGATATGTAGTATATTAAAGAATTATATATAATATATGTAATTAGATTTGTGTTAAGAACACTATGAATAGTTGATCAAGTAATGGTGTCCAGTTACTACATTTCTTATCCTAATTCTTTATCAAAATAATGTTAACATTCAGTTAAACTTAACAATTTTTAAAATAAGACAGATGTAGTTCTTGGTGCTCCGAGTGAGTATAATCTAGGTCGGTTCTTGGCCCACTTGATGGCAAGTGCGTCCTTAATAATAATAATAATAATAATATTTATTTATAAAGCGCAAATACAAATCTGTTCTAAGCGCTAGTAAACAAACGACTAAGACAACGACAAAATAAAATTATTTACAAAGAATATGCTAATTTGAAGAGATAAGTTTTAAGTTCAGTTTTGAATGAGGCTAGACTTGATGCATCAGTTTCGGAGAGATATTGGAAGTGAGTTCCAGAGTTCAGGAGCAGCCACAGAGAAGGAGCAATGACCATAAGATTTAAGATTATAAGAATGTGCTGATAGAAGAACTTGTGATGCAGAATGAAGACTACGGTTCGGTTTATACACTGAAATGAGTTCCCGGATATAGATAGGAGATTGCCCATGAAGAGCTTTAAAAGTAAGTAATAGGATTTTATATTTAATTCTAGATTCAATTGGTAGCCAATGCAGATTAACGAGGATAGGTGTAATGTGGTCATGTTTATGGGAAAGAGTGATTATTCTGGCAGCAGCATTCTGTACAGATTGTAGTTTATCTAAGAGTTTGTTTGGTAAGCCAAAGAGAAGAGAGTTACAGTTGTCGAGTTTGGAGGATATGAACGCGTGGACGAGAGTTTCAGTTGTTTTCTTATTTCAGCATCTGTCATCGTGCGGCTCATAAAAAATATTGGTTGTTTACCTTTGTCTTCTGGAATAAAGCTGCAGATAACCCTCCGTAACTTGCCTCTTTCCTCAGAAAGATTTGCTTATCTGGATCGATGTATGCAATTGTCTTTTCGTCAGATAGGATGTATTGTATTCTCTGGAATGCTTTCTGCTCTTTTTCTCTCCACTAGAACTTGTTCTCTTTTCTAGTCAGCCGGGGGAGAGTTGCTTCGAAACTTGCGTAGTATTTGATGAAAATGTCTAAATAATCTGATATTCCTAAGAAGCCCCTTACTTATTCTTTGCTCATGGGTACTGCGCACTCTTTGATTGCTCTTATTTAGGTGATGGTCGCCAGGGGTGGATCCAGACTAGTGCCACTAGTTCCATGGAACTAGTCAAAGTTTTTGAAAAAAGAAGAAATAAATACTTTTTAAATAAATCATAAGCGAAATTCATACAAAAAAATCTTTCGATATTTTTAATCCCACGAAAATGCCTGCACTTCCGGTCGTTCTTTCCGGAAACAAATATTCTTGAGACAAAATTTGTGTATTAGGGTCGGGGCCCACGGAAATGTATTGCTTTCAATTGTACTGTCATGGTTGTCACGGCATTGATATGTGGCACTGGTCAAACGCTCATCCCATTGGCTGGCACCATTTAGCTTTGTTTTTTGGCACTAGTCGAAGTCGCTTGCTAATTGGCTACTTATGTGGTTGGCACTAGTCGGCACTGGTTAAAAAGACGCTAGTCGACGTAGTGTGACCAAAGATTACAAGTATACACGTTATTCACAGGCAGATCAATTACAAAGCATGGCTTGTATTACTCGTGGAGAACCAACCTTTCGAAAGGGGGATTATTCTCCATATGATTTCACAGTCATTATTAGCTACTTCCATTATACGCAAGAAGTAAAAATTACATTATTGAAGATTTGGAATAGATGGATTTGAGAAGTGGCACTGGTCAGGAAAAATCCTAGATCCACCCCTGGTCGCACTCCGTTCTTTGTAAATACGTGTCCAAAGAATTAGTTCCCTCCTTTTCAAACTCACACTTTTCCAGTCTGCTAAATGTGATTCCATGATCTTTGGCTCTCTGTAGTACTGTTTATAGGATTTCACCATGTTCCTCTTTGTCGTTTCTTTGGCGTGAGGCAGTGCGAAATATCTCATATACTTTGAACATTGCTTCAGATTTCTTCGAAAACGACTTGTGATGATTTGGCTCCAAAGATACTGCGATAATTTCGCCATGGTTTGCTGAAAATAGTTACTTTTCTGGTTCCTGCATCCCCTGTTATCTGATAATATCCCTGCTTAAGATTGAGTTTCGAGAAGACTTGGCAGTCCTGAAGTTGGTATATGAAATCGTCAATCTTTGGTACTTCTTTTCATTGATTCGTTGGGAATTCTCATGTCAATGCTGCTTCTTATCAAGTGTGGCTCTAGCTGCTCCTTGTGGGTTTCTGTAAACGTTGGTTTTGGGCTGTGCGACTAAGGGAGAACACCATGTTATTGCTTCGCCTGGTGAGACATTTTGAAGATCTCCTTTTCTACGCCTTCATCTAGCCATTTCTGGTAGGGTACATTTCTTGGTTTTTGTGCTACTGGCATTGCGTCTGGGTCAATCTCTGGTTTGACGCGATGCATGCATGCTCTTTCCTGTGGCTTTCTCTCTGAAGCAACCGATTCCTTGGAATGTGTCGTTGTACTCTGTTAGTAGTTTCTCGTTTTGAACTAAAATTGTTCTGACGGTCTTGATTCTCAGGTCGATTCTTAAGAGCTCTAAATTGGTACCTATCCATGATATCGATCCAAGCTCCGCTGTCAGGTTCCATCTCTGCATCTAGGTCTGCTATTCTTAATCGTACTGTGTTTGTTTTCTCGCTCGATCTCACGCTTTTTGCTCGGCGATCGATGTGACTTGTGGTCTGCTATACAAAATTCCTCCTCTGATTCACTGCCCGACCGCCCTGCGGTTTTTTAATCGTTGTTATCGTTGCTAGTGTATCGTGTCTAGTACTTGTTGCGCTGTTGCGTTTCTTGTTTCTGACTTCCATGATTGCAGCACTTCGCAAAGTGGTTATATTTCCCCCATTTTAAACACTGCTTCCCTACTCTGGACAGTTTTGGCCTGGTGTGTGCGTTCCTGCGTTGCCACAATAGTAACAAGATTCCTCGGTTCTTTTGCCTTCGGGTTTAGCCGATTGTTGTCTTGCTTGCTGGCTATTTGGTCTTTGCTATGGTTTACTATCCCGTTGTCGTGGTTTTTGGGGTTTTTTTCCTCTGTGAAGTTTCGCCATTTTGTGTTTGTTTTTTTATGTCTTTTACTTGTTGACTGAGCATGATGTTTTCGCGTGTGCTGGCTTCGTCTATGAATCGGCCAAAATTCCACTTCTTTCTGATACATTAATTTATGAGATCTTCATTTGGAGCTGTTTGAATGTCAAGTGTTCTAAAATTCGAACGTCAAGTTGTTCGCCAAATTCACAATCCTTCGCTTTCTCTGTCATTCTGGCGGTGTAGTTTATACATGATACTCTCATTGCTTTCCATTCGCTCTTTGCTAAACGTATAACTTGCATGATGTTTGTTCTTTCTAGGTAGAAAATGGTTGTCTAGTTTTCTTTTGAGTTTCCCACATTCCTTTTCGCCTACTTCTGTAGTTGTTTCTGGTAAGTTTCGAGCGAGTTTCTTGATTTCTGGGCCGCCATGAACCTTCAAAGAGCTGATCTTATCTTTGATCTTATCGATATGAAAGTATGATGTTTCTTACTCAAAAACTTCAATCCATTTCTCTCATGCTTTTCCTATCTCTAGTCTGTTTTCAGGTATTCTGAATTTCTCTATACTTAGCGTTTTTGTCGTTTTAAAGACTCAGGTGTCTTTGTTTTCTGTTGCTACTGGTTGTTCTTCGGTTTCCGACATGTTGATCTACACGTGCTCGGATTTTCTCGCTTTTCGTCGTCTTTCTCTCTGCTTTTTCTACTTGAGTCCATCTTGGTTGCTCCTAAGCTGATTTTTGCTTGATTTCTTTTTTTTATTACGTTTTTAATACCGAATCGCCGCCATTTGAAGTATCCTGCTTCTGAGTACAGAAAGTGCTGCCTTTGTACTGAATTACATCTGCAGACTTTCAAGTGGCTCGGATGACCACTTTAAATGGCGGTCTCGTCTCTCCACACTCATCATTACTAACCAACATCGGAGGGACGTAAAAGAACCACTGAGGACGTAAATAAACCCAGGCAGTGAGTACCCTCATTGCCTATACTTTATACTAACCATCTCTCATGCTTGTAAATTGCATAAAAAGCAATCTGTCATTCACAACTCCATGTAAAGCGCCTTTGATTATATCCACATAAAAAGGACGCTATATAAGTCATAAATCATCACTTGTATTTCTTGTAAAAAGTGGGGGGTTGGGGCAAAAGCCCCCTTATATGTATATCACCAGTTACACTTGAGTTAATTGTGGGAATCATTGTTCTCTATCGTAATCGTTGCCAAGGCGTGAAGGTTCAAGACAAAGCCAAATGATCACCATTGAACTCAATTGAACTGGTGTCATAGCAACTGTCAGTAACGTTTGATGGAAATACAAAAGACATATGTATATATATATACCTAACCAAAAAATTCTGCAATTTTATAATTTCCACATATACACATGTCATTTGTATTTTGATATATAACTATATCGGGAGCATAATGGTAATAGACTCGCGGGTTCAAAGCGGGATTAAAAGTCAAAGCGTTGACTGGCGTTTTGTTTAAGATAAGTTACCTTTTAAAACAAACTCCAACCACAAAAAGAATTTTCACTCTGCCTAGGACTCGACAGTGTTATTTTCAATATAAACCGCTGTTTATTGACGCAATTTTGATTAATAAAAACGGCTTTAGTGCAATGATGATTAATATTCAAACTTTCACTCTCGTGAGTGAACTTGTTTTGCATAAAATTGCAAAGCTTTTAATAACTTGAGCCAAAAAAGAGAGAGAAAAATAAAAGATAAAGTAACCAAAAAGAATCACTAAGTTATCAGAGGAGAAGTGGAAGAATATGCCTCTCTTAAGTAAGAATAACCTCCTTTTATCTAGAAATTATATTCAGCCTGTTCATCAACTGAGATTTGACTGAGCTGATGCTCAATATAAACAACAACACGGTAGACGACGAATAAAGCAAAATATCTTATCCAGAGTAGCTCATGAACAGTTTTTGTACCCCTTTTGTCATAAGTCATGTTACCGACTGTTTTGGTTTTGCTGTCCTCGGAGTGATTGATTGTTTATAGCAGGGCACATATAATAAGCGAGGAACGAGTTTAGAATTGAGCTCAGCTCAATCGAAACTTTCAAGAAGATCGATTTCAGAACTGATTTTAAACTCAACCAAATATATATATATATACACCTAATGAAAAATATTCTGCAATTTTATAATTTTTATTGATTTCTTATCATTGTATTTTTTTCTATTATAATTTTATCTTATAATTCTATAAGATAATACAATTTTTTTCTTTTTTAACTGACGCATTTGTAAGCACGACATGTCTGAAAATCACCTTGCTGAGCCATCTATCGTGAAAAAAATAGCTCTTATTAACCGGGTGCGAGGTCCGTACCGTAAGTTATGGACCGAGTTTTTTCCACCATACCTTATGGCCCAAGTGCGTAAGGCGAGGGCCATAAAAAAGGGGGAAAAACGAGGATCCATAACTTACGGTACGGACCAAGCAAACGAGGTTAATAAGATATTTATTATATGGCAAGGCATTGAGACTAAGAAGAGTCGAAGCAGCAAAAAGTAAAGTTGACAGCGCTTGTCAAACGAGAACTGCATTGGAAGGGCTCCCTGTACGTGCCAAAGACTTCAAGAGCGGATGAGCCTAGAAAACTGCTTAAAACGCTAACAAAAGAAACTACTGGCTTCTTCACCCGATGTGCTAATTATAAAATAACTAAGATGACACTCGTATGGAACACGCTATCTGGTGACGTCAATTTGGTAAAAATTAGGTGAAAATTGCAAGCATTCTGATAAAACTAAAAAGACTACTAACTGGTCAACCGTTCTGTCGTTTAAAGGTAAAATATGACTACTAATTTCCTTTCCATAAAAAGTTCATAGCGTATTTGTTTGAGCTCAAGTTTGGCTCACTACAAAACTACTCACTGTAGCAAAGTCGAGTCAATTAGTTCAGTTTTTCTTGCTAAATCCGCCGTACATCAGGTCACCACAGCAGTCCAGCAAAACACCACGATGGTTACTGGAGCCCAAGTTAGGCCACTGATGCATTCTTTCGACTCAGTTTTCAAAAGATATACGGTTCAAATTGTTCAGATTGTGATGCAGCCAAGCATCAGAGATCATTAATTTGACTTCTCCGCGCGGTCACTTTCTTGTGAATGAAAACCATTAAGACTTCATTTATGAACTGCTTCCCTTGCATAAATGTCCCGCAAAAAATGCAAAAATTAAGTTTACGATACAAATTGAGCTTTGTTTTGCTCCGAACACGAATGCTTGCATCTTAGGAGAATCTGTGATTTGATCAGGTCGAAATCAACAGTTTTTATCGTGAAAAGTTGTTCTTAATGTTATAAAAGCAATGGTCAATGCTACAGCAGTGCGTAAATCTATAGATGGTGCACTTGGATAGTTAGGAGAGCACTCTAGTAACAAAAACTCTTGCGCTACCATCGTGCTCTCCGAACTATCCACGTGCACCATAGTGCAGTTTTCGTATGACTGTGAAAAGTTCACAGTACGAACACGGTAGTGACACAGCAACGGATACGCCAGACAAATCACGTTGCACGAGAATTTACTCTCCATCAAATCAAGTACCGGAACACGGCATAAATACGGCGCGGACACGGTCAAGCCAAGATCACGGAACTTTTAGGCCAACCATATTGCGGGTGAAAAAAATCAGCCAATTAAAATTCTAGAAAGTATCACGGTCACGGCACGTCACACTTAAGGCACTGAGCTTTACACAGTCATACGAAAGCTGCACTAAATAGATTTACGCACGCTAAGCAATGACTATTGCTTAATTATGATATATAAGAAATAAATAAGTTTTAACATTAGATCTAAAGGAAACAAGGGAGATGGAGTCTCTGATGGCTCGCGGGGTTGTATTCCAGAGTCTGGGGGCGACTGGTTTAGGAGCAATTAATATATTTTGATTGGCAGAACGTAATGCACGTGTAGGATTGTAGCGTTGAAGTTGTTCAGATAGAGCCTGTCTGGTAAGTGCTTTGAAAACATTTATAACATTTAGTTATTTTCTTTCATTTTCGTATTGTTACTATTATATATGCATGAAAATAGTGTATAGCTAAACATGTTATATATAAACCACTGGCCGGCATGGATATAGAGGATATTACATGGGCGCTCAGAGATACGAATCTTATCTTCAAGTGTTCAAAATTGATATCTCACAAGTGAGCACAGCGAACGAGTGAGATATCTAAATTGAACACCAGAAGATAAAATTCGTATCTCCAAGCGGCCACAAGTAATGTTCTGTTTATTATGTAGATATCGATGAAACTTAAATAAGGCAAAAGCTCAAAATTTTTTTATTAAAATAGCAAGCAAATTCAACACCGATATCTTCACGTGTGAAAGATATGGTATCTTCCACTGGTGAAAGATATCAAGTTTTCGACACTAGAGAAAACCTGGTATTTTATCGATATCTATATAATAACAGTTTTTACTGTTTCAGGGTCAGTGTTGTATATTTTCAAATGCCTGAATTTACTTTATTTATCTAAACTTGAATTTGACGGGAACGTCAATCAAGAACATGTTACCTGTAAAAAGGCCATGCAATACGACAAGAGAAAAACCATGTTAAAAAAGCTCATCAACTCGGTATTTTTCTTCATTTTTTTTCTCCAATGAATGATGTACTAATGAAACCAACTTTAGTGTACCGATACGGCGGCCATCATTAATTCTATTGTTTTGATTCAGATATTATGGGTTGCCGTAGGGCAAATATTGGAAAATTTATAGACTGCATAGCTGCCAAGGTGTCTTTTTAAAGAACTTTATGCTCTTAAATGAGCAACATCTAAAAATTAACGTAATTTGCTGGTAGTTTGAACAATATGCAAAACTCCAACTCATAATTATATTTTGAAAGCGTAATCCCGTCACTCTATGCTTCATAAATTTTCTGCGTGTTTGCCTTCTCGGCAACACATAATTCAAGGCATATTTACAAACTCTGGCTTTAATGACCGAGACTAGAATTCATTTTTCAAATTTAAAATTTCAAATTTAAATGTTTCAAAAATATTTATCCATACCATGAAACAAACTATGGGCTGATCTAATAGTCAGGGCACGGCTAACTCACAGATTGAACCCTGGAACAAATCCTGGGCTGAACTAAGTCGGGACACGGCTAACACTCACAGTTTGAACCCTGGAACAAACAGTGGGCTGATCTAAGTCAGGGCAAGGCTATCTCACGGATTGAACCCTGGGAACAAACTCTGGGCTGATCTAAGTCAGGGCAAGGCTATCTCACGGAACAAACCCTGAACCAACCTCTGGGATGACCTAAGTCTGGGCATAGCTATTCGATGGATCGAATCCTGTAACAACTGGGCTGAACTAAGTCAGGCCTAGGGTACGGCTAACTTACAGATAGAACCCTGAAACAACTTCTGGGCTGATCTAAGTAACGGCAAGGCTAACTCACAGCTTGAACCCTGAACAACTTATTGGCGGATCTACTGATCTAAGTCGGGGCACGGCTAGGTGATCAAAGTCATGAGTAGCATGGCTAAGGGTGCGCGAGGTTTTTTTTCGAGAAATCGGAATCGGGGGGTAATAATTTTTCAGGAAAGGCCTAAGATTTGGAATATGACTGTTTCAGTTTTTTAGTCACGAAAATATGACACGAGTTTTTGTAAGTGGTCTTCTCAAGTGCCTTCTAAAATAACTAGGGATAAAACGGATGCCGCGGTAAATTTCGCTTGTATGGACGCGTTGTTTGGAAGTAAGTCCCAAATGGATCAAGAAAGGACTTGTTTCTTTTCATCGCAGGGTGAAGAGAGAGCCGAAATACAGACCTTTTTCTCATTTAGTAAACACCGCTCTGTAGTCTTTGTAGTCTGCACACCGACGAACAGTATACGGTATGCCATTAAGAAGATATCTGCGTTGAAAATTCAGATATTTAAAGCGTTGCTCTTGAACATCATTTTCTCGATTTTGCTACCAAGATCACTGAGCTACTACGAGGGAGCTAGTACTGTTCAAGGTAGAGATAATTTTGCCTTCTTCCTTCCTTCCTCCCTTTCCTATCATTCTCTCTTTCCTTCAATATATTTAAGTAATATAAAACGCATGCTCATTTCTCTGTGCTGCGATATGAATACACTAGGAGCTGTAGAGCAAGAGAGAAGAAGCTTAGGGACATGAGAAGTAGCCGAGTGTTTCACTTCCTTTTCGAGCGCTCTACGGCTTCCAGAGTGTTTTTATCACACTACAGTGACACAAGCAGGAGTTCTATATTACTTTTATAAGATATTTTAGTAGATATAAAACAGCGGTTCGGCTTCAGGATCTGTCCCGGATCCATATAGATTTGGGATCCACTCTCATCTGGACCTTGGATTCTAGATCTGTTGGAATCGGTGAATCGGCTTAGTTCATCCTTCGGAAACCGTTCTACACCAAAGTAGCACCGTTGTGCCACCGGATACGAAGTCTAGTCTGCTCTGGAGTCATCGCACCATGCTGTTGGAAGGCGATGACGTTTCATTTATTTTGGAGCTTTTTATACAAAGAGAAATTTCAGAGTGTTTTTCTAACTATATATTCTGATTCGCCTCACCTTGTGCTGCGATGTGCAAATGATGATTGAACTTCATGCATCAAGAAATTCCATGACTTTTATTTCGTATGTGTGTCAAATATTCCACAATATTTTTGGTCCTCGACCACCTTTAATCCGGATTCGATGCGGATGTCTGTGGGGATTTAGGGTCATTGGGATGCGCACGTGCCATTTAAATCATATATATTTTTAAAAAGGATTTGAGATTTTATGAGTAGGACAAAGCTTTAAAAAACCTCTTTTATATAAGTGGCTATTCGTTCTAGCGCTTTCGCACTAATTGGGGACACTTTTCGCTCACACGCACTACCACTGCATTTAAAATTCTAAGCACACAACGCTCAACTCACATGTTGATTTTAAATTGTCAAGTTTCGCTCAATACATTAAATATTGGCCACAAGTGTTTCCATTCAACGTTCTTTATTTTGAATATTTTAATTACGATAGAAAAACTGTATAAGTTTATAGTTTTGTTTGCAGTTATTAATTTGGATCTCGGAAAAAAAATAAAGCTTAGAACATATCCCACTTGGGTAATAAAAGAAGGAAGTCGAGCTCGTTTCAGTGGTTCCCCATTTCATTCATTTCTTCTCTCTCTTATTGTGGTACGATAAGTTTCAATCTGCCAGATTCTAATGACATCGGTTAAATCCAATTGCAGTCATTGCAGCAGTAGAACGTTTTCTTTGTGTTTTTGTATATTCGCAGGGAACGCGCTTGTAAAAATGCTAAACTGAATCACCTCATTTAGTTAAGTAGAGTACGTGACTTTCATACCAATGACTAGATGGATAACGCGCTACAAATATTTTAGAAAACTGTCGTGGTTCTTGAAAAACATGACACTCTGCTTGTTTTTTATAATTCGATTCCTCTTCCATGCTTTCTTCTTTATGTTGTTCCTTGTAATAAACTGGATCTCAAAAGCCCTATGAAACCGAACGGTTTCCGACTGATGTCGATCCACGAATTCCGACGGATCCAAAAACCAAGCTCTGGAACAGAGTGAATTCAAAATCTTTGGATTCTAGTTTAATCAAGAAGGGTTTAGATGAAAATTACTCTGTGTAATTCTAGTTACCCGACCGAATTGTGTAGTTTACGGAACAGATAATAATAATAATAATAATAATAATAATAATGATAATGATGATAATAATGATAATGATGATAATGATGATAAAAATGAAAGTAATAATAATCATAATGATAATAAAAATTACTTTACTTAAGTGTCAAGTTAAGAAAAATAGCCGAATGAAAAGTCTACTAATTGGAGACAATGGTGATCCCGAACAGATCTTGGTGCAGAACCACTATTTCGTATTTCGTATATTCTTATTTTTGAACGAGTGTCTATCTTGTCCTCTGATATATAATCGCGGTAGCCAGTCAGTCAGCGCGCACGTCATAACTCCGATATTTTATAGCTTTGATGACTGGAATCTGAAATTTCTGGTCTGTATCCATACAATTAACAGCTGGTCGTGAGAAACGTGAACCCAGCATCGATCCTGAGCCAATTCACGTGCGATGTTGCACGTAATGGAAGAACACTTTACATCTCTGAACAATTCCCGCACTACCAATTCGAGCAATACCAATAGGTATTACCTACAAATCACTCAGAGACCTAGAAAAGTGTTAGGACTTAAGGATGTTAGGATCCACAAGGCGGCGAAGGTTCCTTCTTTCTGATCTTTTATTTAGCACTCTAGCGTCTTCTATACTACTATACTACTATACTATACTATACTATATCTACAACTCTATTCGTTACTACTTTTATATGCTCCCAATGATACATAACCCAAACAGAACCTTCCGGAGTGCTAATTAACTCACCCAAACAATGATCCGCGTGTGGGAGGCCACCACGATTCCGTCGAATGGCTACCCACTGCTTGGGGAACACTCAAGCACAAAGTTCTGCCTAGGACAAGTCTCATTAGGCTACAAGGTTAGTCAAGGGGAATTCCCTTTGCGAAGTGCATACAAAGTGTTGTCTAACATATCCCCCTCCTTAGCTTGGTGCATCTCCTGATGTACCTCTTGTCAATAGAAAGGTTACAAAATACCCAATTTGATTACATAAGCATGCAAAATTAGATTATAATTTTCAGAAATAATAAAGTTTTATATAATTGTTCTTCATCGTTGGTGTCTTCATGAATCGTTGAAATGTCATTTTTGTTGTTTTTGTTGTTTAACTTAGCAGATGTAGTGTGATAGTCAATTGGTTGGTCTTCGTGGCTTGTGACAATGTTGACAATCTGTTCGTGGTTGTGGTTTTGTTTTTTTTGCACCAAATGACAGCTAGTGTTATTAATATCACGGTATTGAAAATGGTCAAACCAGCCGTTGCGTATATGATGATTTGATTTAAGGTTGTTATGGTACTCGTTTTGATTTTGTTGATTTGATTGTTCGTGCGGGTGATATCGTTATTTAATCTCTGGTCGTAGAAATCATATAGTTTGTTCAATTGTTCAGTAATGTTATCTTTGATAGAAGTCGGTTTTGGGAATTCCTGAACAGCTTTGATCTTGTTCGGGCACGGCTTTACTCCCTGGGGTGTGACTACATGACCTAGATATTCGAGCTCCTGCTTGGCAAACTCGCATTTGTTTGGGTTTAATTTCAGATTGGCGTCACGTAATCTTGAAAGAACTTCTTCTAGATGCATCAAGTGTTCGTCCACGCTTTTCGAAAATATTATGATGTCGTCGATGTAGATTAAGGCACTTTTATATTCAAGACCTCTTAATATGTGGCTCATTAAGCGTTGAAAGGTAGCTGGTGAATTTGTCAAGCCAAAGGGTAATTTTTGGAAATGAAATAGGCCATTATGAGTCACAAAAGCTGTTTTTTCTTTTGTCGTAGGATCTAATTCAATCTGCCAATATCCAGATTTTAAATCTAACGAAGAGAAATACTGGGTAGCGCTTAGGCTATCTAGGACTTCAGTAATTAAGGGCAATGGAAAAGAGTCTTTCTTTGTGATAGCATTTAACTTTCTATAATCGACACAACATCTCATGGTTCCATCTTTCTTCTTAACTAACACCACAGGGGAGGCCCACGGGCTAAGAGATGGCTCGATGATATTCTGATCGCACATTTCCTCTACCTGTCGATCAATTTCTAGTCTATTCTCAGGCGAAGTGCGATATGGACGTTGTTTGATAGGTGAGTTGTCACCAGTGTCAATTGTATGTTGCACTAATGACGTATGGCCTAAGTCCTGTAACTTGTGGGCAAAAAGGTCTCGGTAATTGTATAGCAAATCTCTCAATCTTTGTTTGTCGGAACCAGTAAATACACATTTAGACAAATCTGGCAAGGAGGAATAGTCGCGGGTATCGCTTTCTGGAACATCATCATGTCTTGTCATGCGATTAGAAATTTTGTTATTCATTTCAAATGTTTCAATGTCTGAGTCAACCACATCGAGTTGAGCTAACTTAGTTCTTCGATAGATCTTAACTGGTTGTGCAGTAGGGTTCATCAAACGTACAGGAACCGTCGTTTCATCTAACAATGTGACTAATTCTGCTGCCCCAATTATGGAGTATCTCTTTGGTAAATCTGATCTGGCAATAATTAATCCGGTAGTATGTGGTCGCAAAGCTTCATCGAGCTTAGCTTGTATGATTGTTTCCGCTCGTGGGGGTAGTACAAAGGAAAATGGAGCATGTACTGGATATGATTTAGGTTCATTCTCTTTATTATTCATGATGGAAGGTATGTCATCCACATCCATGAAGGGTAGAATGTTTTCTGTAGGATCTTTTGTACTCTCGGGTGTCTTGGGTATTAAAGTGAATGTGCCATCATGTAGATCAAGATTGCAAATAAATTGACTCAGAAAGTCTCTTCCCAGTATTAATTCATAACTTAAGTTTTTAATTATGACTGCTGAATGATTGAAAGTGTTGTCTTGTATTTCAAATGTTATGTTTGTTTCTCCAATAATATTCAGAGGTTGTCCATTGACAGTCTCTATGGCCATGGGACGATTACAAGGTGACAAGGAATGAGTATTTTTTAACTTCTGCCAAAACGTATCACTCAAACATGTCAAAGTTGCACCTGTATCGACAAGCAATGCACATCTACTCCGCTGATTTTACCTTGCATTGTTGAATTTGGGTTTCCCTTCAGTTTTATAACACTGATTCGATTGACCCTCTCAGGATGGGTTTGTCCTCTTTCCTGTTTTGTTTCATTATAATTTTCATTGTTTATGTCTTGTTGAGCACTTTTACTTTCTGAATCTAGAGACTGATTAGACGTCATTGCAGAGTCTAGGTTTTCAGAAGTTTTAGGCTTATCTTTGGTTACTTCTATAGAACTTGGCTTTACGAGCTGTTCTTGGACCATATTTTGAACTTCGAAAGACTTTAAGTACAAATCTTCTCTAATAGCAGATGGTGTACGGTCTTTTGCTTTTATTTCGTTTTTGTTTTCTTTCATTTCGACTTTTGTTTTGCAAGGTGTACTAATTCTACTTCTTTATTTCTATCATCAGCTTTTTTGATGCTATTACTTCTTCGCCGATTTTCTTGTGTGTCTTTTTCTTGTTCTCGTTTAGGCATAGATTTGTCTTGGGCCCCCATCTCATTACTACTGTTATTAATAAATTCTACGATGAGGGCTCCTCTAGTTTTCCGGGGGTTGATCTCTATTATTGTTACTTCTTCGCACTGGGAATTGGCCAGGAAATCTTCCGGTGTTTTGATTTTGATTTTGAGACTGGCTGGGATTTTGATTGTATTGGCGATTGCGATTTTGACCACCTTGATTGTAATTCTGGTTTGGGTTACCATACAGGGATCTACAATTGTACATGGCGTGGCCCCTCTTTTTGCAGTATCCGCAAATAACAATGTCAAATCTTGTTCTCCCTCTTCCTCTTTGGAAGTTCCTATTCCGTCCTCGATTTTCAAAATTTTGTGCAAATGGCCGCTCCTCTTCTCTTATCATTTGTTGGAAGATTTGAGGATTGACTGGCTCAAATTGTTGAGTTTGGGGCGAGGAAAACGAACTATATTGTTGAATTGCTGGCGGTAATGAACTATACGGTTGTGTTGGTGGCGGTAATGATGGATACTGTTGTGGCGCTGGCAAATTTGAGAAAGGAGTATTTTCCATTGGCAAAGGGTGATGAATGGCAGCGGTTTTTAAAGGTTGATTTGATGTTATCATGACTGCATCCTTTAATTGCTGTACAATATCTTGAGTCAACTTTTTAGTGTCGATAGGTTTCGTGGAATTTTCAGATGATAGAATTTCTTTTAACTTTGCTAAATTCTCAGCGGCTTCTAGGGTAGTGGGCTGTTGCAGCGCTACATACTCTTTAATATCTGGTCTTAGCCCTTGGACAAAGTGATGTAAGCATTCTGAGGGAGGTAACTGGAGTCTGCTACACTGTTTTCTAATGTCGGTAATGTAAGAACTTAGTTTCTCCCTATCTTGTTGCTTTCTTTCATTTAAAATTTGTCTTAGTCGCCAATTTGAAGCGCTTGACGCAAACTGGTTTTGTAATGCTTCAGTCAATTCAGCAAGATTGAATTCATTTCGATTTGGTACGGAGTTGAACCAAACACTAGCGTTTCCCTTTAAATATAAAGGTAGAGCTCTGGTCTTTTTCTCTTCATTCCATCCACACATATCTGCTGCGCGTGTATAGTTACTGATAAAATCATGGACATCTTCGTTTTCATCTCCTTTATAGGTTGGAAAACTAAACATTCCCCTCATACCTAGTGATTCTTGGCACGCTTCGTGCAACGCAGACATTCTTTGCTCATGATCCTCGCGTTCAAGGCGCAAGGTTTCTAATTGTCTTTCAATTGTTTCTTCCATTATACGTACTGATTCGAAAGAAGAAGGAGTAGAAGAACCAGGGCTAGCAATGTTTTGCTGTGATGTTATTGATGATGTTCTTATGGGTGGTGGTGGGGTTGTATGTATCGTCAAATCTTGGTTCCCTTTCACTGGGTTTATTCTAGTAGAAGTCGGGGGAGTATCATCAATCAAGTGACCAGAAGTACTTGATGAAATGTACAGGGGATTGAGGTCGGTTCTCTCTGGATAAACACTTAAGAAATCTTGTGGTGGGGGTGGGAGTTGATCAATTGGAGTTAGTGGTTGATCGTCATCAATTGTTTGTACAGTTTGAAGTATTGGTGATGTTGAATTGTTCCTTGTCGGTGGGTGATCATAAGGTGATATTTCTCTTTCTTGGTCTGTTAGACTGTTGGTGTGAGCTTGCAAAGCAATTGTTTGAGGTGTAGTGGTTGCAGCGTCTCGAGCAATGAACGTACTATCCGGTAATTGTTCTAGAGTTTCACTTGAATCACTAATCTCCGATATTCTGCTTAAGCTTGAGAAGGAAACACTAGGACCCAATGGTGTACTATTCGTTTTTGGTGCAGCTGTTAGTAAACGACGCGCCGAATGAAAGAATCTTGTTACTGGACTGCGTCTTGTAGTTGCTGGAGAATGCGTAGATGGATCACATTCACAGTGTTCAGTTTCTATTCTAACGGCTTCAACCGCACGGGCTCTACTTCTAGTCAACAGTTTGAAAACGTTAACGAACTAAATATACGATAATAATGTATGCCAATTGAACACGAAAGTTCACCAACAGAGTGCGACAATTAAATTAAAAACATTAGTTATCGTTAAAGAAAGATAGAGTGCGCGAATTATGTGGCAGGGTTTTGAAGACGAAGAGGCCAAGAAAAAGAAAGAACTCTCCACAAACCTTGAACCGTTTCTCCACCAATGTTAGGTTCTCCACCAATGTTAGGACTTAAGGATGTTAGGATCCACAAGGCGGCGAAGGTTCCTTCTTTCTGATCTTTTATTTAGCTCTCTCGCTTCTTCTATACTATTATACTACTATACTATACTATATCTACAACTCTATTCGTTACTACTTTTATATGCTTCCAATGATACATAACCCAAACAGAACCTTCCGGAGTGTTGAGTAACTCACCCAAACAATAATCCGCGTGTGGGAGGCCACCACGATTCCGTCGAATGGCTACCCACTGCTTGGGGAACACTCAAGCACAAAGTTCTGCCTAGGACAAGTCTCATTAGGCTACAAGGTTAGTCAAGGGGAATTCCCTTTGCGAAGTGCATACAAAGTGTTGTCTAACAAAAGAATATTTGCTTTGGTAAGCATTATTATCGGCTTGTTCTTACTCTTTTTCTTTGTGGCGCTCGTTGCTGCATGTATCAAACTCTTGCAGCCTCTTCCCAGCCGTTTTTCCAAAATCCTTCTAATTTAAATTTGTTGTGAAGTGGGATTGTCCGGGTGAGTGTAGTCTCGTGAAAGACGAATGTTTTTTAAGGTGACTGACGTTTTGACAACTTGAGCAGAAATCATCTTCATTATGCAGTGACTTGGCTCTGAAGACTCATGACTTCCGCTCAGGTTGTCGAAACGTCAGTCACCTGTACCAACAACTGTCTTTCTCAAGACTACTCACCAGGACGATCACACTTCACAACTAACTTCATCACCTGGACTCAAGCAATTTACTCTTAATCTATATTGTCAAAGGTTTCCTTCTTTTCCGTAGAAAATCAAGATGAACTCTGCAACAACACTTCTAGCTGTACTGTTAGTGACAATGGTCACGCAAACCATCCTGGCACATCATGCTAAAAGTGATGATTTTGAGTGCACTTCTGACAAATGTGTTCCAGGAATCTGGGGTCGTAGAAAAAAACGTGCTGTAATCCCCACTAAAGACGAGTCAGCCAAGAGTCCTGGCCTATCAGGAAATTATCTCCATGAAACATGAGAATTTAGAAAAAACTATTTAAAACGCGAGAATGGATAGGAAGATATGAATGAGTATTTATTATTACTGTTCATTACTTTGGATGAATTGTATTTATAATGATTTTACTCTGAGATAAAGTAAAATTTGATCGTAACAGCGTAATCGATAATTCAATTCAAGCTTTTAAGCTTGAATTAATATTTGTCTAACGTATGAGTAACGACGAAAATTAACCACTGCTGCTAGTGTTTGTTTGTTCAAATAAAAAACAGTTTAAATAAAGAATGGACGACGCAAACGACGTGTTTGAATATCACTACCCAACTATGTGCAGTACTTATAGCATATTTTGGATTAGTTCAAGAGGGCTAGCTTGACAAAATGAGATTGTCTCAAAGACCGTTTCCATATGATCGAAAACGTTCATGCAAGGCGAGTCTGCGGGTTTTTGTTTCAGCTTGAGTTGGCAGATACCAAAAAACTTCAGCTACTCTTTTCCAGGCGTTCAATTTTTTTGTTTGTCTGTGAAGTCTTTGCTGTAACGATTATAAAGTCAGTCGTATTTGGCCTCTTCTTCCATAGAAAAATAGGTATCAACATCTTTCGGATCTTTCTCAATCATGGCCTATAGTTATTAGCAAGATATTATGAAGTTACTTAGTTGTTACTTCAAAGGCCAGCTGATAGTTTGTAAAGAAGCAAACCGTTGCTATGGCATTACAGTTTAGTAGGCATCGCATCTTTGGAAAAATGATATATTATGGTATACATTTCGATCGTTTCGAAAAAAGGTATGTACTTCATGGCTGAAGGCCATATAGACGACAAGTATTAAGAGGCTGTCTCTCTAAAAACCACCCATCGACTTTCGGGTGGAAAAATCGATCTTCTTGATACTGAGTGGGTGAGTTCCCCTTCGTAAACCTACTACAACCCTGTGTTTTGAATCCTTAAAAAACATTTTATCTATGAATTTTGGCACTTTTTCGATTTGTTGCCGAAATAGCCGTTTTGTTGTAGCGGATCCGGGTTGAATACCGATAACTTTGATAATCTATAACTTCAACAAATCAAAACCAAAACTAACAAAACTTTGCAATGATATAAAATAACAATTCAACTTTTAATTCAGAAGGGTTTTGTATGAGCTTTATTCGTTCCTCTTAAATTTGGTCGAAAAAAATAAGTATCTTTCCACTTCTCGACAGAGTAAGCGCGACTTGATAAATGTAAGATTTAATTTGTCAAAAGTGGCGCCTGACTGAGATTTGAAACTAATATGGGGAGAAAAGGTAAGGATCCAAGTAATGAAAACTGTAAAAAGTTCTGTAACCTACCTAAATCCGAGCGCATAAACAGCAGTGAAAGTTGAGCGTTTTTCGGTCTAATTTACATATGAAGCACATGCTTCGTGTGCTTTACTTGCTAATGGTGCTTTACTTGATTCGTGTGCTTTACATGTTTCGTGTGCTTTATATGCTTCGTGTGCTTTACATGCTTCGTGTGCTTTACATGCTTCGTGTGCTTTACATGCTTCGTGGGCTTTATTTGCTTCGTGTGATTTACTTGCTTCGGGTGCTTTACATGCTTCGGATGCTTTACATGCTTCGGTTGTAATGCACCGCAAGCAAGTAAAGAAAGTAAATCACGTAAAGCACCCGTAGCATGTAAAGCACCCCAAGAAAGTAAAGCACCCGAAGCATGTAAAGCACCCGAAGCAAGTAAAACACACGAAGCATGTAAAGCACCCGAAGCAAGTAAAGCACACGAAGCATGTAAAGCACCCGAAGCAAGTAAAGCACACGAAGCATGTAAAGCACCCGAAGCAAGTAAAGCGCGCGAAGCATGTAAAGCACCCCAAGCAAGTAAAGCACCCCAAGCAAGTAAAGAACCCCAAGCAAGTAAACCACCCCAAGCAAGTAAACCACCCCAAGCAAGTAAACCACCCCAAGCAAGTAAACCACCCCAAGCAAGTAAAGCAACTCAAGCAAGTAAAGCACCAGAAGCCAGTATACCACTGGTAGCACGTAAAGCAACTCAAGCAAGTAAAGCACCAGAAGCACTTAATGCACCCCAAGCAAGTAAAGCAATTCAAGCAGGTTAAGCACCCCAAGCAAGTAAAGCATGTAGTCGAGTGTATGGGACTTTAATATTTGTCGTCTATATGGCCGTCAGCCATGAAGTACATACCAAAAATAGACGGATCGCAAAATCAAAATCTGGTTATAATTTTACGAATGCCAAGAAGATAGAAGAACAATGTTGCCACAGACACATTTAAATAATATATATATTTAGGCACTTCCTAAAAGCGGAGCTGCCAATACGGAAGTCACAGGGAGAACAATTTGAATGAAACTGAAAGGTAAAAATAAGATCGGGAAAAAAATATTCAATTATATTTTATTCGAGATGAAGATATTTTCTCACATAATAAAAACTATGCAGTGAAATCGAATCGAAATGCACTACATTGTTTTTTTGTTTGTTTGTTGTTGTTTTTTTTTTGCGCGAGTACATACTCTCCCACTTAGGAATTTTGTTCACAACTCACCACCACCCCCAGGGGCTAGTTTTGCTCTTGGAAGATTCTTCGACAAAGTTTTCCAAAAAACCGACATTCTTAGGCTTTGAATCTCTTTTACTTAAAAAAAACGAAAGATAACTACAGATAATCCAATACGATATCAAGTTTAGTGAAATTTACCTCGGATGTCTTTCATTGAAATCGAAAATCTGGAGATTTAGGACAAATCATAACCAAAAAAACAGACTTGGAAACTGGTTAAGGTGAGCAAAATATAAGTTTATTTTAATAATTACGTCTTTTACAGAACGAGACGAGGTTTACATTCAGTTAAACTTGACAAGAACAACTGAGACAAAATAGAAAATAAAGGCAATGCAAAAAGCCAATGCAAAAAGCCAATGCAAAAAGACGAATTTCTTTGTCAGTAAATTGGCGTTTGTAAATTTTATTGAATATTTTTACGGCTTTTTAAAGTGAAATGCTAGGTCTTTCTACAACAACATCTCTCAACAACACAAATTTAAGCTCATTTTTATAATCAGACTTGCTCGAATGCACCTTAATAAACAGTTGAATATTTGGTGTAAATTTATATTTCATTCAATACTTAAATAAATTATCTGTAGAAATAAAATTATTAAATGAATGTCTTCGTTGTTTTGCCGATGGGACCCTGCGATAGGAGGCAAATATTTCATTTAATATGCTCTTCATGTTATATTTACTCCAACATTAAAATAAATTAAGCTTATCTACAGAAATATTAAAAGTTTTGAGGGAAAGTCTTTGATTTGTCGATTCGTCGAGAAAAAACACTTGTCAAAAAATAATAAACGATTGTTTGCTAAACCACACACCTGAATTCTTGAAGAACACTTCTTAATCCATCTTTGAATACATGAAAGTTTTTTATAATTGTCTTTGGTCTATAACTTGCCCTAAAGCGATTTTTTCTGTGCATTTGAGAGTCGCCTTAGCTAGTAGTTTTGCTTCAAATTCCTTTGTCTTTCACGCTCTTTTCTCTTTGTTCATTCGTGAAGTTTTGACTCAAATTCCTTTGTATTTCACGTTATTTTTCTCTTTGTTCATACGTCAAGGTTTGCCTCGTATTCCTTTTTCTTTCACGATCATGTTCTCCTTGTTTATAATCGAAGTCCCACCTGGATTTGCGTTCTCTCTCTCTCTGCTTGCCTCTTTTCTTTGGTGAGATGCCTTTCTTTTTCACGCCACCAGAGTTTTTCCTCTTTCGAAAAAACTCTTTTACTTCTGGCCTTTCTTTTTTGGCTTCATTCTCCTCTGAGCTTTCTTTCGACATATCGATTTCCGAAATGGGTTCCATCGTAAATAGAGTAAATATAAATAAAAACTTGTGTTGTAATCTTTCGGTATTTCTATACGTAATAAAAGGCGTAAAACGTTTTTTACAAAAGTTTAATAGCCGGATTTACCTTTATGTTGCAACGCGTCGACATTCCCGCCAAAAAAAAAAAGATAATTTAACCAGCCAATCGGAATGCTTGTGTACACGCCCGGACGGACGGACGGAAGTGACGTCAGCCAATCCATGAAAAATCAACTCGATAGTTTACCATTTTTTCTTAGGTATGGTGCTCCGCTCGAGCGGGCCTTCGGCCCGCGCGGGAGCTCCGCTATTACTAGTATGTAAGAATGTAAAAGATGAAAAATTCAAATTATTTATGTTTACAGGCTCAAAAGAAATTTGATTTAAAATGGCTAATCTTAGAACACTGCTTAAGTGTGTCACTCAGATTGTTCCATTCTTTCATGGCTTGATACTGCATTGTTTGTTTTCCCCAGTTAGTTTTGGGTCGTGGTAAGCGAAACTCGCTTCCATGCCTCGCGTTGTAGCCATGCTCATTGCGCTTGTTCAGCTTTAGATTTGATGACAATAATCTGTTTTTACATTTAAATATATGTAAACATCGACGGTAGTATCTGCGCTTACTGAGTTCCACCAAGTTAAGTTCTTTCCGAGCATCAGATGCTGAGGAGTGTAGAGGACGATCCAGGATGATCTTGGCCGCTTTGTTGTGCAGGGTTTGAAGAGATTTCATAAGTGTTATATTATCTTTATCTCCCCAAACATTATCACCATAATCAAAAAGCAGTAGTACCAAGCTGTTGAAGTACAAGAGTCTAGCGAATTTAGGAAAATATGTTTGATTTGCTTCAAGAGACCAAGACGTTTGTTGATTTTGGTCATCTGTTTTTCAACATGTAGAACATGATGAACAGAAGAGGCCCAAGGATACTTCCTGAGGCACACCAATGTTGCATGGTAATGGCTGTGATACTTCTAAGCCACAAGTAGTGCGAAGAAGACAGAAGACAGAAGACAGTAGTAGAAGACAGTTCCACATAGTTTACCGTTATTCATGTTACGTAGAATGTCATCTGCTAGGCTGGCTAATGCAGTTGATGTTCAAGGTTTTGGTCGAAAGCCAAACTGTTTGTCAGAAAGTATATTGTTTGCACTCAGGTATTCGTGGAGTTGAAGGTGGACAGCTCTTTCAAGGATTTTACTCAAAGTCGGAAGAATAGAGATAGGTCGATAGTTGGTGGTATCAGTTCTATCCCCAGTTTTAAACAGGGCTATGACCTTAGCACATTTCCAAATACAAGGAAACGAGTGGAGCTTGATAGATAAGTTCAGTAGATTATCAACTGGTTGAGCGATCACATCTGCAGAATCCTTGGAAAGGCCAGCACTGATGTTGTCCAATCCAATCGATTTGTTGGTCTTGAGAGATTTTAATTGAATGACAACAAATGTTTCATCGACTGAACTTAGATGGAAACTTTGTTCTGGGTCAGAAGTAATATTGGGTGAGAAGACAGGAATAAGAGAGGAAATTTTCTTTGCAAGAAGTTGACCAATGGAAGCAAAGTGAATGTTCAAAGTGAATATATCGCTATTAACGTTGTTACGAAGATGACGGTACTTTCGCCAATGATAGGAAGAGCCAGTTCTTGTAGCTTCACGATGATGGAAGTCACGGTTGTGCATAGCTTCTTTTATTTTTGAAGTCATCCATGGACATTGGATTCCATTGATTCGCCGTTTCTTGACAGGAGCATGAGCATCAGCCACATCGAGAAATAGTTTATTCCAAGTTAGGACTGATGCATCAACGTCGTCACTGTCTTCCACGAAGTTCAGAGGAACGTATTTCAGGTCTTTCAGAAAGGCTTTGCGATCATAGTTCTTATAAGAACGGTATTCCACTGTCCTGGGACTTGCCTTAGATTTACCCACTTTAAGAACGCAGTAAACGAGAGATTGATCACTGTCAGTATAACGATGTTCATTGTCCACGAAGATTAAGTCAATCATAAATTTTGATGTTTCAGTAACTCGCGTTGGGTCCTTAATCAGCTGGGTGAAATCCAGAGAGCGAGTGAAGTTGATTAGATGTTTCAAAGGATATTTCTTAGAGGAGACATCAACGTTGAAGTCACCAAGTAAAATGGCATCACTTGCTGAATAGTCGATTTTAGGAGAATTGTTATCGAAAGCAGAGATACATGATGGGAAGTTAACGTCGGGTGCCCTGTAGATGGTGCAGATTAGAAGAGGTTTACATTTCTTTCGCACGAACTCAGACCAATGGCATTCCGCATCATTAGCGTTAAGATCTTCGCTTATTCTGGAAGGCAAGCCATCACGAAGATAGGCCAAAGTACCGCCGCAGCGTCTCCCGTCGGGTGTGTCCTTCCTAATGCACGTGTAACCAGGGATCTGGTTTTAAGCATCAGAGATTGAGCTATTCAACCAGGTCTCAGATAAGGTGAGCTCATCAAAGCTTTTCGAGGTCGATGTTACTCCAATAACCTCAACTCATCCAGTTTTCCAAGAAGACTGCGTACGTTAAGATGAGCTATTGATAATCCCTTTGTTTTAACACCAAAAGATGACGCAGGGCCAGGATTCGATTCTACATATCCAGATATGGCTAAAAACAGGAGTACGGGTCCAAATTGCTTCAGCAGATGGACACCAACGGCGAAGGTCATCTGTGGCGACAGGCTTATGGTCTTGTAATGTCGTGCTTGCCTGATGGGATGACTTGCTTGTATAGATGGTATGGGTATTGATGATCCCAAGTACATACCACAGGTGCTAGATGTCCAGGGCTCCATTGTTTTCTTTATGATGAAACTGCGCATCACGATTACGAGATAGAGAAAAGTGCACAGCAACCGGACACCAGATTTGACTTTCAAAGAAGCCACTTGAATTCGGAGCGCGAGCCACTGACTTTTTCTATGGACGTTAGATCTTTGCGCGCGCTGGTTGTCGTTGAAAGGCTATGCTCGTGCTTGGGTTTAAATATGAAAACGCAAAAAAAAAAAAAAAGAAAAAAAAAAGAAAAAAAGAATAACCGTCAAAGATAAGGAAAAAAAGAAATAAAATTTTTAATATTGGAAAGAAAATGAGAAATCAATGTGCAAAAGCAATAATAACGACCATAAAAGCATATAAATTAAGAAAAATTCTACCCAGGATGTATTATGGAGAGTTACAAGAAAAATTAAGGAAAGGAACAAACTAAACAAAACAAATCGTAAAATATAAGTCGCTAGCTGTCAAACAAGAAACGCTAAAAATGATCTATTAAAATGAATTAGAAAAAAAATAAAGCGATAAATAAGAAGAACTAACCTTAGAAAAACTTCCTGTAAAGGAAAAATGGATAGGAAAGAAATGTGAAAGGCGAAATAAGTTAAAAATACGGAGAGGTCGCTTCATGGACTTCGTTATGGGGGACATTATCTTCATGTCCATAGAGAGAACATCATGTAATTTTTGCCCGATTTTTTCTTAATCTTTCAATTTTATCTAAATTGGTTCCCTGTGCTATTGGGAGGTTAGCTTTTAGGCAGTGCTGTATGTAAGGTTCAAACAGAACTTCGAAAAAATATAATCAAGCTTTCAAAAACGAGGTGCGTGAAATGGATGTGCAGTAGGAAAGGTCCCAAACTACTTTGATATTTGGTTTTGGCAGGTGAATGCTTATATTCATAATTTCATTGATGAAATCCCTGGCGAGAATTTGGCGCAAAAAATGTGTGCTCCTACCCAGTCCACCTCCTTTAAAGACATCTTGCTACGTCACTGAACAAAATTTCAACCATATTTAGTTTCTTCACCTTCTCTTCTTATACTAGGTGTGTGTGTACAAGTAATGAGCAACCGCAAGTAAATTAATTAATTTATGACATACATTCAAAACCTATTATATGTTCAAGTTTAAGAATTTATATAATAACTACCTTTATTTCTTTAAGATATTGCTGATTACATTGTTACACTTTTACTATTCAACATCTATCTAAAATATACCGTCATTTTCATAAGCGTTGTCCCCGAAAAAAGTCATTGACACATTGATACATTGACACATGACACATCGACACATTGACACATCGACACATTGACAATGACACATTGACACATTGACAACATTGACACATTGACACATTGACACATTGACACATTGACACATTGACACATTGACACATTGACACATTGACACATTGACAACATTGACACATTGACACATTGACACATTGACACATTGACACATTGACACATTGACACATTGACACATTGACACATTGACACATTGACACATTGACACATTGACACATTGACACATTGACACATTGACACATTGACATATTGACACATTGACACATTGACACATTGACACATTGACACATTGATACATTGACACATTGACACATTGACACATTGACACATTGACACATTTAATCTAAAAGAAATATCACGTGTTTTATTATGTATTCCTTGCTTCGTGTGCCCAGCCTGAACTTTCAATGTAAAATTCAAGTCATGAATCAAAAATCCAGATTGCCTCGACCATTTAGTGAGGATTTAAGATGGAGAATGGTATTTTAGCGTTTGTTTTATGCCAGAACGTTCGAGAAGACACGTGATATCAAAATGTATAAGTGACCCTAAATGTGTAAATGTCAGTTTTCAGTGGACAACGTTAATAACATTGACCGTAGGTCACTTCTTATATATTCTTTGTTGCACAGGGTTATCCTCAATTAGTGTATATCCAGTGTGGTTCTGTGAGGGTCTAGAAATCAAAAGTATTGGTTATATTGTGTATTTTTTATACTTTATCTGATAATTTACTGAATTTTTTTCTCTGGTATATTCTGACGATGAAATGAGATTAACCTTGATTAATGACTCTTTAATGAAGGAACACATTGAGAAACTAAAAAAAGAAACGAAGCAGCAGCTCCTGGTGAATATTCAAATAAATATTATATGTATACCTCTTAGACTAAAGATTTGGTGATAATGTTTGAAATTTATCAATTAGAAAGGCTATATGGGAGAGGAAAAGAAGAACTTATCACCAAAATCATAGCTGAACAATCTGTGGCTTAATGTTTTCTCATTCCAGACCACGTGTCATTCCCTAGAAAATGATTTCTTTGTTTAACAGTTGCACTTGAGAAGACACATGATTATGGATACAACTCAAACAAAGAATCTAATTGTCAAGGGAATGACAATAGAGTTGGATCTCCTTTACCAAAGACAATAGCAGAAAATGCATTGTTTCAAGTCGAGGTATTTGGCTCAAAAATACAATAAATTTATAGAAATTGACCAAAGTGCAACGATAGTTTGAACCAAGGGCGCTAGGGCAAAAATTGGTGTTTTTTTTAGCCGTTAGACTCTGTTATATTGGTGTTTTTTAAACGTTAGAAACTGTTTAAACTGTTACGTATCTGTACTGCTATGTGCTGGCTTGATTTGTTCAGTTTTCCCGTCTATATACGCCAAAAATATTGCTGTGACCAACGGTTCAATCGTACATAACGAACTACTGTATCCTATACCTGCCTCGTGACCGCTTACGTAAGCGTACGCGTCGGTTAATAAGTTAATAAGTTAATCCAAATCCCCTAGAATAACCAAGAATGAACAGGGGTAGGAAAGGAAAGGCCAATCTATTGTTCTCTCGTCTGCTCGTATAATAGGATTAAAGTGAAAGGTACGGTGGCAATTTGTTTACTCAGCGATGACAGACGTGTAACCAACGAAACCTAACGAACCAACTTCGGATCTAGCCGAACTGGCCTCGGCGAAACTCGAGCCCCGACTTACTTGTTAAATTAGAAACAGTTTTAAAAAGCAGTTCCATTCAAACTGATATCCAAAAACTCCAAGAATCATTAATAACAATTGTACCTTCTCTTAGTATTATGGCTGTCCGCTGTATTCCTAGTAATTTCTAGTAAACGCGATTGCTGCGGAATACAATTTTGCATCTCGAGCGAATGGATTCTAACGGTCGTCTGCATGCGGTTGGGATTTCCAAACAGATATTGGATTAGCGCTTATACTTATGATCCTATTTCAAAATTAGTACCATATGTCTGGAATCTTTTCGATACAAAGAATGTCTTAAAAATAACTTTAGAAATGCATTCGTAACTTTATTATATTATTGGTAATCGTTCAAAATTATCAAGAACGTCCTGGGAACCGAAATATCATTTACAACGCGGATTAGAGAAGCACCATCTAACACAACACGTGAACGTTGTAAAAGGTCACGGCCAGGGGCTGTCATCGGATAAGTTTGTTTGGGCCACAATTTAGTTTTCGAGTTTCGCCGAGGCCAGTTCGGCTAGATCCGAAGTTGGTTCGTTAGGTTTCGTTGGTTACACGTCTGTCATCGCTGAGTAAACAAATTGCCACCGTACCTTTCACTTTAATCCTATTATACGAGCAGACGAGAGAACAATAGATTGGCCTTTCCTTTCCTACCCCTGTTCATTCTTGGTTATTCTAGGGGATTTGGATTAACTTATTAACTTATTAACCGACGCGTTCGCTTACGTAAGCGGTCACGAGGCAGGTATAGGATACAGTAGTTCGTTATGTACGATTGAACCGTTGGTCACAGCAATATTTTTGGCGCATATAGACGGGAAAACTGAACAAATCAAGCCAGCACATAGCAGTACAGATACGTAACAGTTTAAACAGTTTCTAACGTTTAAAAAACACCAATATAACAGAGTCTAACGGCTAAAAAACACCAATTTTTGCCCTAGCGCCCTTGTTTGAACTATGATATATCTGCTATAAAGTTTTCTCTTATCTGAACCAGGACGACCAACAATTGTTATTTATCAAATTCGTTAAGCTATTATTACCAAGTTGAGATTGTCAATGATATGACTCGCCCTCCGGCTGCATTACATGATGACCATTCGCAGTATAGCCAGGCAGGGGATCCGTCTGCAGACAAATGCATATATTTTACGTGAATTATTTTAAGATATGGAAAAACATATCGTTTTAACCTCGAAATTCTATAATGATATTGGATAATGTAATGATCAGCGGTATCACGAAAACTGAAAAAAATTCAAGCAGAAATACTCCAACTACGAAATAGCCACCGGGATCAGCTCGAAGGACGACGCAACGAGAGTAGCTACATTATTAACAGTGATAGGAAACGATGTTATAGATGTCTTCAACACTTTAACTTGGAATGCAGAAGGAGACGATAAAAAAATCGACAAGGTTTTCGAAAAATTAGAGACGCACTGTGAACCGAAGAAAAATGTAAGCTATGAGAGATACAAATTCCACTCCAGAGAACAGGAAAGTGGGGAAACCATAGATCAATATGTGACTGTTCTAAGAAAATTATCTGAGTCCTGTGAATTTGCGACTCTAAAAAATTCACTCATTAAAGATCGAATAGTCTTGGGTATCAACATTCAGAAAACAAGAGAGAGACTGTTGAGGGTACCCGACCTGACACTGGAAAAAGCACTAGATGTAGTAAGATCAGCGGAAGCGACTGAACGAAAAATGAAAGAAATAGATAATGACACTCAAGTACATGGAATTGGGCGTGGAAAATTCAAGCAACCCGAACCCAACAAATTAACCAACAATAATCCAAAAAATGAGCCAACTGCCAGGAAGTTTAATTGTGGGAATTGTGGAACCAGACAAGCTGTTCGTGAATGTCCGGCCTATGGCAAAACATGCCACCACTGTCAATCACTTCCAAAGCATGTGCAGATCAAGAAAAAAAGCAGATAGCTTAGAACAACAACAGGAGGAGAATAATTAAATTTTCATGGGATCCATCAACACACACATTCAGAATGAAGAGTGTTTCATCACACTACCCATCCAAGGACATATGACAAAACTGAAGATAGACACAGGAGCACAAGTTAACATTCTACCTCTCAAGCAACTCAAGAAGATAGTTGGAGACAAACCATACATGGATCCCTGCAATCAAAAGTAAGTCAGCTACTCAGACAACCACCTGAAGGTCCTGGGTACTGTTAACCTGCCAGTACAATCCAGAACAAAACCAAGACATGAAACAACATTCCACATCATTGAAACCAGCCAAACGGGTTTATTAGGACTAACAGCCTCGCAAGACTTAAGACTGATCAAAGTCATCTTGACCACTCAAAGGAATGAGGAGAATCCAGATACAACACAAGGAACTAAAAAATCCCCACAAGACCTGAAATAGGAAGTGATCATGAAATACCCAAGTTTCTTCACTGGTCTAGTACGCCTAGACAAGCCATATCGTATAGAACTAGACGCAAAAGTAAAACCTGTTGTAAATCCGGCCAGAAGCATCCCAGCAGCCCTTCGCGACAGAGTCAAGGACATGAGGAGTTGGAGGACATGGAAAAGCTCGGTGTGATTCGGAGGGTAGATGAACCAACAGATTGGGTCAATTCAATGGCCATTGTTGAAAAACCAAATGGCAGCCTAAGGATATGTTTAGATCCCAAGCATCTCAATGAAGCAATTAAGCGAGAATACTTCCAACTGCCCACAATCGAAGATATCACTACCAGAATGGCAAATGCTCGGTTGTTTACTAAATTAGATGCCAACAAAGGTTTCTGGCAGATCCCTCTTGATGAGGAAAGCCAACTACTTACCACTTTTGGAACACCATTTCGACGCTTCTGCTATCAACTAATCCCATTTGGAATTTCATCAGCACAAGAAGTGTTCCAGAAAAGAATGAGCCAGCATTTTGGTGATCTGAGTGGAGTGGAAACAGACATTGACCAACATGACACGCGTCTTCGTGCTGTACTGAAGAGATGCAAGAGCATCAACTTAACACTAAACAAGGAAAAATGTTCATTCAAAACTGAGGAAGTTACCTACATTGGGCACAAGTTAACCAAAGAAGGAATAAAGGCAGATGACGAGAAAATCTGTGCCATTCAAGATATGCCGGCACAAACAGACAAAAAGGGAGTTGAGAGGTTACTGGGGACTATCAATTATCTCGGAAAGTTTATTCCCAACCTAGCGACCACCACGGAACCCATAAGAGCTCTACTAAGAATGGACACTGAGTTCCAATGGACGTATGAACACGAGAAAGCTCTTCAAGGTCTGAAAGACATACTCACTAAAAATGGAGGCCCTGTCTTAAAGTTTTTTGATGTAGAGAAGCCAGTTATTGTCAGCTGTGATGCATCACCATCAGGCCTGGGAGGTGTTTTACTCCAGAAAGAATCACCGATCGCTTAACCATCCAAGTCTCTAATGGATGCTGAGACCAGATACGCCCAAATCGAAAAAGAACTGCTGGCTGTCCAGTTCAGTCTAGAGCGCTTCAATCAATATACGTATGGGAAGAAGGTCTCTGTGAGATCTGACCACAAACCATTGGAAATGTCCGTAAAAAAACAAGTTCTCCCTGACCTGCTATCGAGAGCTCCTCTACCAGAGACGGCAAATAACATAGAAGAGGAGATAGCAGCACATGTACACATGATCACCTCAAGTCTCCCAGCCTCCCAGAACAAGATTGACGAATTTAAGAAAGCAACTGAAGAAGATCCAGACCTTCAGGATCTTAAAAAACTAATCATATCAGGATGGCCAGAAACCAAGGGAGAAGTGTAACAAGCGTCCATGCCTACCGGAACATCAGAGATGAACTTTCAGAAGCTGATGGCATCATACTGAAAGGCACCAAACTCCTAGTACCAAAAGCAAACCATGGGAAAAGGTAGCGACAGGCCTATTCTCACGGGACAATGAGGAATACCTAGTCATAGTAGACTATCACTCATGATTTTTTGAAGTAGCTAAGCTAGCAAATGCAAACACCAAGTCAACAACAGTGATCATGCTAACAAAATCCATCTTTGCCAGGCACGGAATTTCTTCCGAAGTCATAAGTGACAATGGTCCCCAATATTCCTCCAAGGAATATCAACTGTTCGCTCAACAATGGGGATTCAAACACACTACGGTGAGCCCTCTAAACCTACAAGTAAATGGTTTGGCCGAGAAGTCAGTTCAAACCCTGAAAGCACTGCTTACAAAAGCCAAGAAAGACAAACGGGACCCATGCATTGCTCTTTTAGAGTACAGAAACACTCCTATTGATGGAGTCGGATCCCCAGCACAGCTTCTCATGAGTAGACGACTCAGTTCAATCATCCCGAACACTGATGCACAACTACAACCACAAGTCATTAACCCAAGACTGGTCAAAAAGAAACAATCAGAGAAACAAGAAAGGCAAAAGTATTTTTATGATCAGCATGCCAAACCCCTGCCATCACTCGAGCAGGGCGACAGGATCAGAGTTAAAATGGGGAAACTATGGAAGCCAGGCATAGTGAAGCAAAGTGCAGAAACCCCTCGATCATACTGAATCGAGACTGATGAAGGCAGTGAGTATCGAAGGAACCGAAAAATGATCATAAAATCTGAAATCTGAATGAAATCAAATATTGAAGACCAAGCAATGAAGTCGAAAGTGAAACTGAGGAATGTCCACCACTCTACCCCGAAAGCGAAAGTAAAAGTGAAGAGGTAGAGACCAATCCTGCAGCCAAGGAGTCTGCAAACCCCATCAGGACACTCAGCGGAAGAATTACAAAGAAACCGAATTATGTCAAAGACTATGTCACTGACTGGTGAACTTTGACTCTAACATTTATTGTTCCTGACGGCACGATATCAGAGTGCTCATCAGTCGCTGTTTTATGTTGTTTTGTTTCGTTCCTCACTAGGGGGAAGTTGTAATGATCAGCGGTATCACTTGTAAACATGTATGGGCTACCTGTGTTAGACTAGCGAGTCATGTTGGATTGTGATTAAACAAGAATCGTTGTGCATGCAATCCGAGTCAATCCTCATCAATAAGTAAACATCTTTACAGATAATAGGAGGATTTGGAGGGTTGAGGAAGGGTGATATGTATTTTGAAAAGCGTTATGCTTACCTCGTCATGTTCTATTGGTATTTTCCTTGCCGCTCCACCTCGAACATCAATGTTTGGCTGAAAAGAATGAAAGCATGTACACGTCAACACTCAAGATGACAGAAAAAATGGCCTTGAGAGATATCTATAGAACCAAAAAAACAAATAAAAAGTAGTTCAGAATTCACTAGTCCACATCGAGTGTCGAGTTATATATAGATATACCCGCTTTTATATTGATGAAGTAAAAATAACGATTAAAAAGTTCATTAACACTAGTTTAGTTTTTCAATTGGATGAAATCGGCATTATAGCTATTGTATATGGATAACGTCCACCAACTACACAGACTATACCATCTATGCTAGCTTTAACGGCTACTACCCTTACTTTAGCATCTATACCAGGTACTCTTGCTTTACCATCTACACCAGGTACTCTTGCTTTACCATCTAGACCAGGTACTCTAGCTTTAACATCTACACCAGGTACTCTAACTTTACCATCTACACCAGGTACTCTAGCTTTACCATCTACACCAGGTACTCTAGCTTTACCATCTACACCAGGTACTCTAGCTTTACCATCTACACCAGGTACTCTAGCTTTACCATCTACACCAGGTACTCTTGCTTTACCATCTATACCAGGTACTCTAGCTTTACCATCTACACCAGGTACTCTAGCTTTACCATCTACACCAGATACTCTAGCTTTACCATCTACACCAGGTACTCTTGCTTTACCATCTACACCAGGTACTCTTGCTTTACCATCTACACCAGGTACTCTAGCTTTACCATCTACACCAGGTACTCTAGCTTTACCATCTACACCAGGTACTCTAGCTTTACCATCTACAACCAGGTACTCTAGCTTTACCATCTACACCAGGTACTCTAGCTTTACCATCTACACCAGGTACTCTAACTTACCATCTACACCAGGTACTCTAGCTTACCATCTACACCAGGTACTCTAGCTTTACCATCTACACCAGGTACTCTAGCTTTAACATCTACACCAGGTACTCTAACTTTACCATCTACCCCAGGTACTCTAGCTTTACCATCTACACCAGGTACTCTAGCTTTACCATCTACTGCAGGTACTCTTGCTTACATCTACACCAGGTACTCTAGCTTTACCATCTACACCAGGTACTCTTGCTTTACCATCTACACCAGGTACTCTTGCTTTACCATCTACACCAGGTACTCTAGCTTTACCATCTACACCAGGTACTCTAGCTTTACCATCTACACCAGGTACTCTTGCTTTACCATCTACACCAGGTACTCTTGCTTTACCATCTACAACCAGGTACTCTAGCTTTACCATCTACACCAGGTACTCTAGCTTTACCATCTACACCAGGTACTCTAGCTTTACCATCTACACCAGGTACTCTAGCTTTTACCATCTACTACCAGGTACTCTAGCTTTACCATCTACACAGGTACTCTAGCCTTTACCATCTACACCAGGTACTCTAGCTTTACCATCTACACCAGGTACTCTAGCTTTACCATCTACACCAGGTACTCTTGCTTTACCATCTACACCCAGGTACTCTAGCTTTACCATCTACACCAGGTACTCTAGCTTTACCATCTACACCAGGTACTCTAGCTTTACCATCTACACCAGGTACTCTAGCTTTACCATCTACACCAGGTACTCTAGCTTTACCATCTACACCAGGTACTCTAGCTTTACCATCTACACCAGGTACTCTAGCTTTACCATCTACACCAGGTACTCTAGCTTTACCATCTACACCAGGTACTCTAGCTTTACCATCTACATCAGGTACTCATGCTTTACCATCTACACCAGGTACTCTAGCTTTATCAATCTACACCAGGTTACTCTAGCTTTACCATCTACACCAGGTACTCTAGCTTTACCATCTACACCAGGTACTCTTGCTTACCATCTACATCAGTACTCTGACTTTACCATCTACACCAGGTACTCTTGCTTTACCATCTAGACCAGGTACTCTTAGCTTTAACATCTACACCATGTAACTCTAACTTTACCATCTACACCAGGTACTCTAGCTTTACCATCTAGACCAGTTACTCTAGCTTTACCATCTACACCAGGTACTCTAGCTTTACCACATCTACACCAGGTACTCTAGCTTTACCATCTACACCAGGTACTCTTGCTTTACCATCTACACCCAGGTACTCTAGCTTTACCATCTACACCAGGTACTCTAGCTTTACCATCTACACCAGGTCTACTCTAGCTTTACCATCTACACCAGGTACTCTTGCTTTACCATCTACACCAGGTACTCTTGCTTTACCATCTACACCAGTACCTAGCTTTACCATCTACACCAGGTACTCTAGCTTTACCATCTACACCAGGTACTCTAGCTTTACCATCTACACCAGGTACTCTAGCTTTACCATCTACACCAGGTACTCTAGCTTTATCATCTACACCAGGTACTCTAGCTTTACCATCTACACCAGGTACTCTAGCTTTAACATCTACACCTTCTACTCTTGCATTGCAATCTACACCAGGTACTCTAGCTTTACCATCTACACCAGGTACTCTTGCTTTACCATCTACATCAGGTACTCATGCTTTACCATCTACACCAGGTACTCTTGCTTTACCATCTACACAGGTACTCTAGCTTTAACATCTACACCAGGTACTCTAACTTTACCATCTACACCAGGTACTCTAGCTTTACCATCTACACCAGGTACTCTAGCTTTACCATCTACACCAGGTACTCTAGCTTTACCATCTACACCAGGTACTCTAGGCTTTACATCTACACCAGGTACTCTTGCTTTACCATCTACACCAGGTACTCTTGCTTTACCATCTACACCAGGTACTCTAGCTTTACCATCTACACCAGGTACTCTAGCTTTACCATCTACACCAGGTACTCTAGCTTTACCATCTACACCAGGTACTCTAGCTTTACCATCTACACCAGGTACTCTAGCTTTACCATCTACACCAGGTACTCTAGCTTTACCATCTACACCAGGTACTCTAGCTTTACCATCTACACCAGGTACTCTAGCTTTAACATCTACACCTTCTACTCTTGCATTGCAATCTACACAAGGTACTCTTGCTTTACTTTCTACAACAGGTACCCAATGTGTCAATTTGACGTTTCTATTTTATTTAGTAGGTAAGCTCAGAGGCTGGTGACTCCTGTGAGAGCACGGCTGTGGCACAAGGTCAGCCAGTGAGCGGCCATATGCAATTGACTCACTAGAACAAAGTTCAGTAACATGCAAGCGATTCTAGAAAGCCTTGAACGGCTAAATCAGGATTTTGCTAGCCTCAGTGATATTGATTATCCATATCAACAATTCGATGAATTTGGAGAAGGGAGTAATGATGTGCCTTCTCCGATAGATATTCAACAAGAATTTAATCATATCATGAATCCTGTTATGAATGACTCTACCGAATCACTTCAGGAGGGATCTAAGGACGATGAGAGTGATGTTGTAGCTAATGACAGCCAGCTTGACCTTAATACGGACAGCAAGGGTCCCAAGATTAATGATAAAGTGGCTGGAGTTGTTAATAAATTTATTGGTTACAAAGAATTAGTCAAGAGCAAAGCAAGGCCTTTAAGAAACGTCATAACACACCAGAAAATGTTAATCTAAAGTTGCCTAAGTGTGAACAGAGTATCTGGAATGAGGTTCCAGGCAAGTCCCGTGTTAATGACATAACATTTCAATCCACTCAAGCGCTGTTGCTAGCATCGGTGAACTGTCAGCTAGAGGTGGCCAAGTCTTCAATCTCTTAAAGACCAAAGCATAGAAAAATGTGATCACTACATGCTTAGATGGTATAACTTTGGCCATGGCTTCTAATTTTGAGCTGAACTTAAGTCGAAGGGATGCCGTGAGACCTCAGTTTGAGAGCGAGTTTGCTAAAGGTCTGTGTATAGCTCTACGAATCCCGCAGATGAATTCCTGTTTGGGGAAGATACTGCTAAGCTAATAAAAGAGATAGCAGAGCTGAACAAGAACAAAGTATGCAAAACTCAGCCATTCATGGCACAAGGAAGAGGACAAATATTCTCTCATATCCACAAAGAGGATTTCGAGGTTACACTAGAGGCAGAGGTAAAGGCTTTTGTGGTCGTGGATCTGGTCCCACTGGCTATCAACAACAACAGTTCTTTCAGAATGCGCCGCAGTCAGAAAAGAAGACAGGCTCCAAGCTAAATCTAAATTGGTATGCAAATGAAGGTGACTCTATCAAGGGGAAAAATTAGTAACCAGACTCCCTTCAGAGCTGGAAACACCAGGAATTATATTTCTGAATGGCAAAAAACTTTTATCATATCCTGAATTCCTAGATTTTGAATTGTGCAACATTGTCATATTGAACTTATTGATAATACCTGTAAGGTTAGCAATTATGGGCAACGAATTTTCAATAATCAACAACAAGTAGTCATAGATACTGAAGTCGAAAAACTATTGCTGCTCGGTGCCATAGGTCAATTAGTACATGAAGTGGGGGAATGCTTATCGCCCATGTTTTTGGTCCCAAAACCAGATTGCTCCAACAGGCGTATTTTTAATTTCAAGCACTGTCATGAAGCTGTTTTTTTCATACACTTCAAGATAGATACTTTAATCAGACCTGGTGCCTATATGGCCTCACTTGATCTTAAGCATGCTTATTACACCATTCATGTGGCAACAGAGCATAGAGAGTTTTTAAAGTTTGTTTGGGGAGGACAACTGTACGAATGTAAATCCTTGCCCATGGGATTGTCAAGTTCCCCTAGAATTTTTACTAAAATAATGAAACCCGTTTTAGTTAACCTCAGACAAAATGGTCACACCAATAGTGGCTACATAGATGATTTCTACTTGCAGGGTGCAGATTTCCTTGAATGCTGTAACAATGTTAAGGACACAGTTGATTTATTTCTGAGATTATGGTTTTTCATCTACCCAGACAAATGTGTCTTGACGGCCACACAAGAGATGACAATATTGGTGGGTTGACAATATTGAACAAGCCTACTGTAGAATTGTTCATGTTCCAGTCACTTATATTTTTCAGACTAATGCCAGTGACACTGCCTGGGGCATTGTTTGTACAAGCCATGATTCATGGAAGTCTCAGGCCGGGTCTATGGACTCAAGAGCAAGGTGCTCTACATGCTAATGTAAGAGAACTGTATGTGGTGTTTATTTGCCTAACCCTATTTTGTTCCAAACTGTACAATATCCATGTTGGATTTGAGTTGGATAATATGACAGCTGTAGCTTACATCAATCAGATGGGAGGTAGTAAGTCTATGTGCTGCGACTCGTTGGCCCAAAAGATTTGGAATTAGTGTATACCCAGATCTTTTTAGCCAAGTGCAGTCCAAATACCAGGCTGCACCAATGTGGAAGCCAACTCGTTGTCAAGAAATTGCTATTCAGATCATGAATGGCAACTGAGTCTAGTGTTGTTTCAGAAACTCAGTGCTGTTTTCCCTTTATTAAGCATTGATCTTTTTGCAACGGTGCTGAATGCACAGTTGCCAAGGTATGTATCTTGGAAACCAGACGACCATGCTGCGTTTATTGATGCCTTCAGTATGTCATGGAAGGATGAATATTTCTATGCTTTCCCTCCCTTTAGCTCAATTCACAAATGCTTGACCAAAATAGAGGCAGAGCAAGCTGAAGGGCTTTTGGTTGTACGCAGACGTGGTACCCACAATTCTTGCAGTTGTTAGCCCAAGACCCCAAACTTATGTTGTGGATTGTACCTTACAGGTAAGTCTCCTTTAACTAAACAATTTCCCTGCATGAAGTATATGATGTCACCAAATCTCATTTAATCTTAGGTTCTTGAAATATATTTTTAAGCATCTATATTCCCTTAAGACATATGGAAATTTCAATTACAATTATACTTTTAGGCAAAGCTATGTAATCTCAAGAATTACAGACATTTTAAGGTAGCTTGCCTGAACTCTGATGAATTAGATAATATGTAGGCTGAACTCGTATTGTTGAAAGCCAAAGAAAGAAGCGAAAGAAGGTGTAGCTACATATAAAGCCTAGTTACACCGTATACCTGCTACTCCCTTGCCTTTAAATCTACGCCAGATACTCTCTTGCTAAAGCATCTAAACAGCTACTCTTGATTTGCCATTTAAACAGGCCTTTCTGGCTTTATTTTCTACTTGCTACATATGGTAAAATTAACCGTTTTTTACGAATTTTTACAAGATGTTTAGGAGATTGCTTTGATCAAGAATATTAAGGCTTACCTGGGATTGAGTTGCATTATTATCTCCATTTATTGAGTTAGAGTTGTTAGTTGAAGAAGAATTTTGAGCAGTTCTCGAATTTTGCTCCTATAGAAATGATAAACACAAGATATAAGCAAAGAAAAAGCACTTCCCATAAGGCAATACACAGAAAATAATGAATCTATTGTCTTGGAGTAAGGATATTCTTTCTACCCGAAGTTTATTCGTTAGTTACAAAAGACATAAATAACATAAAAAAAAGAAAATGGATATTTCTTACCATTTTATATTAACCATAGACAAATATCCTATTCTTTTAGGTCTTTCAATAAATCCGAATATCCTGCATGCCTATTCTCGTACTCAGAGCTCCTCGCCATCCTAACCGCAGGAGGATCTGGTAATAGCCGTTTATCTCGATGCCAAATGCGCACGCGTCAACATCTCAAAGGGGAATTTACTCGATGCTCAGAACACTTTAAGTTTCATATACTTCTCTCATAAAGACTGCTAACCAAACTTCCCGAAGGCTGTTATGAAATAATTTCAATATGACATATTACAATGCAGGAGTTTGACCTTCGATAAAGAAGTTTAGGCAAATAAATCCAAATTTATTCTTTTTCTGCTTGAGGATACTAGGCATTGCTCTGTGAAACTTTTAGGTATGTTTTTATGATTTACTTCTCTGACCTCTTTATATGTTTTTCAACTCGAGAACTTTTGTTCATGTAGAAGCCCTTCAATGTAACAAAGTAATTTTTAGTCTTGATGTATAACCCGCCCTGAGAATAATCCCAACATTTCTATCCAAAAATGTTAACCAAAAATAGAGATATATCAAGACGACGTTTTAAATAATCTATGCATTGTTCATGGAATATACGTAAAGTCCCTTTTCATTATACCAAAATAACCGAAGAAATCCAATGCTGTGGTAAATATTGCTAAAAAACTAAGCACAAAGAATGTTTGTGCATTCTATTTTTCAACCAATATTATTTCATAGTATTCCTTATATAAGGTTTTAGATTGTAAAGCGCATTGAGATTTTTTGGGATGCTATTACTAAGAATTTTTATTATATTATATTATTATAAAGAATTGTTATATTTACAATTAATGTTAATGAGTAATTGATAGAGTAGGTAGCTGGTCTAAAGTTATATACTTATATCTAGTTATATATAGAATCACTTATTTTAATTTTTGTATCTGTAACTTATTAATTTTACTTTTTCTGACTATTATGTATTTAGGAACAAGACTACAATTTTCCGGATATTTTCAGTAAAGATCGAGAAAACCGTTTGACAGTTTAAGTAATGTTGAAAGAAAAACCGCTTACGTTTTTTTATTTTCATTTAATAAGTAAATAGGGGATATTACATGGATGCGCGGATATACGAATTTTATGTTCGAGTGTTCGGGTTATATCTCACGAGTGAGCGCAGCGAAGGAGTGAGATATAAGCTGAACACGAAAAGATAAAAATCGTATCTCCAAGCGGCCATGTAATGTTCTGTTTATTATATAGATATCGATGAAACTTAAATAAAACAAAAGCCCAAAAAATCTTTATTAAAATAACAAAACCGATTCAACAGCGATATATTGACGTGTTAAAGATATGGTATCTTCCATTGGTAAAAGATATCATGTTTTTAACACTAGACAAAAATCTGGTATTTCATCCGATATCCATATGATAATAAGCAATTATTGGATGAGGTTAAGCATGATATCGTGAATTATCAAGACCGAGGCTGTGTTATCTGAAGAAGCCGAAGGCTGAGGCAGATAACATAGCCGAGGTCCTGATAACTTAGGATATTATGCGATAACCGAATTCAATAATTTCTTTATTATATATTTTGTATACTGGAAAAAAATTAACATGAACTTTAAATTATAGAGACAGGAATTATGAATGTTATGATGTAGTGTAAAAAACGCAAATTCTTAATTCAAAAATATTTCGAGAATTCATCATAAAATATATGAAAATAAGTTAAGGATTCCTAAAATAATTGTTTTTGTACATAATTCTGGAAATAAATACACATAATGAATAAAAACAAAGCTACCACAGAGTGACCTTGAATGAACTTGACATGATAAATGTATTATCTGTAGGAAAACCTAAAGATAATACATTTATTATGTCGAGTTCACATGATATAAGGGATTGGCTGAGGCCTCTCGACCAATCAGAATTGAGACACTTAGTAAAATGTATAATAATATAATATCTTAGCATTTGCATACGAGAGAACCTCATTCTTTAGATGAGTTGTTCTCTCTCAAATTGTAAATAGCATCGTCTAGAACACAATTCAATGCTGCAATAGTGTTGCACGATTTCAAATATCATGCATCTATTGCAGAATTGCTTGAAGGTGTCAAAACTTCTAGTAATATCAGATTGCAGTATCTTGTTTACTAGTTTGAATTGCTTCGCAAGTTTCCCTTAGAAAACATCACTAACCTTAAATATGGCCCATCTGTTGTTTTCTGTTTTCCATAATTGTTATTATCTTTGTGGTTATATTTCGCACACTAAAAAAAGTAGTTTCCTTTTAACAGTTTGAGAAGCGAAAGCATAGGAGATCCATAGCTTTTGGGAACTCATTCGATGCGATTTGGTTCAAGTAATTGTTTTTTCTTTCAATACCAGATGGATAATTATGCCAGTGCTGTAAATAATACATCAGTTTACACTTTTCATAACAGTATAGATTGAATTCTGTGAATTATCTTTTTTATTTTGCTATTTGATTATGCCAATCTAAGCGAATCAGCTTTAAGCTTTGGAGAGATTATTGGAACGAAGGAAACTGTTTACATGGTTTCTTGTCAAGCAAAAGCAAAATGCAATCAAAGAAACTAATCAAAACTGATGAGAACTGAAGAATAGGTGCAATAAATATTTAATCAAAACTTCCAAACAACTATAGACTGAATTGTTACCAATACTGGTTTATTTCCCTTTATTAAAATGGAAATGGAATCAGCTTTGAGTTTAAGAGACAGAGCGAGATTCATTTAATAAAAGAAAATGTGAGTTTTGTTTGGAAGTTGTACTCGTACACAAATAGTCATAATTCCAGTAAAATTAGAAGAATATGGCTAATTTTCCAAGCTAACTTTGAATTCCCCGAGGAAGCTTCTGAAATAATAGATTGACCGGAAGAGACTTCAACAAAAAAGCAAAAATCCTAAACTCGAAGTATCTCGCCGAACTCTTTCAACAACTCCGACAGAAATCAAACTTGAATCTAGTTCTCAAAATAGTGTTTTCTTTTCAGTCTAGAATGACTAAAGCAATTGGTTAACTTTGGAATTATTATTTTATCTAGACTTGCTCGTAAAAGCCTCTTTCTCAAGGAAGAAAGTCGCTAAAGTTTGGCTTTTTCTCGCTTTGAAATAAGAAATTTCCACCTTGAATTTTAAAACATTCAATCAAACGCTGTGATAGGTGTATCTGTTTTAACACCCTAGCAACAGATCTCCCGAACGCTAAGTTTAGTAATTTTTTTCTTCTTTTAGTTTTTTGGGGTGCTTTTTCTTAGGATTCTTTAAAAAATAAGGAAAGCTAGAAAAAAAAACTGTTAGATAGTATGACTTTTATATGAAGAGGTAAGACATGATGATCATTAATATTTTATATAATAGCTATTGTTAATGAATAATTGTTCGTTATTATTATTGATAATTAATGAGCAGTTACTGTGTAAATCTTGGTTTACACACGTAGATTTTCACCTTTTTCTTCTTCTTCTTCTTCTTCTTCTTCTTCTTCTTCTTCTTCTTCTTCTTCTCAATCTCCTTTTTCTTTTTCTTTCTTTTTCTTTAATTTTTATTGAAGATGCTTATATTAGATATATATATGTTATTTACCGACCAGGAGGTCCGGATAGGGAAATATATACGAGGGCAAGAAAGAGGGCACAGTTTTTCCCTATCCGGACCGACTATTTTTTTCCCGTATTGTTTTTACTAGTTTTTATAATCGGTTTGTGTTGTCGTTTAGCGGCAAAGGGTACCGGACCGCGCGCGCGTGCAGATACTTACAAAAAACCGTATATCTTATTAATTATGCTACCTGAATAATGACACTGAGCCATCCAATTGCTTTCAAAATAAAAATATTTAGTCGTTTTTGCAGCATCAAATCTAATTTACAAGCCAAATAATTCAAGTATTTCATTCAACTCTTATTTCATCGCACAAGGATTTCTCAAAAACGTTTTAAAAGCACTAGAGGTATGTGTGCTAAAGTATCGCTGCTTATGTGTTAAAGCTCTCGCCACTTTGGAAGTGGACAGGGAGAGTAGAATTGTCATATCTCGAGGGTTTTTTCTTGTTTTTGTTTTTGTTTTTTCCTTCCTATTATGGATTGAAGGCTACAGGCAAAAACAGGGCGATACTGAGTATTCGCTATCTACTATTGGATGAAAAATATTTTTTTTGGCTATGTACTCCTATACTTCAAGAACATTCGGAGGAAGCAAGAGAAACAGAACAAGAGCACACCATATGAGCCCATATTCTATATAATCTGCGCAATTTAAGGGTCCAAGGTAACAGCCAGGGAGAACTACTACAGACGGGACGGACAGTAAGTCGTGTTAATTAGTCAACACAGTCATCAACACAGCGGATGAAATAGAAACCAACATACGCAAATCGATCTAGAAAGAAAAGGAGATATGTAATATATTAAAGAATTATATCTAATATATGTAATTTGTGTTAAGAATACTATAAATAGTTGATCAAGTAATGTTGTCCAGTTACTACATTTCTTATCCTAATTCTTTATGAAAATGATGTTAACATTCAGTTAAACTTAACAATTTTAAAAATAGGACAGATGTAGATCTTGGTGCTCCGAGTGAGTATAATCTAGGTCGGTTCTTGGCCCACTTGATGGCAAGTGCGTCCTTCTCAGTTTGGCTGTATTATTTCTCAGCATCTGTCATCGTGCGGCTCATAAAAAATATTGGTTGTATACCTTTGTTATCTGGAATAAAGCTGCAGATAACCCTCCGTAACTTGCCTCTTTCCTCAGAAAGATTTGCTTATCTGGATCGAAGTATGCAATTGTCTTTTCGTCAGATAGTATGTATTGTATACTCTGGAATGCTTTCTGCTCTTTTTCTCTCCACTAGAACTTGTTCTCTTTTCTAGTCAGCCGGGGGAGTGTTGCTGCGAAACTTGCGTAGTATTTGATGAAAATGTCTAAATAACCTGATATTCCTAAGAAGCTCCTTACTTATTCTTTGCACGTGGGTACTGCGCACTCTTTGATTGCTTTTATTTTGTCAGGTGATGGTCGCACTCCGTTCTTTGTAAATACGTGTCCAAATAATTGGTTTTCATCCTTTTCAAACTCACACTTTTCTAGTTTGCTAAATGTGATTCCGTGATCTTTGGCTCTCTGTAGTACTGTTTATAGGATTTTATAGGTGTTCCTCTTTGGTCGTTTCTTTGGTTGAAACAGTGCGAAATAACTCCATATACTTTGAACATTCCATCTTTCAAAACGACTTGTGATGATTTGGCTCCAAAGATACTGCGATAATTGAAGAACCCAACAAAATGACCGCTCGCCAACATGATTGGCTTCATAGCTCAGTTGGAAGAGCATCGCACCGGCATCGCGGAGGTCATGGGTTCGATTCCCGTTGAAGCTTGAAATCACTTTTTCAAGTCTTTCTTTACAGCGTTCGCTTAGATCGCTCATTTACTGTGATGATCAACACATCTATCATTATTTCACCACAGTTCTGCCCATTCAATTTCCAAAAGATTAACTTGTTTGGAATTGAAAAAAGGAGAAATCGAAAAATCGCTAAAACTACTTACTTTCAGCTTCGAAGAAAGCTGAATTTCGGAAGCAATTAAGCAATGGTTGGACAACCAACTTCGGTTGTTACTTTGAATGATTTACTTTACGACGAGCAGCAGGACCCGAACGAAGTGCAGGAATGATATTAAATTTCCCTACATCGAAAACACGGCGAAACCTGAAGTTGACCCACAAGAAATCGCATGTGGGCGAATTGAATCACCAAAATAAATGGCAGGAATATATTGTGTGGTTGTCATTCTTTGATATTCCTATGTTACTTTTCTTGCGTGAACTTTCGATTTTCTTCACGAAGCGCTTAAACTTTCAATATTATGACTTTGCCTTATAAATGGCCGTGAGAGGAATATTGATATTCGGAAACTGGAATCTAGTAATTTATACTACTATTCCCAGTAGACCGAGAAAGTTGTGATTTTTTAATCGCCTTCGTAGCGTCTGTTATGTTATCCGCAAGTACATTTCAAATCGACCACGTGATGCCAATGTTGTACCACGAGGACAATTTTTTACACTACGTGATTGAAATTTGACTGAATTTTGATCACGTGGTGTAAACAATCTTGTCCTCGTGGTACAACATTGACATCACGTGGTCGATTTGAAATGCACTTGCGGATAACATAACAGACGCTACGAAGGCGATTAAAAAATCACAACTTTCTCGGTCTACTGGGAAGAGTAGTATTATCTAATTTCCCGGATGTGTCACTCAATTCTGTGCCATATTATTTATCTAAACTCGAACTTGACGGAAAAGTCAACCAAGAACAAGTTACCTGGAAAAAGGCCAATACGACAAGAGAAAAACCATGTTAAAAAACTCATCAACATTTTTTTTCTCCAGATGAATCAGGAAAATGTTCGTTAAACGTCAAGTTTGACCTCAATGTTCTTCAAGTATAGATAAAAATGAATGATGTATAATGAAACCAACTTTAGTGTACCGATACGGCGGCCATCATTAATTCTATTTTTTGATTCAGATATTATGGGTTGCCGAAGGGCAAATATTGGAAAATTTATTAGACTGCACAGCTGTCAAGGTGTCTTTTTATTTAACTTTACGCTTTTAAATAAAGCACATCTAAAATCAACTGAATTTACTGGTAGTTTGAAAAATATAGGAAACTCCAAAACTTATAATTATATTTTGAAAGCGTAATCCTGTCACTCTATGCTTCATAAATTTTCTGCGTGTTTGCCCTCTGGGCAACACATAATTCAAGGCATATTTAAAAACTATAGCTTTAATGACCGAGACTAGAATACATTTTTCAAATTTCTAAATTGAAATGCTTCAAAAAATTTTTATCCATACCATGAAACAAACTATGGGCTGATCTAAGTAGTCAAGGCACGGCTATCTCACAAATTGAACCCTGAACAACGTCTTGGCGAATCTACTGATCTAAGTCGGGGCACGGCTAGGTGATCAAAGTCATCAGTAGCATGGCTAAGAGTGCGCGAGGTTTTTTTCGAGAAATCGGAATCGGGGAGTAATAATTCTTCAGGAAAGGTCTAAGATTTGGAATATGACTGTTTCAGTTTTTTAGTCACGAAAATATGACACGAGTTTTGGAAAGTGGTCTTCTCAAGTGCCTTCTAAAATAACTAGGGGAAAAACGGATGCCGCGGTAAATTTCGCTTGTATGGACGCGTTGTTTGGAAGTAAATCCCAAATGGATCAAGAAAGGACTTGTTTCTTTTCATCGCAGGGTGAAGAGAGAGAGCCGATATACAGACCTTTTTCTCATTTAGTAAATACCGCTCTGTAGTCTTTGTAGTCTCCACACCGACGAACAGTATACGGTATGCCAAGAAGATGTCTGCGTTGAAAATTCAGATATTTAAAGAATATCTTCTTATCGATTTTGCTACCAAGATCACTGAGCTACTACGAGGGAGCTAGTACTGTTCAAGGTAAGGATAATTTTGCCTTCTTCCTTCCTTCCTCCCTTTCCTATCATTCTCTCTTTCCTTCAATATATTTAAGTAATATAAAACGCATGCTCATGTCTCTGTGCTGCGATATGAATACACTAGGAGCTGTAGAGCAAGAGAGGAGAAGCTTAGGGACATGAGAAGTAGCCGAGTGTTTCACTTCCTTTTCGAGCGCTCTACGGCTTCCAGAGTGTTTTTATCACACTACAGTGACACAAGCAGGAGTTCTATATTACTTTTATAAGATATTTTAGTAGATAGAAAACAGCGGTTCGGCTTCAGGATCTGTCCCGGATCCATATAGATTTTGGATCCACTCTTATCTGGACCTTGGATTCTAGATCTGTTGGAATCGGTGAATCGGTTTAGTTCATCCTTCGGAAACCGTTCTACGCCAAAGTAGCACCGTTGTGCCACCGGATACGAAGTCTAGTCTGCTCCGGGTTCATCGCACCATGCTGTTGGAAGGCGATGACGTTTCATTTATTTTGGGGCTTTTTATACAAAGAGAAATTTCAGAGTGTTTTTCTAACTATATATTCTGATTCGCCTCACCTTGTGCTGCGATGTGCAAATGATGATTAAACTTCATGCATCAAGAAATTCCATGACTTTTATTTCGTATGTGTGTCAAATATTCCACAATATTTATGGTCCTCGACCACCTTTAATCCGGATTCGATGCGGATGTCTGTGGGGATTTAGGGTCCATTGGGATGCGCACGTGCCATTTAAATCATATATATATTTAAAAAGAATTTGAGATTTTATGAGTAGGACAGAGCTTTAAAAAACCTCTTTTATATAAGTGGCTATTCGTTCTATCGCTTTCGCACTAATTGGGGACACTTTTCGCTCACACGCACTACCACTGCATTTAAAATTCTAAGCACACAACGCTCAACTCACATGTTGATTTTAAATTGTCAAGTTTCGCTCAATACATTAAATATTGGCCACAAGTGTTTCCATTCAACGTTCTTTATTTTGAATATTTTAATTACGATAGAAAAACTGTATAAGTTTATAGTTTTGTTTGCAGTTATTAATTTGGATCTCGGAAAAAAATAAAGCTTAGAACATATCCCACTTGGGTAATAAAAGAAGGAAGTCGAGCTCGTTTCAGTGGTTCCCCATTTCATTCATTTCTTCTCTCTCTTATTGTGGTACGATAAGTTTCAATCTGCCAGATTCTAATGACATCGGTTAAATCCAATTGCAGTCATTGCAGCAGTAGAACGTTTTCTTTGTGTTTTTGTATATTCGCAGGGAACGCGCTTGTAAAAATGCTAAACTGAATCACCTCATTTAGTTAAGTAGAGTACGTGACTTTCATACCAATGACTAGATGGATAACGCGCTACAAATATTTTAGAAAACTGTCGTGGTTCTTGAAAAACATGACACTCTGTTTGTTCTTTATAACTCGATTCCTCTTCCATGCTTTGTTCTTTATGTTGTTCCTTGTAATAAACTGGATCTCAAAAGCCCTATGAAACCGAACGGTTTCCGACTGATGTCGATCCACGAATTCCGACGGATCCAAAAACCAAGCTCTGGAACAGAGTGAATTCAAAATCTTTGGATTCTAGTTTAATCAAGAAGGGTTTAGATGAAAATTACTCTGTGTAATTCTAGTTACCCGACCGAATTGTGTAGTTTACGGAACAGATAATAATAATATAATAATAATAATAATAATAATAATAATAATAATGATAATGATGATAATAATGATAATGATGATAATGATGATAAAAATGAAAGTAATAATAATCATAATCATAATAATGATAATAATAATTACTTTACTTAAGTGTCAAGTTAAGAAAAATAGCCGACTGAAAAGTCTACTAATTGGAGACAATGGTGATCCCGAACAGATCTTGGTGCAGAACCACTATTTCGTATTTCGTATATTCTTATTTTTGAACGAGTGCCTATCTTGTCCTCTGATATAATATATATATTTAGGCACTGCCTAAAAGCGGAGCTCCCGATACGGAAGTCACAGGGAGAACAATTTGAATGAAACTGAAAGTTAAAAATAAGATAGGGGGAAAAATCTTCAATTATTTTTTATTCGAGATGAAGATAATTTCTCCCATAATAAAAACCATGCAGTGAAATCAAATCGAAATGCACTACATTGTTCTTTTTGTTGTTTTGTTTAGCGCGAGTACATACTCTCACACTTAGGAATTTTGTACACATCTCACCACCACCCCCAGGGGCTAGTTTTGCTCTTGGAAGATTTTTCGACAAATGTTTCCAAAAAAACCGACATTTTTAGGCTTTGAATCTCTTTTACTTAAAAAAAAACGAAAGATAACTACAGATAATTCAATACAATATCAAGTTCAGTGAAATTTACCTCGGATGTCTTTCATTGAAATCGAAAATCTGGAGATTTAGGACAAATCAAGACCAAAAAAAACAGACTTGGAGCAAAATATAAGCTTACTTTAAATAATTACGTCTCTTACGAAACGAGACGTTTTACATTCAGTTAAACTTGACAAGAACAACTGAGACAAAATAGAAAATAAAAGCAATGCAAAAAGGCAGTAAATTGTCAGTAAATTGGCGTTTGTAAATGTTTTTGAATATTTTTTACGGCTTTTTTAAGTGAAAGTCTAGGTCTTTCTACAACAACATCTCTCAACAACACAAATTTAAGCTCATTTTTATAATCAGACTTGCTCGAATAGCTTAATAAACAGTTGAATATTTGGTGTAAATTTATATTTCATTCAATACTTAAATAAATTATCTGTAGAAATAAAATTAATAAATGAAAGTCTTCGTTGTTTTGAAGATGGGACCCCGCGATAGGAGGCGAATCTTTCTTGAACGAAAAACATATGCGGATAGTTAGTTAAAAACAACCGAATTGCTAAAGATTTACGAAGCTAAATAAAGGACGAATATTTGTTGTAATATGCTCTTCATGTTATATTTACTCCAACATTAAAATAAATTAAGCTTATCTACAAAAATATTAAAAGTTTTGAGGGAAAGTCTTTGATTTGTCGATTCGTCGAGAAAAAATGCTTGTCAAAAAATAATAAACGATTGTTAAGTAAACCACACACCTGAATTCTTGGATAACACTTCTTAATCCATCTTTGAATACATGAAAGTTTTTTCAATTGTCTTTGGTCTATAACTTGCCCTAAAGCGATTTTTTTTCTGTGCATTTGAGAGTCGCCTTAGCTAGTAGTTTTGCTTCAAATTCCTTTGTCTTTCACGCTCAATTTCTCTTTGTTCATTAGTGAAGTTTTGACTCAAATTCCTTTGTATTTAACGTTCATTTTCTCCTTGTTCATCCGTCAAGTTTTGCCTCATATTCCTTTTTCTTTCACTATCATGTTCTACTTGTTTATAATCGAAGTCCCGCCTGGATTTGCGTTCTCTATCTCTCTCTCTCTCTCTCTGTTTGCCGCTTTTCTTTGGTGAGTCCTTCGTCTTTGCTTTCCTTTTTCACGCCACCAGAGTTTTTTCTCCGAAAAAAACTCTTTTACTTCAGGCCTTTCTTTTTTGGCTTCATTCTCTTCTGAGCGATTTCGGAAAGGGGTTCCATCGTAAATAAAGTTAATATAAAATAACTCTATAAATTAATTATGAGCTTGAATAAAAAATTGTGTTGTTATCTTTCGGTATTTCTATACGTGTGTGTAAAACGTTTTTTACAAAAGTTTAATAGCCGGATTTACCTTTCTTTATGTGTACCCGGATGTTGCAACGCGTCGATATTCCCGCCAAAAAAAAAGATAATCTAACCAGCCAATCGGAATGCTTGTGTACACGCCCGGACGGACGGACGGACGGACGTACGGACGGAAGTGACGTCAGCCAATCCATGAAAAATCTACTCGATAGTTTACCATTTTTTCTTAGGTATGGTGCTCCGCTCGCGCGGGCCTTTGGCCCGCGCGGGAGCTCCGCTATAATCACGGTAGCCAGTGAGTCAGCGCGCACGTCATAACTCCAATATTTTATAGCTTTGATGACTGGAATCTGAAATTTCTGGTCTGTATCCATACAATTAACAACTGTGATCGTGAGAAACGTGAACCCAGCATCGATCCTGAGCCAATTCACGTGCGATGTTGCACGTAATGGAAGAACACTATAAATCTCTGAACAATTCCTGCACTACCAATTAGAGCAATACCAATAGGTATTGCTTACAAATCACTCAGAGTCCTAGAAAAGAATATTTGCTTTGGTAAGCATTATTATCGGCTTGTTCTTACTATTTTTCTTTGTGGCGCTCGTTGCTGCATGTAACAAACTCTTGCAGCCTCTTCCCAGCCGGTTTTCCAAAGTCCTTCTAATTTAAATTTGTTGTGAAGTGGGATTGTCTGGGTGAGTGTAGTCTCGTGAAAGACGAATGTTTTTTTAAGGTGACTGACGTTTTGACAACCTGAGCAGAAGTCATCTTCATTATGCAGTGACTTGGCTCTGAAGACTGATGACTTCCGCTCAGGTTGTCGAAACGTCATTCACTTGCACCAACAACTGTCTTTCTCAAGACTACTCACCAGGACGATCACACTTCACAACTAACTTCATCACCTGGACTCAAGCCATTTACTCTTAATCTATATTGTCAAAGGTTCCCTTTCTTTTCGTAGAAAATCAAGATGAACTCTGCAATACCACTTCTAGCTGTATTGTTAGTGATAATGGTCACGCAAACCATTTTGGCACATCCTGCTAAAAGTGATGATTTTGAGTACCCTCCTACCGACTGTCCTCCAGGAGTCTGGGTTTGCCGCAAAAAACGTGCTGAAATCCCCACTAAAGACGAGTCAGAAAGGAGTCCTGGCCTATCAGGAAATTATCTCCATGAAACATGAGAATTTAGAAAAACTATTTAAAACGCGAGAATGGATAGGAATATATGAATGAGTATTTATTATTACTGTTCATTACTTTGGATGAATTGTATTTATAATGACTTTACTCTGAGATAAAGTAAAATTTGATCGTAACAGCGTAATCGATAGTGATAGACTTTATTCGTGGTGTGACAATGTTTTCCCAGCGTGACAAACCTCCAGGGGATTCATTTCCTTTTGTTTTTACTCTTCAAAAAATTCATGAGTATCCCAAAGGATACGAAAGGAATAACGATGATATCCCGACGAGTTTGAAAACAATAGCTGTTTATTCCCCTAGAGGTTTGTCACGGTGAATTGGGAAAATATTGTCACACCACGAATAAGGTCTATTCAAGCTATTAAGCTTGAATTAAATTTTGTCTAACGTATTAGTAACGACGAAAATGAACCACGGCTGCTAGTGTTTGTTTGTTCAAATGAAAAACAGTTTAAATAAAGAATGGACGACGTAAGAGACGTGTTTGAATATCACTACCCAACTATGTGCAGTACTTACAGCATTTTGGATTAGTTCAAGAGGGCTAGCTTGACAAAATGAGATTTTCTCGAAGACCATTTCCATATGATCGAAAAAGTTCATGCAAAGCGAGTCTGCGGGTTTGTTTCAGCTTGAGTTGGCAGAATACCAAAAAACTTCAGCTACTCTTTTCCAGGCGTTCAATTTTTTTGTTTGTCTATGAAGTCTTTGCTGTAACGATTATAAAGTCGGTCGTATTTGGCCTCTTCTTCCATAGAAAAATATGTATCAACATCTTTCGGATCTTTCCTCCATCATGGCTTATAGTTATAAGCAAGATAATATGAAGTTACTTAGTTGTTACTTCAAAAGCCAGCTGATAGTTTGTAAAGAAGAAAACCGTTGCTATGGCATTACAGTTTAGTAAGCATCGCATGTTTGGAAAAATGATATATTATGGTATACATTTCGATCGTTTCGAAAAAAGGTATGTACTTCATGGCTGAAGGCCATATAGACGACAAGTATTAAGAGGCTGTCTCTCTAAAAACCACCCATCGACTTTCGGGTGGAAAAATCGATCTTCTTGATACTGAGTGTGTGAGTTCCCCTTCGTAAACCTACTACAACCCTGTGTTTTGAATCCTTAAAAAAACATTTTATCTATGAATTTTGGCACTTTTTTCGATTTGTTGCCGAAATAGCCGTTTTGTTGTGGCGGATCCGGGTTGAATACCGATAACTTTGATAATCTATAACTTCAACAAATCAAAACCAAAACTAACAAAACTTTGCAATGATATAAAATAACATTTCAACTTTTAATTCTGTAAAGGGTTTTGTATGAGCTTTATTCGTTCCCCTTAAATTTGGTCGAAAAAATAAGTATCTTTCCACTTCTCGACAGAGTAAGCGCGACTTGATAAATGTAAGATTTATTTTGTCAAAAGTGGCACCTGACTGAGATTTGAAACTAATATGGGGAGAAAAGTTAACGAACCAAAGTAATGAAAACTGTAAAAAGTTATGTAACCTACCTAAATCCGAGCGCATAAACAGCAGTGAAAGTTGAGCGTTTTTCGGTCTAATTTACATATGAAGCACATGCTTCGTGTGCTTTACTTGCTAATGGTGCTTTACTTGCTTCGTGTGCTTTACTTGCTAATGGTGCTTTACTTGCTTCGTGTGCTTTACATGTTTCGTGTGCTTTACATGCTTCGTGTGCTTTACATGCTTCGTGGGCTTTATTTGCTAATGGTGCTTTACTTGCTTCGTGTGCTTTACATGCTTGTGGTGCTTTACATGCTTGGGGTGCTTTACATGCTTGGGGTGCTTTACATGCTTCGGGTGCTTTACATGCTTCGGGTGCTTTACTTGCTTCGGGTGCTTTACATGCTTCGGGTGCTTTACATGCTTGGGGTGCTTAACCTGCTTGAATTGCTTTACTTGCTTGGGGTGCATTAAGTGCTTCTGGTGCTTTACTTGCTTGAGTTGCTTTACGTGCTTCGGGTGCTTTACTTGCTTGAGTTGCTTTACTTGCTTGGGGTGGTTTACTTGCTTGGGGTAGTTTACTTGCTTGGTGTGGTTTACTTGCTTGGGGTGCTTTACTTGCTTCGGGTGCTTTACTTGCTTCGGGTCCTTTACTTGCTTCGTGTGCTTTACTTGCTTCGTGTGCTTTACATGTTTCGTGTGCTTTACATGCTTCGTGTGCTTTACATGCTTCGTGTGCTTTACATGCTTCGTGTGCTTTACATGCTTCGTGGGCTTTATTTGCTAATGGTGCTTTACTTGCTTCGTGTGCTTTACATGCTTCGGGTACTTTACATGCTTCGGGTGCTTTACTTGCTTCGGGTGCTTTACTTGCTTCGGGTGCTTTACATGCTTCGGGTGCTTTACTTGCTTTGGGTGCTTTACATGCTTCGTGTGCTTTACTTGCTAATGGAACTTTACATGCTTCGGGTGCTTTACATGCTTCGTGTGATTTACTTGCTAATGGTGCTTTACATGCTTCGTGTGCTTTACATGCTTGTGGTGCTTTACATGCTTGGGGTGCTTTACATGTTTGGGGTGCTTTACATGCTTCGGGTGCTTTACATGCTTCGGGTGCTTTACTTGCTTCGGGTGCTTTACATGCTTCGGGTGCTTTACATGCTTCGGGTGCTTTACGTGCTTCGGTCGTAAAGCACCGCAAGCAAGTAAAGAAAGTAAAGCACGTAAAGCACCCGCAGCATGTAAAGCACCCGAAGCAAGTAAATCACCCGAAGCAAGTAAAGCACCCGAAGCATGTAAAGCACCCGAAGCAAGTAAAGCACACGAAGCATGTAAATCACCCGAAGCAAGTAAAGCACACGAAGCATGTAAAGCACCCGAAGCAAGTAAAGCACACGAAGCAAGTAAAGGACCCGAAGCAAGTAAAGCACCCGAAGCAAGTAAAGCACCCCAAGCAAGTAAACCACACCAAGCAAGTAAACTACCCCAAGCAAGTAAACCACCCCAAGCAAGTAAAGCAACTCAAGCAAGTAAAGCACCCGAAGCACGTAAAGCAACTCAAGCAAGTAAAGCACCAGAAGCACTTAATGCACCCCAAGCAAGTAAAGCAATTCAAGCAGGTTAAGCACCCCAAGCATGTAAAGCATGTAGTCGAGTGTATGGGACTTTAATATTTGTCGTCTATATGGCCGTCAGCCATGAAGTACATACCAAAAATAGACGGATCGCAAAATTAAAATCTGGTTATAATTTTACGAATGCCAAGAAGATAGAAGAACAATGTTGCCACAGACACATTTAAATAATATATATATTTAGGCACTGCCTAAAAGCGGAGCTCCCAATACGGAAGTCACACGGAGAACAATTTGAATGAAACTGAAAGGTAAAAATAAGATCTGGGAAAAAATATTCAATTATATTTTATTCGAGATGAAGATAATTTCTCCCATAATAAAAACCATGCAGTGAAATCGAATCGAAATGCACTACATTGTTTTTTTGGTTGTTTGTTGTTGTTTTTTTTTTTTTCGCGAGTACATACTCTCCAACTTAGGAATTTTGTTCACAACTCACCACCACCCCCAGGGGCTAGTTTTGCTCTTGGAAGATTCTTCGACAAAGTTTTCCAAAAAACCGACATTTTTAGGCTTTGAATCTCCCTTACTTAAAAAAAACGAAAGATAACTACAGATAATCCAATACAATATCAAGTTTAGTGAAATTTACCTCGGATGTCTTCCATTGAAATCGAAAATCTGGAGATTTAGGACAAATCATAACCAAAAAAACAGACTTGGAAACTGGTTAAGGTGAGCTAAATATAAACTTATTTTAATAATTACGTCTTTTACAGAACGAGACGAGGTTTACATTCAGTTAAACTTGACAAGAACAACTGAGACAAAATAGAAAATAAAGGCAATGCAAAAAGCCAATGCAAAAAGCCAATGCAAAAAGACGAATTTCTTTGTCAGTAAATTGGCGTTTGTAAATTGTTTTGAATATTTTTACGGCTTTTTAAAGTGAAATGCTAGGTCTTTCTACAACAACATCTCTCAACAACACAAATTTAAGCTCATTTTTATAATCAGACTTGCTCGAATGCACCTTAATAAACAGTTGAATATTTGGTGTAAATTTATATTTCATTCAATACTTAAATATATTATCTGTAGAAATAAAATTATTAAATGAAAGTCTTCGTTGTTTTGCCGATGGGACCCCGCGATAGGAGGCAAATATTTTATTTAATATGCTCTTCATGTTATATTTACTCCAACATTAAAATAAATTAAGCTTATCTACAGAAATATTAAAAGTTTTGAGGGAAAGTCTTTGATTTATCGATTCGTCAAGAAAAAATGCTTGTCAAAAAATAATAAACGATTGTTTGCTAAACAACACACCTGAATTCTTGGATAACACTTCTTAATCCATCTTTGATTACATGAAAGTTTTTTAATTGTCTTTGGCCTATAATTTGCCCTAAAGCGATTTTTTCTGTGCATTTGAGAGTCGCCTCAGCTAGTAGTTTTGCTTCAAATTCCTTTGTCTTTCACGCCCATTTTCTCTTTGTTCATCCGTGAAGTTTTGCCTTAAATTCCTTTGTCTTTCACGTTCATTTTCTCTTTGTTCATCTGTGAAGTTTTGTCTCATATTCCTTTTTCTTTCACGATCATGTTCTCCTTGTTCATAAATCGAAGTCCCGCCTGGATTTGCGTTTTCTCTCTCTCTCTGCTGGCCGCTTTTCTTTGGGGTGACATTCCTTCGTCTTTGTCTTCCATTTTCACGCCACCAGAGTTTTTCCTCTTCCGAAAAACTCTTTTACTCCTGGCCTTTCTTTTGGCTTCATTCTCCTTTGAGCTTTCTTTCGACATATCTATTTCGGAAAGGGGTTCCATCGTAGATAGAGTAAATATAAATATAAATATAAGCTTGAATAAAAAATTGTGTTGTTATCTTTCGGTATTCTATACGTAATAAAAGGTGTAAAACGTATTTTACAAAAGTTCAATAGCCGGATTTACCTTTGTTTGGTTTATTGACGATATGTTACAAGCTACGGTTTCAGAACTAATTCTCTTCGCGAGTTATATACGAGTTGATTCAAAATCTAAAAAATGCGAAGCAAAATAAAGCGTTACTTGTGTAGAAATATATATAAAGTTTAAGCGATCTGACTTACCCGGTAGCTTGCTCTGAAATTCGACGAACTGAATTTAAATTAGCGTCACTTACTTATAGCGGATCTCCCGCGCGGGCCGAAGGCCCGCGCGAGCGGAGCACCATACCTAAGAAAAAAATGGTAAACTATCGAGTTGATTTTTCATGGATTGGCTGACGTCACTTCCGTACGTCCGTCCGTCCGTCCGGGCGTGTACACAAGCATTCCGATTGGCTGGTTAGATTTTTTTTGGCGGGAATATCCACGCGTTGCAACATCCGGGTACACATAAAGAAAGGTAAATCCGGCTATTAAACTTTTGTAAAAAAAACGTTTTACACACGTATAGAAATACCGAAAGATAACAACACAAGCTTATATTTATATTTACTCTATTTACGATGGAACCCCTTTCCGAAATCGATATGTCGAAAGAAAGCTCAGAGAAGAATGAAGCCAAAAAAGAAAGGCCAGAATCAAGAGTTTTTTCGAAAGAGGAAAAACTCTGGTGGCGTGAAAAAGGAAGGCAAAGACGAAGGACTCACCAAAGAAAAGCGGCAAGCAGAGAGAGAGATAGAGAACGCAAATCCAGGCGGGACTTCGATTATAAACAAGGTGAATATGATCGTGAAAGAAAAAGAAATATGAGGCAAAGCTTGACGGATGAACAAAGAGAAAATGAACGTGAAATACAAAGGAATTTGAGTCAAAACTTCACGAATGAACAAAGAGAAAATGAGCGTGAAAGACAAAGGAATTTGAAGCAGAACTACTAGCTAAGGCGACTCTCAAATGCACAGAAAAAAATCGCTTTAAGGCAAGTTATAGACCAAAGACAATTTAAAAACTTTCATGTATTCAAAGATGGATTAAGAAGTGTTCTTCAAAAATTCAGGTGTGTGGTTTAGCAAACAATCGTTTATTATTTTTTGACAAGCATTTTTTCTCGACGAATCGACAAATCATTCGCAAAGACTTTCCCTCAAAACTTTTAATGTTTCTGTAGATAAGCTTAATTTATTTTAATGTTGGAGTAAATGTAACATGAAGAGCATATTACAACAAATATTCGTCCTTTATTTAGCTTTGTAAATCTTTAGCAATTGGGTTAACGTTGTAAAACGTTGTCTTTAACCAACTATCGTATGTTTTTCGTTCAAGAAAGATTCGCCTCCTATCGCCGGTTCCCATCTTCAAAACAACGAAGACTTTCATTTAATACTTTTATTTCTACAGATCACAATTTAAGTATTGAATGAAATATAAATTTACACTGACCAAATATTCAACTGTTTATTAAGCTATTCGAGCAAGGCTGATTATAAAAATGAGCTTAAATTTGTGTTGTTGAGAGATGTTGTTGTAGAAAGACCTAGACTTTCACTTAAAAAAGCCGTAAAAAATATTCAAAAACATTTACAAACGCCAATTTACTGACAAAGAAATTCGTCATTTTGCATTGCCTTTTTGCATTGCTTTTATTTTCTATTTTGTCTCAGTTGTTCTTGTCAAGTTTAACTGAATGTAAAACGTCTCGTTTTGTAAAAGACGTAATTATTTAAAGTAAGCTTATATTTTGCTCCAAGTCTGTTTTTTTTGGTCTTGATTTGTCCTAAATCTCCAGATTTTCGATTTCAATGAAAGACATCCGAGGTAAATTTCACTGAACTTGATATTGTATTGAATTATCTGTAGTTATCTTTCGTTTTTTTTAAGTAAAAGAGATTCAAAGCCTAAAAATGTCGGTTTTTTTGGAAACATTTGTCGAAAAATCTTCCAAGAGCAAAACTAGCCCCTGGGGGTGGTGGTGAGTTGTGTACAAAATTCCTAAGTGTGAGAGTATGTACTCGCGCTAAACAAAACAACAAAAAAACAATGTAGTGCATTTCGATTTGATTTCACTGCATGGTTTTTATTATGGGAGAAATTATCTTCATCTCAAATAAAAAATAATTGAAGATTTTTCCCCCTATCTTATTTTTAACTTTCAGTTTCATTCAAATTGTTCTCCCTGTGACTTCCGTATCGGGAGCTCCGCTTTTAGGCAGTGCCTAAATATATATTATACAAATGCGACTTAATCCGAGGCAAGCTACTCGTGCGTGCGTGCAGAAAGGAATCTATTATTAAATACATGCTTTTCGCGCATAACGAAACAACCTTTATGTGTCCCCGGATGTTGCAATGCGTCGACATTCCCTTCAAAAAAAGATAATCTAACCAGCCAATTGCCATTCTTGCGTACGCGGACGGAAGTGAACGTCAGTCAAGCCATGAAAAATCAACTCGATAGTTTACCATTTTTTCTTAGGTATGGTGCTCCGCTCGCGCGGGCCTTCGGCCCCCGCGGGAGCTCCGCTATTAAGGACGGTCCCTACTATTGTCCATGCGCACACGTACTGCGCATCTACATTCGAGGAATTTCAAATTTATTACTCGAATTGCACGAAACAAAACAATATGAAAAATAATTGGTTTTGAAAAGAATATGGACACAATCTTTATGTACCTACTGATCGAAAATCGAGGAGCACGAAGCTAAAAAAAATATATATATTATAGCCAACTATTAAAGTCATGGAAGAATTGGGTATATTTTAGTATAGAAACAAAGTGTCAGTCATATAGGACGATTTAAATTAGACATTTTTCAAAATCTTTGGAAAAATCGTTTTTTTTCCTGGTGTTGAGTAAAATCATGACGTCATCACTTTTTAACGAATTTTAAGCCTTATTATTTCTTTTAAATGCATGGTGACCCCTACTTTTCTAACCAGAATTTGACAACCCTTTGATAGTTTAAAATAATTCACATAGTCATTTAAAAAAATAATTGATTCTCAATTAGTAGGCACCGTCCTTAACTCTTTGTGTTCTCTTCAAGAGCTAGGCTTATTATGGGAGATTAAACAGTTAATAGTAATTACAAGGTTTCTGGAGATTTAGCAAAAGGAAAAAAAAGTTAACAAGAAACGCATCGTCCTCTTATCACACCATTGGTTTATGATATTTAACTAGTCGTTATTTAGTTTTTGTGATGATTCTCCAGGATTGTTAACGACATCAAACAACGAAGTATCATCTGCATATGTTTTGCTGACCTTTTCTTGAGCAGTTTTCTAGTCTGTCTTGATGTGCCGTGTTCATTTGTCCATAAAAAGTTAGGAATTTCTCCGAAATTTGGATTTTAATAAAAGTCGTGCAAGGTTAATTTCACTAAATTTGACACTTTATTGGATTACTATCTGTAGTTATCTTTCGTTTTCAAGTAAAATTAACCAGGAATTCAAAGGGAAAATTGTCGTCCATGGAAAACTTTCTCGTAGATTTTTTTTTAAAACAAAACTTGCCCCTGTAGTGGACGGTGGTGGGTTGTGTACATGTGACAAAATTCCTAAGTGGGAAAGTACTGAGGTCGAAAACAAAGACTCGTGCGAAGAAAACGATATAATGCATTTCCATTTCATTTTTTCGCTTCATGGATTTCGTTATGGGGGACATTATCTTCAACTCCATAGAAAGAACATCGTGTAATTTTTGCCCTATTTTATCTTAATCTTTCAATTTTATCTAAATTGGGCTCCTTGGCTATTCGGAGGTTGGCTTTTAGGCAGTGCCTAAATTTATATATTAAAATTAATTTGAGGAGCTGTAGGTAAGGTTCAAACAGAACGTCGATAAAATATAATTAAGCTTTCAAAAACGAGGTGCGTGAAATGGATGTGCAGTAGGAAAGGTCCCAAACTACTTTGATATTTGGTTTTGGCAGGTGAATGCTTATATTCATAATTTCATTGATGAAACCCCTGTGGATGGCGAGAATTTGGAGCCAAAAATGCGTGCTCCTACCCAGTCCACCTCCTTTAAAGACATCTTGCTACGTCACTGAACAAAATTTCAATCATAGCAATGTTTTTTTTTTCTTATTTAGTTTCTTTGCCTTCTCTTCTTATACTAGGTGTGTGTATACAAGTACTGAGCAACCGCAAGTAAATTTATTAATTTATTGACATACATTCAAAACCTATTATATGTTCAAGTTTAAGAATTTATATAATAACTACCTTTATTTCTTTTTAAGAAATTCCTGGTTAAATTGTTACACTTTTGCTATTCAACATCTATCTAAAATATACCGTCATTGTCATTAGCGTTGTCCCCGAAAAAGACATGACAATTGACCTACACATTGACACATTGACAACATTGACACATTGACACATTGACACATTGACACATTGACACATTGACACATTGACACATTGACACATTGACACATTGACACATTGACACATTGACACATTGACACATTGACACATTGACACATTGACACATTGACACATTGACACATTGACACATTGACACATTGACACATTGACACATTGACACATTGACACATTGACACATTGACACATTTAGACTAAAAGAAATATCACGTGTTTTATTATGTATTCCTTGCTTTGTGTGCGCCAGCCTGATCTTTGAATGTAAAATTCAAGTCATGAATCAAAAATCCAGATTGCCTCGACCACTTAGTGAGTATTTAAGATGGAGAATGTTATTTTAGCGTTTGTTTTATGCCAGAACGTTCGAGAAAACACGTGATATCAAAATGTATAAATGACCCTAATTGTGTAAATGTCAGTTTTCAGTGGACAACGTTAATAACATTGACCGTAGGTCACTTCGTATATATTCTTCTTATATATTCTTTGTTGCACAGGGTTATCCTCAATTAGCGTATATCCAGTGTGGTTCTGTGAAGGTCTAGAAATCAAAAGTATTGGTTATATTGTGTATTTTTTATACTTTATCTGGTATTTTACTGAATTTTTTCTTCTTTTTTTTTTTCTGGTATATTCTGACGATGAAATGAGGATAACCTTGATTAATGAGTCTTTAATGAAGGAACACATTGAGAAACTCAAAAAAGAAACGAAGCAGCAGCTCCTGGTGAATATTCCCATAAATATTATATGTATACCGCTTAGACTAAAGATTTGGTGATAATGTTTGAAATTTATGAATTAGAAAGGCTATATGGGAGTGCAAAGGAAGAACTTATCACCAAAATCATAGCTGAACAATTTGTGGCTTAATGTTTTCTCATTCCAGACCACGTGTCATTCCCTAAAGTATCATTTCTTTGTTTAACAGTTGCACTTGAGAAGACACATGATTATGGATACAACTCAAACAAAGAATCTAATTGTCAAGGGAATGACAATGGAGTTGGATATCCTTTACCAAAGACAATAGCAGATAATGCCTTGTTTCAAGTCGAGGTATTTGGCTCAAAAATACAATAAATTTATAGAAATTGACCAAAATGCAACGATAGTTTGAACTATGATATATCTGCTATAACGTTTCCTTTTATCTGAACCAGGACGACCAACAATTGTTATTTATCAAATTCGTTAAGCTAATATTACCAAGTTGCCATTGTCAATGATTTGACTCGCCCTCCGGCTGCATTACATGATGACCATTCGCAGTATAGCCAGGCAGGGGATCCGTCTTCAGACAAATGCATACATTTTACGTGAATTATTTTACGATATGGAAAAACATATCGTTTTAACTACTGAAATTCTATAATGATCTTGGATAATAGGAGGGTTGAAAGGTTGGAGGGTTGAGGAAGGGTGAGATGTATTTTGAAAAGCGTTATGCTTACCTCGTTATGTTCTGTTGGTATTTTCCTTGCCGCTCCACCTCGAACATCAATGTTTGGCTGAAAAGAAAGAAAGCATGTACACGTCAACACTCAAGATGACAGAAAAAACGGCCTTGAGAGATATCTATAAAATCAAAAGAACCAATAAAAAGTAGTTTAGAATTCACTAGTCCACATCGAGTGTCGAGTTATATATAGGTATATCCGCTTTTATATTGATAAAGTAAAAATAACGAATAAAATGTACATTAACACTGCACTAGTTTAGCTTTTCAATTGGATGGAATTGGCATTATAACTATTGTATATGGATAACGTCCACCAACTATACCAGCTATTCAAGCTTTAACGGCTACTACCCTTACTTTAGCATCTACACCAGGTAATCTTGCTTTACTATTTACAACTTCTACTCTTGCATTGCGATCTACACCAGGAACTCTTGCTTTACCATCTACACCAGGTAATCTTGCTTTGCCATCTACACCAGGTAATCTCGCTTTGCCATCTACACCAGGTAATCTTGTTTTACCATCTACAAAAGGTAATCTTGCATTGCAATTTACACCAGGTACTCTTGCTTTACCATCTACACCAGGTAATCCTGTTTGCAAACTACACCAGGTAATCTTGCTTTACTATCTACAACTCCTACTCTTGCATTGCAATCTACACCAGGTACTCCTGCTTTACAATCTACACCAGGTAGTCTTGCTTTACCACCTACACCTGGTAAACTTGCTTTACTATCAACAACTTCTACTCTTGCTTTGCCATCTACACCAGGTACTCTTGCTTTACTATCTACACTAGGTACTCTTGCTTTACTATCTACAACTTCTTTTCTTGCATTGCAATCTACACCAGGTACTCTTGCTTTGCCATTTACAGCAGGTAATATTGCTTTGTCATCTACACCAGGTACTCTTGCTTTGCCATCTACAACTTCTACTCTTGCTTTACTATCTATTCCAAGTTTTCTTGATTTACCATCTACGGCAGATACTCTTGCTTTGCCATCTACACCAGGTAATCTTGCTTTACCATCTACAAAAGGTAATATTGCTTTACTATCTACACCAGTTACTCTTGCTTTACCATCTACACCAGGTAATCTTGCTTTACCATCTACACCTGGTAATCTTGCTTTACTATCTACAACTTCTTCTCTTGCATTGTAATCTACACCAGGTACTCTTGCTTTACCATCTACATCAGGTACTCTTGCTTTGCCATCTACAACTTCTACTCTTGCTTTACTATCTACAACTTCCACTCTTGCATTGCAATCTACACCAGGTACTCTTGCTTTACCATCTACACGAGGTACTCTTGCTTTCCTATTTACAACTTCTACTATTGCATTGCAACCTACACCAGATACTCTTGCTTTACCATCTACACCACATAATCTTGCTTTGCTATCTACAACTTCTTCTCTTGCATTGCAATCTACATCAGGTACTCTTGCTTTGCCATCTACACCAGGTAATCTTGCTTTACTATCTACAACTTCTACTCCTGCATTGCAATCTATACCAAGTACTCTTGCTTTACCATCTACAGCAGGTACTCTTGCTTTGCCATCTACACCAGGTAATCTTGCTTTACCATCTATAAAAGGTAATCTTGCTTTACTATCTACACCAGACACTCTTGCTTTACCATTTACACCAGGTACTCTTGCTTTACCATCTACACCAGGTACTCTTGCTTTACCATCTACACCAGGTACTCTTGCTTTACCATCTACAACTTCTACTCTTGCATTGCAATGTACACCTGGTACTCTTGCTTTACCATCTACACTAGGTAATCTTGCTTTACTATCTACAACTTCTACTCTTGCATTACAATCTACACCAGTAACTTTGCTTTGGCTTCCACACCAAGTAATCTTGCTTTACTATCTACAACTTCTACTCCGGCATTGCAATCTATACCAAGTACTCTTGCTTTACCATCTACAGCAGGTACTCTTGCTTTGCCATCTACACCAGGTAATCTTGCTTTACCATCTATAAAAGGTAATCTTGCTTTACTATCTACAACTTCTACTCTAGCATTTCAATCTACATCAGGTACTCTTGCTTTGCTATTAATAAAAGGTAATCTTGCTTTACTATCTACAACTTCTACTCTTGCATTAGAAACTACACCAGGTACTCTTGCTTTACCATCTACACCAAGTAATCTTGCTTTGCTATCTACAACTTCTTCTCTTGCATTGCAATCTACATCAGGTACTCTTGCTTTGCTATTAATAAAAGGTAATCTTGCTTTACTATCTACAACTTCTACTCTTGCATTAGAAACTACACCAGGTACTCTTGCTTTACCATCTACACCAAGTAATCTTGCTTTACTATCTACAACTTCTACTCCTGCATTGCAATCTATACCAAGTACTCTTGCTTTACTATCTACAGCGGGAACTCTTGCTTTGCCATCTACACCAGGTAATCTTGCTTTACCATCTATAAAAGGTAATCTTGCTTTACTATCTACACCAGACACTCTTGCTTCACCATCAACACCAGGTAATCTTGCTTTGCCATCTACACCAGGTAATCGTGCTTTACCATCTATAAAAGGTAATCTTGCTTTACTATCTACACCAGGTAATCTTGCTTTGCTATCTACAACTTCTACTCTTGCTTTACCATCTACACCAGGTAATCTTGCTTTACCATCTACACCAGGTAATCTTGCTTTGCTATCTACAACTTCTACTCTTGCATTGCAATCTACATCAGGTACTATTGCTTTGCCATCTACACCAGGTAATCTTGCTTTGCCATCTACACCAGGTAATCTTGCTTTACCATCTACAACTTCTCGTCTTGCATTACAATCTACAGCAGGTACTCTTGCTTTGCCATCTACCCCAGGTACTCTTGCTTTGCCATCTACACCAGGTAATATTGCTTTACTATCTATAAAAGGTAATCTTGCTTTACTATCTACATCAGACACTCTTGCTTTACCATCTACACCAGGTAATTTTGCTTTGCCATCTACACCTGGTAATCTTGCTTTACCATCTATAAAAGGTAATCTTGCTTTACTATCTACACCAGACACTCTTGCTTTGCCATCTGCAACTTCTACTCTTGCATTGCAATCTACACCATGTTCTCTTGCTTTGCCATCTACACCAGGTACTCTTGCTTTACCATCTACACCAGGTACTCTTGCTTTACCATCTACAACTTCTCTTCTTGCATTGCAATCTACACCAGGTACTCTTGCTTTACCTTCTACACGAGGTACTCTTGCTTTCCTATATACAACTTCTACTATTGCATTGCAACCTACACCAGATACTCTTGCTTTACCATCTACACCACATAATCTTGCTTTGCTATCTACAACTTCTACTCTTGCATTGCATCCTACATCAGGTACCCTTGCTTTGCCATCTACACCAGGTAATCTTGCTTTGCCATCAAAACCAGGTAATCTTGCTTTACTATCTACAACTTCTACTCTTGCATTACAATCTACACCAGGTACTTTTGCTTTACCATCTACGCCAGGTAATCTTGCTTTGCCATCTACACCAGGTAATCTTGCTTTACTATCTACAACTTCTACTCTTGCATTGCAATCTACACCTGGTACTCTTGCTTTGCCATCTACACTAGGTAATCTTGCTTTACTATCTACAACGTCTACTCTTGCTTTACAATCTACACCAGTAACTTTTGCTTTGGCTTCCACACCAAGTAATATTGCTTTACTATCGACAACTTCTACTCCTGCATTGCAATCTATACCAAGTACTCTTGCTTTACCATCTACAGCAGGTACTCTTGCTTTGCCATCTACACCAGGTAATCTTGCTTTACCATCTATAAAAGGTAATCTTGCTTTACTATCTACACCAGACACTCTTGCTTTACCATCTACACCAGGTAATCCTGCTTTGCCATCTACACCAGGTAATCTTGCTTTACTATCTACATCTTCTACTCTTGCATTGCAATCTACACCAGGTACTCTTGCTTTACCATCTACACCAGGTAATCTTGCTTTACCATATACACCTGGTAATCTTGCATTGCAATCTACACCAGGTAATCTTCCTTTGCTATCTACAACTTCTACTCTTGCATTGCAATCTACAACCGGTACTCTTGATTTGCTATCTACAACTTCTACTCTTGCATTGCAATCTACACCAGGTACTCTTGCTTTACCATCTACACCAGGTACTCTTGCATTGCCATCTACACTAGGTAATCTTGCTTTACTATCTACAACTTCTACTCTTGCATTACAATCTACACCAGTAACTTTTGCTTTGGCATCTACACCAGGTAATCTTGCTTTACTATCTACAACTTTTACTCTTGCATTGCAATCTACACCTGGTACTCTTGCTTTGCCATCTACACTAGGTAATCTTGCTTTACTATCTACAACTTCTACTCTTGCTTTACAATCTACACCAGTAACTTTTGCTTTGGCTTCCACACCAAGTAATCTTGCTTTACTATCTACAACTTCTAGTCCTGCATTGCAATCTATACCAAGTACTCTTGCTTTACCATCTACAGCAGGTACTCTTGCTTTGCCATCTACACCAGGTAATAATGCTTTACCATCTATAAAAGGTATTCTTGCTTTACTATCTACACCAGACACTCTTGCTTTACCATCTACACCAAGTAATCCTGCTTTGTCATCTACACCAGGTAATCTTGCTTTACTATCTACAACTTCTACTCTTGCATTGCAATCTACACCAGGTACTCTTGCTTTACCATCTACACCAGGTAATCTTGCTTTTCCATATACACCTGGTAATCTTGCATTGCAATCTACACCTGGTAATCTTCCTTTGCTATCTACGACTTCTACTCTTGCATTGCAATCTACAACAGGTACTCTTGATTTGCTATCTACAACTTCTACTCTTGCATTGCAATCTACACCAGGTACTCTTGCTTTACCATCTACAGCAGGTACTCTTGCATTGCCATCTACACTAGGTAATCTTGCTTTACTATCTACAATTTCTACTCTTGCATTACAATCTACACCAGTAACTTTTGCTTTGGCATCTACACCAGGTAATCTTGCTTTACTATCTACAACGTTTACTCTTGCATTGCAATCTATACCAAGTAGTCTTGCTTTGCCATCTACAGCAGGTACTCTTACTTTGCCATCTACAACAGGTACTCTTGCTTTATCATCTACACCAGGTACTCTTGCTTTACCTTCTACAAACTGTACAATATCCATGTTGACTTTGAGTTGGATAATATGACAGCTGTAGCTTACATCAATCAGATGGGAGGTAGTAGTTCTATAGCATGCGATTCTTGCTATTTGGCTAAGTGCAGTCCATATTCCAGGCTTCACTAATGTGGACGCCTACTCGTTGTCAAGAAATTGCTATTCAGATCATGAATGGCAACTGATTCCAGTGTTGTTTCAGAAACTCAGTGTTGTTTTCCCTGCTTTAAGCATTGATCTTTTTGCAACGTCTTGTTGTGGACTGCACTTTACAGGTACGTCTCGTTTAACTAAACAATTTTCCTGCATGATGTATATGATGTCACCTAAATCTCATTTAATCCTTGGTTCTTGAAATATATTTTTTAGGATCTATATTCTCTTAAGACATATTGAAATTTCAATTACAATTATACTTATAGGCAAAGCTATATAACCTCAAGAATTACAGACATTGTTAAGGTAGCATGCTGAACTCTGATGAATTTGATAGAGTGTAGGCTGAACTCGTATTGTTGAAACCAAAGGCTTTATATACGATGCCGTTGTTGACAGTAAGCGAAAGATGGTGTTGCTACATATAACGCCCTCAGTTAAAAAGGAGATCCCAGTCAAACCACTGTCAGAGTTGTAGCTTACATCTCTTATTGTTAACTTGCGCAACAATTTGCTTCAAAGCAGCGGGGTGCCACGAGTCCAAAGCTCCTAGTTACACTGTATACATGCTACTCCCTTGCCTTGAAATCTACGCCAGCTACTCTCTTGCTAAAACATCTACAACAGCTACTCTTGAATTGCCATTTACACAGGCTTCTCTGGCTTTATTGTCTACTTGCTACATGTGGTAAGGCTTACCGTTTTTACGAATTCTTACAAGATGTTTAGGAGATTGCTTTGATCAAGAAAATTAGGGCTTACCTGGGATTGAGTTGCGTTATCATCCCCATTTATAGAGTTACAGTTGTTAGTCGAAGAAGAATTTTGTGCAGTTCTTGAATTTTTCTCCTATAGAAATCGGTTAAACACAAGATATAAGCAAAGAAAAAGCACTTCCAGTAAGTCAACAAAGAGTAAATCATGAACCTATTTTCGCCGAGCAATGATCTTCTTTGTACTTGAAGATAATTTGTTAGTTACGAAAAACATAAATAACATAAAAAATAACAAAAAATGCCTTGCAAAAAATAGAAAAATAGATTTTTTTACCATTTGGTTTATTTTAACTGTAAGCGAACTGTCTTAAATAAATTCCAAGATGGCACCCAATCCTGTCTCATTCTCGTATCAGACCTCCTCGCCTTCTCCCGGCTGGGGGATCTGGCAACAGCCGTTTTTATCTCGATGATGATTTTCTGACTTGAAAAAGAATCGATCCCTAAAATGACCGGTCCTCTAAAGTCCTGCACGAAACATTGCTGTAAAGGACACCATTTTGTTTTGATTTTGATTTGAATATGTATATGAAACTTAGCGCGAAATATTGGTGAAAAGAATTCATAGCTGCACTTGAAGTCTACAGTAATGTTTCAAGTTATGTACGAGTAAAATCTTACAAGAAAAGCTTTGTTCCAAATAGCCGCGCAAGCGTCAACATCTAAAGCAGTTAATGCTATAAGTTGCTTCGTAATTGGAGGAATCTACTCGATGCTCAGAGCATTTTAAGTTTTAAATAATTCGCTCATAAAGACGGCTGACCAAATGCCGGAGTTTGACCTTCGATGAAGAATTTAAGGCAAATGAATCCAAATTTATCCTTTTTCTGCTTGAGGATACTAGGCATTGCTCTGTGAAACTTTCAGGTATATTTTTGATGATTTACGTCTCTGAACTTTTTATATGTTTTTCAACTCGAGAACATTGTTCATCTAGAAGCCCTTCAATGTAAAAAAAAATAATTTTTTGTCTTGATGTATAACCCGCCCTGAGAATAATTCCAACATTTATATCCAAAAAAATTTAACAAAAAATAGAGATATCAAGACGACTTTTAAAATAATCTATGCATTGTTTATGGAATATAAGTTAAGTCCCTTTTCATTATGCCAAAATAACCGAAGAAAATCCAATGCTGTCGTAAATGTTGCTAGAAAACCAAGCACAAAGAATGTTTGTGTTTATATTTTTCAACCAATATTATTTCATAGCATTCTTTATATAAGGTTTTAGATTGTAAAGCGCATTGAGATCTTTTGACACACTTACTAAGAATTTTTATTATATTATATTATTATAAAGAATTGTTAAATTTACAATTAATGTTAATGAGTAATCGATTGAGTAGGCAGCTGGTCTAAAGCTATATATATATATATATCTACAACTCAAAACTATCCTTTGCCGGGTATATAGAATCAGTTATTTTAATTTTTGTATGCTGTGAATTATGTTAAAAGTGTGGAATCAGGCGGCGAAAAAAGTCAATTCATTCCCAAAGAAATCAACAACAACGGAAGACTTATTAATTTTACTTTTTCTGACTATTATATTTTTAGAAACAAGACTACGATTTTCTGGATATTTTCAGTAAAGATCGAGAAAACCGTTTGACCGTTCAAGTAATGTGGACGAAAAACCGCTTAAGCACAAAATACAAGACTCTTCATATTATTATATCATTAATTTTTTTTTTCATTTAATAATTAAATAGGGGATATTACATGGATGCGCAGAAATACGAATTTTATCTTCGAGTGTTCAATTGATATCACGAGTGAGCGCAGCGAACGAGTGAGATATTAACTGAACACGAGAAGATAAAATTCGTATCTCCAAGCGGCCATGTAATGTTCTGTTTATTATATAGATATCGATGAAACTTAAATAAAACAAAAGCTCAAAAATTCTTTATTAAAATAGCAAGCCGATTCAACAGCGATATCTTGACGTGTGAAAGATATGGTATCTTCCACTGTTGAAAGATATCAAGTTTTCGACACGAGAGAAAACCTGTTATTTCATCGATATCTATATATAAATATAAGATCTTAACATTTGTATACAAGAGAACTTCATTCCTTAGATAATTTGTTCTTTCTCAAATTGTAAATAGCATCGTCTAGAACACAATTCAAAGCTGCAAAAGTATTGCACGATTTCAAATATCATGCATCTATTGCAGAATTGCTTGAAGGTGTCAAAACTTTTAGTAATATCAGATTGCACTATCTTGTTTACTAGTTTGAATTGCTTTGCAAGTTTCCCTTAGAAAACATTACTAACCTTAGATATGGTCCATCAGTTGTTTTCTGTTTTCCAGAATTATTATTATATTTATGGTTATATTTCGCACACTAAATAAAATCGACAAAGTGACGAAAATAATTTCCTTTTAACAAGTTTGAGAAGCGAAAGCATAGAAGATCCATAGCCTCTGGGAACTCATTCGATGCCATTCGGTTTAAGTAATTGTTTTTTCTTTCAATACCAGGTGGATAAAGATGCCAGTGCTGTAAATAATATATCAGTTTAAACTTTGCATAACAGTATAGATTGAATTCTATAAATTTTCTTTTTTTTGTTATTTGAATATGCCAATCTAAGCGAATCAGCTTTAAGCTTTCGAGAGATTCTTGGGACGAAGGAAACTGTTTACATGGTTTCTTGTCAAGCAAAAGCAAAATGCAATCAAAGAAACTAATCAAAACTGATGAGAACTGGAGAATAGTTGCAATAAATATTTAATCAAAACTTCCCAACAATCATAGACTAAATTGTTACCAATACTGTAGATGATGGCTAGTGAACACTAGCGTGGACTGCGTCGGTGTTTCTAATGAAACAAGTTATCGTAGATTTATAAGTTTAACACCGTAGTGAAAATAGAAACTGACGTTTCGGACGTTAGTCCTTCGTCAGAGTCAAATCATGTTCAATTCAATTAATGTTACCAATACTGGTTTATTTCCCTTTATTAAAATGGAAATGGAATCAGCTTTGAGTTCAAGAGACAGAGCGAGATTCATTTAATAAAAGAAGCTTTTATCATTTTTTATTTTTAAGCAAAATTATAAAATAATTCAGATAGTACGCGTGCTGTGATTGGCCCAGAGCCGTGTTTGCATTTCCCTGTGCAAACACGGTTGTGACGCTCGCCGACATCGGCGGGAAAAGTTTTGTTTTGTTTGGAAGTTGTACTTGTACACAAATAGTCATAACTCCAGTAAAATTACACACCGTGAAAAGATGAAAAAACTTACTGACGTTTCGGACGCTAGTCCTTCGTCGGAGTAAAAGAGAAAGAAGTGGTAGAAAGGAGTGTATATATGATAGAATAAGACAAAAGAAACCAATGAGAGCAAGGTAGGCAAGGAAACAAAAACAAACAATCAAAAGACAAAAGGAAAGGTTAGTTGAAAATAAAGCGTTCATTAATCCCGTTGGGACTAAGAGTGCCCAATAGGTGAATAAGCCGCATTTCTTTGGTCTTGCGACAATCATTGTTGCCGTAATAATGATACTTACGTATCATCCTATTAACATTTCCATTAAGCCCATTGTTAACCGCAACTTTTCTCTGCTTGACTCTGATACCCGCACTTCTGTTATTTTCAACAACCGCCCTCTCTTTTCCTATAAACGTGATCGTAATCTCCGTTCTTTCTTGGTCAAGGGAGTTCTTCCCTCTAACAAAGAACCTGGTACTTTTCGCTGTTCTCGTAAACGTTGTTATACTTGTCCTCACATAGCCTCTCACACTTCTGTTGTCGGTCCCAAATCTACTGTTAAAATCACTGACCATTTTGTTTGTACCACTTCTAATGTTGTATATTGTATTAAATGTACCCGCTGTAATCTTTTATATGTGGGTGAGACTGGCCGCCGTCTTGGTGATCGCATTTGCAATCATCTTTATGATATTCGCAAGAACGATCCTACCAAACCAGTTTCCCGCTATTTTAATCTAACTAACCATTCTCTTTCTGACTTCATTGTTTTCGGTCTTTCTTTGCTTAACGGCAACAATGATTGTCGCAAGACCAAAGAAATGCGGCTTATTCACCTATTGGGCACTCTTAGTCCCAACGGGATTAATGAACGCTTTATTTTCAACTAACCTTTCCTTTTGTCTTTTGATTGTTTGTTTTTGTTTCCTTGCCTACCTTGCTCTCATTGGTTTCTTTTGTCTTATTCTATCATATATACACTCCTTTCTACCACTTCTTTCTCTTTTACTCCGACGAAGGACTAGCGTCTGAAACGTCAGTAAGTTTTTTCATCTTTTCACGGTGTATAATTTACCTTTTCATCATTACTGTTTCATTAGAAACACCGACGCAGCTCACACTAGTTTTAGCTAGTTATACCTTTCCAGTAAAATTAGAAGAATATGGCTAATTTTCCAAGCTTAGACTTTGACTTACCCGAGGAAGCTTTGGAATTATTATTTTATCTAGACTTGCTTGTGATAGGCTCTTTCTCATAGGAGAAAGTCGCTAAAGTTTGGCTTTTTCTCGCTTTGAAATAAGAAATTTCCAACTTGAATTTCATGCTGGGAGGCATGTATCAAACTCGCAATTTGATTGGTTAAGCGTCTTGTCGCGCAATCTGATTGGTTATTGCAAATGTACAAGTATGTAAGGCGGATTTGTATTTAAAACTTTGAATTAAATTCTTCTGTTTTATTCAATCGTGTTTCAATATTTTTGTTTTAATTGAAGAAAATAATTTTATAAAACAAATAAAATACATTTACTGTGTTTGCAGTGCTCGAGCAGGTGCAAATACTCGCCTATGGCTCCTGTTTGCACTGATCTGCTCTCGATTCTCCCATTCACATCTCGGTTTGCATTAGCGTATGCAAACACAGTAAATGTATTTTATTTGTTACAGTAAGCAAAGCGAAATTAATAAAACAAAACAAAACCACAAACTTTATTATGTAGGGATCTAGCAAAATGTGAAAATCTTAAACTGACTTATTTGTCTATAGTGAGTATAGTTGATCTAGATTACTCAGTACACATTTTTTATTAGAAAGGAAAAATGAAAGATTTAAAAAAATGAAATAGAACTTCTGTCAGGTAGTTGAGACCCGGAATGTTTATCCAACGTGAAATTGTTGTATTAGCTTAAGAGTAAATATGGAAAATTATTATAGGTATATATTATGATAAAAATAAACATTATCACATATTACTCTCTCTAATTATAATTTCTTAACTTTCTTAATTTTGTTTTTTATGCAATCCTTCCTTTATTCATTATTCGTTTCTTAATTAGTTCCTTTTTTCTTTCGTTGTTTAGCTCATTTCGTGATTTTACTGATTGTACGTAGTATCACAAAGTTATAAAGATACTATTATTTGAAAATGATGCTATATAAAATCAAAAATTATAACCTACCTACCTACCTACCTACCTACCTACCTACCTACCTACCTACCTACCTACCTACCTACCTACCTACCTACCTACCTACCTACCTACCTACCTACCTACCTACCTACCTACCTACCTACCTACCTACCTACCTACCTACCTACCTACCTACCTACCTACCTACCTACCTACCTACCTACCTACCTACCTACCTACCTACCTACCTACCTACCTACCTACCTACCTACCTACCTACCTACCTACCTACCTACCTACCTACCTACCTACCTACCTACCTACCTACCTACCTACCTACCTACCTACCTACCTACCTACCTACCTACCTACCTACCTACCTACCTACCTACCTATATTTTCATGCTTAAGAGTTTCATTGTCTTTGACTTTTCCTTCTAGAAGTGACGATCAAAATAGTCGAAAAATGTTACAATAGGGAACATCGACGTGGATTCTCTGGATTAAAATGCTTCTAAAACGTGAATAAGCGGTGACATCGGGATAGATCAAGCTTATTGACGTCTACTACTAACTAACTGCATCCACTGAAGGTTTTAGATCAAGGTCATGAGCGGGCGAAAATTTTCGAGTGATTTGCTTTGAACCACCTAAGATATTGAGGTTTCAAAAAATTTCAAAATTAGTAAAAAATGACTACATCCAGTCAAACGGTAATTTTAGTATTTTGGGTTGCTTTTTCTTAGGATTCTTTAAAAAAATAAGGAAAGCTAGAAAAAACAAACTGTTAGATAGTATGACTGTAATGTACAACTGAGGAGATATGATTTTTTTAAAAACGCGTGTAAATTCTCGTTTGAGTTACAAAAAGGAGCAGTTTGGGTTGGCGATAAAAAAAGTTATTTGCAACTCCATTTTTTTGTTGCCGAGAAGTTTCAAATCAATCTGCTAGGACTATTTCAGATGGGTAAACAAACTGCGGAGCTGGTTTTGCAATTCCTCGTAGCATGATTTTTTAGTTTACTTAAACGTAGGTTACAAAAAGGAGCACATGGCAAAATCAAAGCAAGCAGTTACATTTCACGAATTTAACAACAACATGCTTTATTTACTGTCACCTAACTGCCCTTTAACTAACATTTATACATGTATGAGAAATGACAACATCAACATGGGTAAAAGTACGTTACCTTGGTATCACCTTTTTATATTACACTTTAACAACTTCTTTTTCATTTAGAATTGCTGGCCGCATAACACATGTTTTACTTAATATTAACATCGATCAAACATAAAGCTAATTCAACATTTCATAAAGTACAGCCCTACAACTTGAACAACAAAAGCATCTCACCTTATTAATCCATTGATAAATAGTTCAAGCTTGCCTTTGATCTTATATCTATTCTTGAATTGCAAGCTGTAAAATGCTCACTTAATTTTAACACTAAAACTATCAAGAAATGTCATTGAACAAGGATATGAAATTTCTCTTTAACGAAGGTTAATAAAAGAAATTTTAATGGTTTGTAACTGTACAGCTTTCAACCTTGACAAAATGAACAACGAATTAATGTCACCTTTTAAAGAAGCTTGTCCTTGATCTTTTCTTATCTTGAATTGCAAGCTTAAAATGCACTTAATGCCACACTAAAGCTATCAAAAAATGTTATTGAACCGGGATATGATCAAGTTTCTCAACGTTTTTCTTTAACAACTGCAACGTACAGTAAGTCTACAAATAATCACATGTTGGCTGGAGCCTGACGTCCTGTACGCTTTCTTTCGGTCCTTATCTTGCTGCAAAGTTGTAGTGGGGTAAATCCAACAATGGTCTTCTTTGCTTGAGGATGATTGTTGATTCGACGCTGGACTTCTTTGGTTCCGATAGAAGCGTTGGAGAATATGAGGTCAGGAAACAACTCGTACATCATCTTCGTCTGCTCATCAGTGAATACCCTTGAACTTAACTGAGAAGAGTTCGAGGTGAAGAGGGAAAGAGTCTTTGCTTCCTCTTCATCCATTCTTTCAACTTTCTTTCTAGGGACTCAACTTATGTTGGCAATGGGATGCTCTTTTCTACTTGTGGCTTTGCTTTTATTTCATCTCTGATCTTGTCTCGAACCTTTTCTATAGCCAAACCTTCCAGAATAGTGTCAGGAACCTTCTCTCTCACCTCATTCACTGAAATACACCCCTTCTGAATGTTATCAGCAAAAATGCACTTGAGTGCTTCGAGTTCTTTTACTTCCCACTTGTGCCTGGAGCTGGTGGTACTTTCCTCATGATGGTCATTGGTCTCTGTTACTCTCTCTTGGTTTGTTTGCCTCATGATACGGGACAATTCTCTGTTGGTTTCTGCTGCCTTCTTTCCTTTCTGCCTAATGTCGTAAAATTTGTTGGCTGTCTCAGGGTTGTGGGACATAAGGTCAGCAAGATCCTTCTTGAGATGGGGATGTTCGGCATGAACTATCGTAACTGAAGCTTTACGAAAGTGCTCATAAATTATTGAGAAGACAGCTACTGTATTTGTATGTATATTGTGCGCATGCGCATCCAACAATTCTTAGTTTTTCATTGATATTTCTGTCCTAAATCCGTCATTTTACCGTGAAAAACTAAAAACAAACACAAGTTACATTAAAGAACATGCTCAGGTTACAAAAGGGAACTCCAGGTTACAAAAGGGAACTCACACGGCTCATCTCATGCAGTTATTTATACAAAATATTTAACAAAAATTCCATGACCTTTTAAGAAAACATTCAATCAAACGCTGTGATAACATATAGGTAACACTTAAGATAACAGCAGCTTTCTAGTGATAACGCTTAAAAAATCAAAATATCGTAACCCAGAATCTTTTGTTTGTTGAATTCCAGGGCTCGTTAGGTGTATCTGTTTTAACACCCTAGCAACAGATCTCCCGAACGCTAAGTTTATTAATTTTCTTCCTCTTTTAGTATTTTGGGTTGCTTTTTCTTAGGATTCTTTAAAAAAATAAGGAAAGCTAGAAAAAACAAACTGTTAGATAGTATGACTTTTGGATGAAGAGGTAAGACATGATGATCATTAATATTTTTTATAATAGCTAATTGTTGTTAATGAATAATTGCTCGTTATCATCATTGATAATTAATGAGCAGTTACTGTGTAAATCTTGGTTTACACACGTAGATCTTCTTCTTGTTCTTGCTCTTGTTCTTCTTCTTCGTCTTCTTCTTCTCAATCTCCTTTTTCTTTTTCTTTCTTTTTCTTTTCTTTTTATTGAGGATGCTTCTATTAGATGTATACAAATCTTTTAAAGAGAGAGTGCTTTGCTCAGGTACTGCCATATTCATATACGTATTTCACTTTTTTAATTTGATTGGAAAAGCACAAGAGGTACGTGTGCTAAGGTATAACTGTTAATCCATTAAAGCTCTCGCCATTTTGGTAGACGACAGAGAGAACAGAACTGTCTATATCTCGAGGATTTCTTTTTGGTTCTTCCATTTTCTTCCAGTTTTCTGCCACTGAAATTCAAACCCTATATCAAACATTTGAAATAGGGCTGGGTTGGTATTTAAACCAGGATACTGAGCATTCGGTCCCTACTCTTAGAAGGAAAATGAATTTTGTTTTACGGCCAAGTACACCTACTTGCAAGCACATTGTCATACGAAAATAGAACATTTGTGATTTAGTGGGATAGGAATTATATTAAGAAACAAAAGAAGATCCCTGAAACTGAACTTTTTCTTTTGTCTTTTAATGTATTTCTTTCTCACTAAATTACAAATGTTCTATTCTTGTGTGACAACCTTCCTGCGAGTTGGTGTATATCTTAATTATGCTACCTGAATAATGACACTGAGGCAATTGCTTTAAAAATAAAAATATTTAGTCGTTTTTGCAGCATCAAATCTAATTTACAAGTAAATAATTCAAGTATTTCTCTCCGCTCTTATTTCATCACACAAGGATTTCTCAAAAACGTTTTGAAAGCCGCTAGAGGTATGTGTGCTGAAGTATCGCTGCTTATGCATTAATAAAGCTCTCGCCAGAGAGAGCAGAACTGTCATGCCTCGAAAGGTTTTTCTTGTTTGTTTTTTGTTTTTCGTTTTGTTGTTTTCCTTCCTATTATGGATTGAGAGCTACATGAAAAAGCAAGGCGATACTGAGCATTCGCTATCTAGTCTTGGATGGAAATAATTTTTTTTTGCTATGTGCTTCTGTACTTTAAGAACGTTCGGAGGAAGCAAGAGAAACAGAAGAAGAGCACACCATATGAGCCCATATTCTATATAATCTGTGCAATCCAAGGTAACAGCCAGGGAGAACTACTACAGACGGACGGACAGTAAGTCGTGTAAATTAGTCAACACAGTCATCAACACAGCGGATGAAATAGAAACCAACATCCATCTAGAAAGAAAAGGAGATATGTAGTATATTAAAGAATTATATATAATATATTTAATTAGATTTGTGTTAAGAACACTATGAATAGTTGATCAAGTAATGGTGTCCAGTTACTACATTTCGTATCCTAATTCTTTATCAAAATAATGTTAACATTCAGTTAAACTTAACAATTTTTAAAATAAGACAGATGTAGTTCTTGGTGCTCCGAGTGAGTATAATCTAGGTCGGTTCTTGGCCCACTTGATGGCAAGTGCGTCCTTAATAATAATAATAATAATATTTATTTAAAAAGCGCAAATACAAATCTGTTCTAAGCGCTAGTAAACAAACGACAAAGACAACGACAAAATAAAATTATTTACAAAGAATATGCTAATTTGAAGAGATAAGTTTTAAGTTCAGTTTTGAATGAGGCTAGACTTGATGCATCAGTTTCGGAGAGATATTGGAAGTGAGTTCCAGAGTTCAGGAGCAGCCACATAGAAGGAGCAATGACCATAAGATTTAAGATTATAAGAATGTGCTGATAGAAGAACTTGTGATGCAGAACGAAGATTACGGTTCGGTTTATACACTGAAATGAGTTCCCGGATATAGATAGGAGATTGCCCATGAAGAGCTTTAAAAGTAAGTAATAGGATTTTATATTTAATCCTAGATTCAATTGGTAGCCAATGCAGATTAACGAGGATAGGTGTAATGTGGTCATGTTTATGGGAAAGAGTGATTATTCTGGCAGCAGCATTCTGTACAGATTGTAGTTTATCTAAGAGTTTGTTTGGTAAGCCAAAGAGAAGAGAGTTACAGTTGTCGAGTTTGGAGGATATGAACGCGTGGACGAGAGTTTCAGTTGTTTTCGAAGAGATGTATTTTCTTATTTCAGCATCTGTCATCGTGCGGCTCATAAAAAATATTGGTTGTATACCTTTGTCTTCTGGAATAAAGCTGCAGATAACCCTCCGTAACTTGCCTCTTTCCTCAGAAAGATTTGCTTATTTGGATCGAAGTATGCAATTGTCTTTTCGTCAGATAGGATGTATTGTATTCTCTGGAATGCTTTCTGCTCTTTTTCTCTCCACTAGAACTTGTTCTCTTTTCTAGTCAGCCGGGGGAGAGTTGCTTCGAAACTTGCGTAGTATTTGATGAAAATGTCTAAATAATCTGATATTCCTAAGAAGCCCCTTACTTATTCTTTGCTCATGGGTACTGCGCACTCTTTGATTGCTCTTATTTAGGTGATGGTCGCCAGGGGTGGATCCAGACTAGTGCCACTAGTTCCATGGAACTAGTCAAAGTTTTTGAAAAAAGAAGAAATGAATACTTTTTAAATAAATCATAAGCGAAATTCATACAAAAAACTCTTTCGATATTTTTAATCCCACGAAAATGCCTGCACTTCCGGTCGTTCTTTCCGGAAACAAATATTCTTGAGACAAAATTTGTGTATTAGGGTCGGGGCCCACGGAAATGTATTGCTTTCAATTGTACTGTCATGGTTGTCACGGCATTGATATGTGGCACTGGTCAAACGCTCATCCCATTGGCTGGCACCATTTAGCTTTGTTTTTTGGCACTAGTCGAAGTCGCTTGCTATTGGCTACTTATGTGATTGGCACTAGTCGGCACTGGTAAAAAAGACGCTAGTCGACGTAGTGTGACCAAAGATTACAAGTATACACGTTATTCACAGGCAGATCAATTACAAAGCATGGCTTGTATTACTCGTGGAGAACCAACCTTTCGAAAGGGGGATTATTCTCCATATGATTTCACAGTCATTATTAGCTACTTCCATTATACACAAGAAGTAAAAATTACATTATTGAAGATTTGGAATAGATGGATTTGAGAAGTGGCACTGGTCAGGAAAAATCCTAGATCAATCCCTGGTCGCACTCCGTTCTTTGTAAATACGTGTCCAAAGAATTAGTTCCCTCCTTTTCAAACTCACACTTTTCCAGTCTGCTAAATGTGATTCCGTGATCTTTGGCTCTCTGTAGTACTAATTATAGGATTTCACCGTGTTCCTCTTTGTCGTTTCTTTGGCGTGAGGCAGTGCGAAATATCTCATATACTTTGAACATTGCTTCAGATTTCTTCGAAAACGACTTGTGATGATTTGGCTTCAAAGATACTGCGATAATTTCGCCATGGTTTGCTGAAAATAGTTACTTTTCTGGTTCCTGCATCCCCTGTTATCTGATAATATCCCTGCTTAAGATTGAGTTTCGAGAAGACTTTGCAGTCGTGAAGTTGGTATATGAAATCGTCAATCTTTGGTACTTCTTTTCATTGATTCGTTGGGAATTCTCATGTCAATGCTGCTTCTTATCATGTGTGGCTCTAGCTGCTCCTTGTGGGTTTCTCTAAACGTTGGTTTTGGGCTGTGCGACTAAGGGAGAACACCATGTTATTGCTTCGCCTGGTGAGACTTTTTGAAGATCTCCTTTTCTACGCCTTCATCTAGCCATTTCTGGTAGGGTACATTTCTTGGTTTTTGTGCTACTGGCATTGCGTCTGGGTCCATCTCTGGTTTGACGCGATGCATGCATGCTCTTTCCTGTGGCTTTCTCTCTGAAGCAACCGATTCCTTGGAATGTGTCGTTGTACTCTGTTAGTAGTTTTGAACTAAAATTGTTCTGACGGTCTTGATTCTCAGGTCGATTCTTAAGAGCTCTAAGTTGGTACCTATTCATGATATCGACCCAAGCTCCGCTGTCAGGTTCCATCTCTGCATCTAGGTCTGCTATTCTTAATCGTACTGTGTTTGTTTTCTCGCTTGATCTCACGCTTTTTGCTCGGCGATCGATGTGACTTGTGGTCTGCTATACAAAATTCCTCCTCTGATTTACTGCCCGACCGCCCTGCGGTTTTTTAATCGTTGTTATCGTTGCTAGTGTATCGTGTCTAATACTTGTTGCGCTGTTGCGTTTCTTGTTTCTGACCTCCATGATTGCAGCACTTCGCAAAGTGGTTATATTTCCCCCAATTTAAACACTGCTTCCCTACTCTGGACAGTTTTGGCCTGGTGTGTGCGTTCCTGCGTTGCCATAATAGTAACAAGATTCCTCGGTTCTTTTGCCTTCGGGTTTAGCCGATTGTTGTCTCGCTTGCTGGCTATTTGGTCTTTGCTATGGTTTACTATCTCGTTGTCGTGGTTTTTGGGGGGTTTTTCCTCGGTGAAGTTTCGCCATTTTGTGTTTTTTTTAATGTCTTTTACTTGTTGACTGAGCATGATGTTTTCGCGTGTCCTGGCTTCGTCTATGAATCGGCCAAAATTCCACTTCTTTCTGATACATTAATTTATGAGATCTTCATTTGGAGCTGTTTGAATGTCAAGTGTTCTAAAATTCGAACGTCAAGTTGCTCGCCAAATTCACAATCCTTCGCTTTCTCTGTCATTCTGGCGGTGTAGTTTATACATGATACTCTCATTGCTTTCCATTCGCTCTTTGCTAAACGTATAACTTGCATGATGTTTGTTCTTTCTAGGTAGAAAATGGTTGTCTAGTTTTCTTTGAGTTTCCCACATTCTTTTTCGCCTACTTCTGTAGTTGTTTCTGGTAAGTTTCGAGCGAGTTTCTTGATTTCTGGGCCGCCATGAACATTCAAAGAGCTGATCTTATCTTTGATCTTATCGATATGAAAGTATGATGTTTCTTACTCAAAAACTTCAATCCATTTCTCTCATGCTTTTCCTATCTCTAGTCTGTTTTCAGGTATTCTGAATTTCTCTATACTTAGCGTTTTTGTCGTTTTAAAGACTCAGGCGTCTTTGTTTTCTGTTGCTACTGGTTGTTCTTCGGTTTCCGACATGTTGATCTACACGTGCTCGGATTTTCTCGCTTTTCGCCGTCTTTCTCTCTGCTTTTTTACTTGAGTCCATCTTGGTTGCTCCTAAGCTGATTTTTTATTACGTTTTTAATACCGACTCGCCGCCATTTGAAGTAACCTGCTTCTGAGTACAGAAAGTGCTGCCTTTGTACTGAATTACATCTGCGGACTTTCAAGTGGCTCGGATGACCACTTTAAATGGCGGTCTCGTCTCTCCACACTCATCATTACTAACCAACTTCGGAGGGACGTAAAAGAACCACTGAGGACGTAAAAGAACCACTGAGGACGTAAAAGAACCACTGAGGACGTAAATAAACCCAGGCAGTGAGTACCCTCATTGCCTATACTTCATACTAACCATTTCTCATGCTTGTAAATTGCATAAAAAAGCAATCTGTCATTAACAACTTAATGTAAAGCGCCCTTGCTTATATCCACATAAAAAGGACGCTATATAAGTCATAAATCATCACTTGTATTTCTTGTAAAAAGTGGGGGGTTGGGGCAAAAGCCCCCTTATATGTATATCACCAGTTACACTTGAGTTAATTGCGGGAATCATTGTTCTCTATTGTAATCGTTGCCAAGGCGTGAAGGTTCAAGACAAAGCCAAATGATCACCATTGAACTCAATTGAACTGGTGTCATAGCAACTGTCAGTAACGTTTGATGGAAATACAAAAGACATATGTATATATATATACCTAACCAAAAAATTCTGCAATTTTATAATTTCCACATATACACATGTCATTTGTATTTTGATATATAACTATATCGGGAGCATAATGGTAATAGACTCGCGGGTTCAAAGCGGGATTAAAAGTCAAAGCGTTGACTGGCGTTTTGTTTAAGATAAGTTACCTTTTAAAACAAACTCCAACCACAAAAAGAATTTTCACTCTGCCTAGGACTCGACAGTGTTATTTTCAATATAAACCGCTGTTTATTGACGCAATTTTGATTAATATAAACGGCTTTAGTGCAATGATGATTAATATTCAAACTTTCACTCTCGTGAGTGAACTTGTTTTGCATAAAATTGCAAAGCTTTTAATAACTTGAGCCAAAAAAGAGAGAGAAAAATAAAAGATAAAGTAACCAAAAAGAATCACTAAGTTATCAGAGGAGAAGTGGAAGAATATGCCTCTCTTAAGTAAGAATAACCTCCTTTTATCTAGAAATTATATTCAGCCTGTTCATCAACTGAGATTTGACTGAGCTGATGCTCAATATAAACAACAACACGGTAGACGACGAATAAAGCAAAATATCTTATCCAGAGTAGCTCATGAACAGTTTTTGTACCCCTTTTGTCATAAGTCATGTTACCGACTGTTTTGGTTTTGCTGTCCTCGGAGTGATTGATTGTTTATAGCAGGGCACATATAATAAGCGAGGAACGAGTTTAGAATTGAGCTCAGCTCAATCGAAACTTTCAAGAAGATCGATTTCAGAACTGATTTTAAACTCAACCAAATATATATATATATACACCTAATGAAAAATATTCTGCAATTTTATAATTTTTATTGATTTCTTATCATTGTATTTTTTTCTATTATAATTTTATCTTATAATTCTATAAGATAATACAATTTTTTTCTTTTTAACTGACGCATTTGTAAGCACGACATGTCTGAAAATCACCTTGCTGAGCCATCTATCGTGAAAAAAATAGCTCTTATTAACCGGGTGCGAGGTCCGTACCGTAAGTTATGGACCGAGTTTTTTCCACCATACCTTATGGCCCAAGTGCGTAAGGCGAGGGCCATAAAAAAGGGGGAAAAACGAGGATCCATAACTTACGGTACGGACCAAGCAAACGAGGTTAATAAGATATTTATTATATGGCAAGGCATTGAGACTAAGAAGAGTCGAAGCAGCAAAAAGTAAAGTTGACAGCGCTTGTCAAACGAGAACTGCATTGGAAGGGCTCCCTGTACGTGCCAAAGACTTCAAGAGCGGATGAGCCTAGAAAACTGCTTAAAACGCTAACAAAAGAAACTACTGGCTTCTTCACCCGATGTGCTAATTATAAAATAACTAAGATGACACTCGTATGGAACACGCTATCTGGTGACGTCAATTTGGTAAAAATTAGGTGAAAATTGCAAGCATTCTGATAAAACTAAAAAGACTACTAACTGGTCAACCGTTCTGTCGTTTAAAGGTAAAATATGACTACTAATTTCCTTTCCATAAAAAGTTCATAGCGTATTTGTTTGAGCTCAAGTTTGGCTCACTACAAAACTACTCACTGTAGCAAAGTCGAGTCAATTAGTTCAGTTTTTCTTGCTAAATCCGCCGTACATCAGGTCACCACAGCAGTCCAGCAAAACACCACGATGGTTACTGGAGCCCAAGTTAGGCCACTGATGCATTCTTTCGACTCAGTTTTCAAAAGATATACGGTTCAACTTGTTCAGATTGTGATGCAGCCAAGCATCAGAGATCATTAATTTGACTTCTCCGCGCGGTCACTTTCTTGTGAATGAAAACCATTAAGACTTCATTTATGAACTGCTTCCCTTGCATAAATGTCCCGCAAAAAATGCAAAAATTAAGTTTACGATACAAATTGAGCTTTGTTTTGCTCCGAACACGAATGCTTGCATCTTAGGAGAATCTGTGATTTGATCAGGTCGAAATCAACAGTTTTTATCGTGAAAAGTTGTTCTTAATGTTATAAAAGCAATGGTCAATGCTACAGCAGTGCGTAAATCTATAGATGGTGCACTTGGATAGTTAGGAGAGCACTCTAGTAACAAAAACTCTTGCGCTACCATCGTGCTCTCCGAACTATCCACGTGCACCATAGTGCAGTTTTCGTATGACTGTGAAAAGTTCACAGTACGAACACGGTAGTGACACAGCAACGGATACGCCAGACAAATCACGTTGCACGAGAATTTACTCTCCATCAAATCAAGTACCGGAACACGGCATAAATACGGCGCGGACACGGTCAAGCCAAGATCACGGAACTTTTAGGCCAACCATATTGCGGGTGAAAAAAATCAGCCAATTAAAATTCTAGAAAGTATCACGGTCACGGCACGTCACACTTAAGGCACTGAGCTTTACACAGTCATACGAAAGCTGCACTAAATAGATTTACGCACGCTAAGCAATGACTATTGCTTAATTATGATATATAAGAAATAAATAAGTTTTAACATTAGATCTAAAGGAAACAAGGGAGATGGAGTCTCTGATGGCTCGCGGGGTTGTATTCCAGAGTCTGGGGGCGACTGGTTTAGGAGCAATTAATATATTTTGATTGGCAGAACGTAATGCACGTGTAGGATTGTAGCGTTGAAGTTGTTCAGATAGAGCCTGTCTGGTAAGTGCTTTGAAAACATTTATAACATTTAGTTATTTTCTTTCATTTTCGTATTGTTACTATTATATATGCATGAAAATAGTGTATAGCTAAACATGTTATATATAAACCACTGGCCGGCATGGATATAGAGGATATTACATGGGCGCTCAGAGATACGAATCTTATCTTCAAGTGTTCAAAATTGATATCTCACAAGTGAGCACAGCGAACGAGTGAGATATCTAAATTGAACACCAGAAGATAAAATTCGTATCTCCAAGCGGCCACAAGTAATGTTCTGTTTATTATGTAGATATCGATGAAACTTAAATAAGGCAAAAGCTCAAAATTTTTTTATTAAAATAGCAAGCCAATTCAACACCGATATCTTCACGTGTGAAAGATATGGTATCTTCCACTGGTGAAAGATATCAAGTTTTCGACACTAGAGAAAACCTGGTATTTTATCGATATCTATATAATAACAGTTTTTACTGTTTCAGGGTCAGTGTTGTATATTTTCAAATGCCTGAATTTACTTTATTTATCTAAACTTGAATTTGACGGGAACGTCAATCAAGAACATGTTACCTGTAAAAAGGCCATGCAATACGACAAGAGAAAAACCATGTTAAAAAAGCTCATCAACTCGGTATTTTTCTTCATTTTTTTTCTCCAATGAATGATGTACTAATGAAACCAACTTTAGTGTACCGATACGGCGGCCATCATTAATTCTATTGTTTTGATTCAGATATTATGGGTTGCCGTAGGGCAAATATTGGAAAATTTATAGACTGCATAGCTGCCAAGGTGTCTTTTTAAAGAACTTTATGCTCTTAAATGAGCAACATCTAAAAATTAACGTAATTTGCTGGTAGTTTGAACAATATGCAAAACTCCAACTCATAATTATATTTTGAAAGCGTAATCCCGTCACTCTATGCTTCATAAATTTTCTGCGTGTTTGCCTTCTCGGCAACACATAATTCAAGGCATATTTACAAACTCTGGCTTTAATGACCGAGACTAGAATTCATTTTTCAAATTTAAAATTTCAAATTTAAATGTTTCAAAAATATTTATCCATACCATGAAACAAACTATGGGCTGATCTAATAGTCAGGGCACGGCTAACTCACAGATTGAACCCTGGAACAAATCCTGGGCTGAACTAAGTCGGGACACGGCTAACACTCACAGTTTGAACCCTGGAACAAACAGTGGGCTGATCTAAGTCAGGGCAAGGCTATCTCACGGATTGAACCCTGGGAACAAACTCTGGGCTGATCTAAGTCAGGGCAAGGCTATCTCACGGAACAAACCCTGAACCAACCTCTGGGATGACCTAAGTCTGGGCATAGCTATTCGATGGATCGAATCCTGTAACAACTGGGCTGAACTAAGTCAGGCCTAGGGTACGGCTAACTTACAGATAGAACCCTGAAACAACTTCTGGGCTGATCTAAGTAACGGCAAGGCTAACTCACAGCTTGAACCCTGAACAACTTATTGGCGGATCTACTGATCTAAGTCGGGGCACGGCTAGGTGATCAAAGTCATGAGTAGCATGGCTAAGGGTGCGCGAGGTTTTTTTCGAGAAATCGGAATCGGGGGGTAATAATTTTTCAGGAAAGGCCTAAGATTTGGAATATGACTGTTTCAGTTTTTTAGTCACGAAAATATGACACGAGTTTTTGTAAGTGGTCTTCTCAAGTGCCTTCTAAAATAACTAGGGATAAAACGGATGCCGCGGTAAATTTCGCTTGTATGGACGCGTTGTTTGGAAGTAAGTCCCAAATGGATCAAGAAAGGACTTGTTTCTTTTCATCGCAGGGTGAAGAGAGAGCCGAAATACAGACCTTTTTCTCATTTAGTAAACACCGCTCTGTAGTCTTTGTAGTCTGCACACCGACGAACAGTATACGGTATGCCATTAAGAAGATATCTGCGTTGAAAATTCAGATATTTAAAGCGTTGCTCTTGAACATCATTTTCTCGATTTTGCTACCAAGATCACTGAGCTACTACGAGGGAGCTAGTACTGTTCAAGGTAGAGATAATTTTGCCTTCTTCCTTCCTTCCTCCCTTTCCTATCATTCTCTCTTTCCTTCAATATATTTAAGTAATATAAAACGCATGCTCATTTCTCTGTGCTGCGATATGAATACACTAGGAGCTGTAGAGCAAGAGAGAAGAAGCTTAGGGACATGAGAAGTAGCCGAGTGTTTCACTTCCTTTTCGAGCGCTCTACGGCTTCCAGAGTGTTTTTATCACACTACAGTGACACAAGCAGGAGTTCTATATTACTTTTATAAGATATTTTAGTAGATATAAAACAGCGGTTCGGCTTCAGGATCTGTCCCGGATCCATATAGATTTGGGATCCACTCTCATCTGGACCTTGGATTCTAGATCTGTTGGAATCGGTGAATCGGCTTAGTTCATCCTTCGGAAACCGTTCTACACCAAAGTAGCACCGTTGTGCCACCGGATACGAAGTCTAGTCTGCTCTGGAGTCATCGCACCATGCTGTTGGAAGGCGATGACGTTTCATTTATTTTGGAGCTTTTTATACAAAGAGAAATTTCAGAGTGTTTTTCTAACTATATATTCTGATTCGCCTCACCTTGTGCTGCGATGTGCAAATGATGATTGAACTTCATGCATCAAGAAATTCCATGACTTTTATTTCGTATGTGTGTCAAATATTCCACAATATTTTTGGTCCTCGACCACCTTTAATCCGGATTCGATGCGGATGTCTGTGGGGATTTAGGGTCATTGGGATGCGCAAGTGCCATTTAAATCATATATATATTTAAAAAGGATTTGAGATTTTATGAGTAGGACAAAGCTTTAAAAAACCTCTTTTATATAAGTGGCTATTCGTTCTAGCGCTTTCGCACTAATTGGGGACACTTTTCGCTCACACGCACTACCACTGCATTTAAAATTCTAAGCACACAACGCTCAACTCACATGTTGATTTTAAATTGTCAAGTTTCGCTCAATACATTAAATATTGGCCACAAGTGTTTCCATTCAACGTTCTTTATTTTGAATATTTTAATTACGATAGAAAAACTGTATAAGTTTATAGTTTTGTTTGCAGTTATTAATTTGGATCTCGGAAAAAAAATAAAGCTTAGAACATATCCCACTTGGGTAATAAAAGAAGGAAGTCGAGCTCGTTTCAGTGGTTCCCCATTTCATTCATTTCTTCTCTCTCTTATTGTGGTACGATAAGTTTCAATCTGCCAGATTCTAATGACATCGGTTAAATCCAATTGCAGTCATTGCAGCAGTAGAACGTTTTCTTTGTGTTTTTGTATATTCGCAGGGAACGCGCTTGTAAAAATGCTAAACTGAATCACCTCATTTAGTTAAGTAGAGTACGTGACTTTCATACCAATGACTAGATGGATAACGCGCTACAAATATTTTAGAAAACTGTCGTGGTTCTTGAAAAACATGACACTCTGCTTGTTTTTTATAATTCGATTCCTCTTCCATGCTTTCTTCTTTATGTTGTTCCTTGTAATAAACTGGATCTCAAAAGCCCTATGAAACCGAACGGTTTCCGACTGATGTCGATCCACGAATTCCGACGGATCCAAAAACCAAGCTCTGGAACAGAGTGAATTCAAAATCTTTGGATTCTAGTTTAATCAAGAAGGGTTTAGATGAAAATTACTCTGTGTAATTCTAGTTACCCGACCGAATTGTGTAGTTTACGGAACAGATAATAATAATAATAATAATAATAATAATAATGATAATGATGATAATAATGATAATGATGATAATGATGATAAAAATGAAAGTAATAATAATCATAATGATAATAAAAATTACTTTACTTAAGTGTCAAGTTAAGAAAAATAGCCGAATGAAAAGTCTACTAATTGGAGACAATGGTGATCCCGAACAGATCTTGGTGCAGAACCACTATTTCGTATTTCGTATATTCTTATTTTTGAACGAGTGTCTATCTTGTCCTCTGATATATAATCGCGGTAGCCAGTCAGTCAGCGCGCACGTCATAACTCCGATATTTTATAGCTTTGATGACTGGAATCTGAAATTTCTGGTCTGTATCCATACAATTAACAGCTGGTCGTGAGAAACGTGAACCCAGCATCGATCCTGAGCCAATTCACGTGCGATGTTGCACGTAATGGAAGAACACTTTACATCTCTGAACAATTCCCGCACTACCAATTCGAGCAATACCAATAGGTATTACCTACAAATCACTCAGAGACCTAGAAAAGTGTTAGGACTTAAGGATGTTAGGATCCACAAGGCGGCGAAGGTTCCTTCTTTCTGATCTTTTATTTAGCACTCTAGCGTCTTCTATACTACTATACTACTATACTATACTATACTATATCTACAACTCTATTCGTTACTACTTTTATATGCTCCCAATGATACATAACCCAAACAGAACCTTCCGGAGTGCTAATTAACTCACCCAAACAATGATCCGCGTGTGGGAGGCCACCACGATTCCGTCGAATGGCTACCCACTGCTTGGGGAACACTCAAGCACAAAGTTCTGCCTAGGACAAGTCTCATTAGGCTACAAGGTTAGTCAAGGGGAATTCCCTTTGCGAAGTGCATACAAAGTGTTGTCTAACATATCCCCCTCCTTAGCTTGGTGCATCTCCTGATGTACCTCTTGTCAATAGAAAGGTTACAAAATACCCAATTTGATTACATAAGCATGCAAAATTAGATTATAATTTTCAGAAATAATAAAGTTTTATATAATTGTTCTTCATCGTTGGTGTCTTCATGAATCGTTGAAATGTCATTTTTGTTGTTTTTGTTGTTTAACTTAGCAGATGTAGTGTGATAGTCAATTGGTTGGTCTTCGTGGCTTGTGACAATGTTGACAATCTGTTCGTGGTTGTGGTTTTGTTTTTTTTTGCACCAAATGACAGCTAGTGTTATTAATATCACGGTATTGAAAATGGTCAAACCAGCCGTTGCGTATATGATGATTTGATTTAAGGTTGTTATGGTACTCGTTTTGATTTTGTTGATTTGATTGTTCGTGCGGGTGATATCGTTATTTAATCTCTGGTCGTAGAAATCATATAGTTTGTTCAATTGTTCAGTAATGTTATCTTTGATAGAAGTCGGTTTTGGGAATTCCTGAACAGCTTTGATCTTGTTCGGGCACGGCTTTACTCCCTGGGGTGTGACTACATGACCTAGATATTCGAGCTCCTGCTTGGCAAACTCGCATTTGTTTGGGTTTAATTTCAGATTGGCGTCACGTAATCTTGAAAGAACTTCTTCTAGATGCATCAAGTGTTCGTCCACGCTTTTCGAAAATATTATGATGTCGTCGATGTAGATTAAGGCACTTTTATATTCAAGACCTCTTAATATGTGGCTCATTAAGCGTTGAAAGGTAGCTGGTGAATTTGTCAAGCCAAAGGGTAATTTTTGGAAATGAAATAGGCCATTATGAGTCACAAAAGCTGTTTTTTTCCTTTGTCGTAGGATCTAATTCAATCTGCCAATATCCAGATTTTAAATCTAACGAAGAGAAATACTGGGTAGCGCTTAGGCTATCTAGGACTTCAGTAATTAAGGGCAATGGAAAAGAGTCTTTCTTTGTGATAGCATTTAACTTTCTATAATCGACACAACATCTCATGGTTCCATCTTTCTTCTTAACTAACACCACAGGGGAGGCCCACGGGCTAAGAGATGGCTCGATGATATTCTGATCGCACATTTCCTCTACCTGTCGATCAATTTCTAGTCTATTCTCAGGCGAAGTGCGATATGGACGTTGTTTGATAGGTGAGTTGTCACCAGTGTCAATTGTATGTTGCACTAATGACGTATGGCCTAAGTCTTGTAACTTGTGGGCAAAAAGGTCTCGGTAATTGTATAGCAAATCTCTCAATCTTTGTTTGTCGGAACCAGTAAATACACATTTAGACAAATCTGGCAAGGAGGAATAGTCGCGGGTATCGCTTTCTGGAACATCATCATGTCTTGTCATGCGATTAGAAATTTTGTTATTCATTTCAAATGTTTCAATGTCTGAGTCAACCACATCGAGTTGAGCTAACTTAGTTCTTCGATAGATCTTAACTGGTTGTGCAGTAGGGTTCATCAAACGTACAGGAACCGTCGTTTCATCTAACAATGTGACTAATTCTGCTGCCCCAATTATGGAGTATCTCTTTGGTAAATCTGATCTGGCAATAATTAATCCGGTAGTATGTGGTCGCAAAGCTTCATCGAGCTTAGCTTGTATGATTGTTTCCGCTCGTGGGGGTAGTACAAAGGAAAATGGAGCATGTACTGGATATGATTTAGGTTCATTCTCTTTATTATTCATGATGGAAGGTATGTCATCCACATCCATGAAGGGTAGAATGTTTTCTGTAGGATCTTTTGTACTCTCGGGTGTCTTGGGTATTAAAGTGAATGTGCCATCATGTAGATCAAGATTGCAAATAAATTGACTCAGAAAGTCTCTTCCCAGTATTAATTCATAACTTAAGTTTTTAATTATGACTGCTGAATGATTGAAAGTGTTGTCTTGTATTTCAAATGTTATGTTTGTTTCTCCAATAATATTCAGAGGTTGTCCATTGACAGTCTCTATGGCCATGGGACGATTACAAGGTGACAAGGAATGAGTATTTTTTAACTTCTGCCAAAACGTATCACTCAAACATGTCAAAGTTGCACCTGTATCGACAAGCAATGCACATCTACTCCGCTGATTTTACCTTGCATTGTTGAATTTGGGTTTCCCTTCAGTTTTATAACACTGATTCGATTGACCCTCTCAGGATGGGTTTGTCCTCTTTCCTGTTTTGTTTCATTATAATTTTCATTGTTTATGTCTTGTTGAGCACTTTTACTTTCTGAATCTAGAGACTGATTAGACGTCATTGCAGAGTCTAGGTTTTCAGAAGTTTTAGGCTTATCTTTGGTTACTTCTATAGAACTTGGCTTTACGAGCTGTTCTTGGACCATATTTTGAACTTCGAAAGACTTTAAGTACAAATCTTCTCTAATAGCAGATGGTGTACGGTCTTTTGCTTTTATTTCGTTTTTGTTTTCTTTCATTTCGACTTTTGTTTTGCAAGGTGTACTAATTCTACTTCTTTATTTCTATCATCAGCTTTTTTGATGCTATTACTTCTTCGCCGATTTTCTTGTGTGTCTTTTTCTTGTTCTCGTTTAGGCATAGATTTGTCTTGGGCCCCCATCTCATTACTACTGTTATTAATAAATTCTACGATGAGGGCTCCTCTAGTTTTCCGGGGGTTGATCTCTATTATTGTTACTTCTTCGCACTGGGAATTGGCCAGGAAATCTTCCGGTGTTTTGATTTTGATTTTGAGACTGGCTGGGATTTTGATTGTATTGGCGATTGCGATTTTGACCACCTTGATTGTAATTCTGGTTTGGGTTACCATACAGGGATCTACAATTGTACATGGCGTGGCCCCTCTTTTTGCAGTATCCGCAAATAACAATGTCAAATCTTGTTCTCCCTCTTCCTCTTTGGAAGTTCCTATTCCGTCCTCGATTTTCAAAATTTTGTGCAAATGGCCGCTCCTCTTCTCTTATCATTTGTTGGAAGATTTGAGGATTGACTGGCTCAAATTGTTGAGTTTGGGGCGAGGAAAACGAACTATATTGTTGAATTGCTGGCGGTAATGAACTATACGGTTGTGTTGGTGGCGGTAATGATGGATACTGTTGTGGCGCTGGCAAATTTGAGAAAGGAGTATTTTCCATTTGCAAAGGGTGATGAATGGCAGCGGTTTTTAAAGGTTGATTTGATGTTATCATGTCTGCATCCTTTAATTGCTGTACAATATCTTGAGTCAACTTTTTAGTGTCGATAGGTTTCGTGGAATTTTCAGATGATAGAATTTCTTTTAACTTTGCTAAATTCTCAGCGGCTTCTAGGGTAGTGGGCTGTTGCAGCGCTACATACTCTTTAATATCTGGTCTTAGCCCTTGGACAAAGTGATGTAAGCATTCTGAGGGAGGTAACTGGAGTCTGCTACACTGTTTTCTAATGTCGGTAATGTAAGAACTTAGTTTCTCCCTATCTTGTTGCTTTCTTTCATTTAAAATTTGTCTTAGTCGCCAATTTGAAGCGCTTGACGCAAACTGGTTTTGTAATGCTTCAGTCAATTCAGCAAGATTGAATTCATTTCGATTTGGTACGGAGTTGAACCAAACACTAGCGTTTCCCTTTAAATATAAAGGTAGAGCTCTGGTCTTTTTCTCTTCATTCCATCCACACATATCTGCTGCGCGTGTATAGTTACTGATAAAATCATGGACATCTTCGTTTTCATCTCCTTTATAGGTTGGAAAACTAAACATTCCCCTCATACCTAGTGATTCTTGGCACGCTTCGTGCAACGCAGACATTCTTTGCTCATGATCCTCGCGTTCAAGGCGCAAGGTTTCTAATTGTCTTTCAATTGTTTCTTCCATTATACGTACTGATTCGAAAGAAGAAGGAGTAGAAGAACCAGGGCTAGCAATGTTTTGCTGTGATGTTATTGATGATGTTCTTATGGGTGGTGGTGGGGTTGTATGTATCGTCAAATCTTGGTTCCCTTTCACTGGGTTTATTCTAGTAGAAGTCGGGGGAGTATCATCAATCAAGTGACCAGAAGTACTTGATGAAATGTACAGGGGATTGAGGTCGGTTCTCTCTGGATAAACACTTAAGAAATCTTGTGGTGGGGGTGGGAGTTGATCAATTGGAGTTAGTGGTTGATCGTCATCAATTGTTTGTACAGTTTGAAGTATTGGTGATGTTGAATTGTTCCTTGTCGGTGGGTGATCATAAGGTGATATTTCTCTTTCTTGGTCTGTTAGACTGTTGGTGTGAGCTTGCAAAGCAATTGTTTGAGGTGTAGTGGTTGCAGCGTCTCGAGCAATGAACGTACTATCCGGTAATTGTTCTAGAGTTTCACTTGAATCACTAATCTCCGATATTCTGCTTAAGCTTGAGAAGGAAACACTAGGACCCAATGGTGTACTATTCGTTTTTGGTGCAGCTGTTAGTAAACGACGCGCCGAATGAAAGAATCTTGTTACTGGACTGCGTCTTGTAGTTGCTGGAGAATGCGTAGATGGATCACATTCACAGTGTTCAGTTTCTATTCTAACGGCTTCAACCGCACGGGCTCTACTTCTAGTCAACAGTTTGAAAACGTTAACGAACTAAATATACGATAATAATGTATGCCAATTGAACACGAAAGTTCACCAACAGAGTGCGACAATTAAATTAAAAACATTAGTTATCGTTAAAGAAAGATAGAGTGCGCGAATTATGTGGCAGGGTTTTGAAGACGAAGAGGCCAAGAAAAAGAAAGAACTCTCCACAAACCTTGAACCGTTTCTCCACCAATGTTAGGTTCTCCACCAATGTTAGGACTTAAGGATGTTAGGATCCACAAGGCGGCGAAGGTTCCTTCTTTCTGATCTTTTATTTAGCTCTCTCGCTTCTTCTATACTATTATACTACTATACTATACTATATCTACAACTCTATTCGTTACTACTTTTATATGCTTCCAATGATACATAACCCAAACAGAACCTGCCGGAGTGTTGATTAACTCACCCAAACAATAATCCGCGTGTGGGAGGCCACCACGATTCCGTCGAATGGCTACCCACTGCTTGGGGAACACTCAAGCACAAAGTTCTGCCTAGGACAAGTCTCATTAGGCTACAAGGTTAGTCAAGGGGAATTCCCTTTGCGAAGTGCATACAAAGTGTTGTCTAACAAAAGAATATTTGCTTTGGTAAGCATTATTATCGGCTTGTTCTTACTCTTTTTCTTTGTGGCGCTCGTTGCTGCATGTATCAAACTCTTGCAGCCTCTTCCCAGCCGTTTTTCCAAAATCCTTCTAATTTAAATTTGTTGCGAAGTGGGATTGTCCGGGTGAGTGTAGTCTCGTGAAAGACGAATGTTTTTTAAGGTGACTGACGTTTTGACAACTTGAGCAGAAATCATCTTCATTATGCAGTGACTTGGCTCTGAAGACTCATGACTTCCGCTCAGGTTGTCGAAACGTCAGTCACCTGTACCAACAACTGTCTTTCTCAAGACTACTCACCAGGACGATCACACTTCACAACTAACTTCATCACCTGGACTCAAGCAATTTACTCTTAATCTATATTGTCAAAGGTTTCCTTCTTTTCCGTAGAAAATCAAGATGAACTCTGCAACAACACTTCTAGCTGTACTGTTAGTGACAATGGTCACGCAAACCATCCTGGCACATCATGCTAAAAGTGATGATTTTGAGTGCACTTCTGACAAATGTGTTCCAGGAATCTGGGGTCGTAGAAAAAAACGTGCTGTAATCCCCACTAAAGACGAGTCAGCCAAGAGTCCTGGCCTATCAGGAAATTATCTCCATGAAACATGAGAATTTAGAAAAAACTATTTAAAACGCGAGAATGGATAGGAAGATATGAATGAGTATTTATTATTACTGTTCATTACTTTGGATGAATTGTATTTATAATGATTTTACTCTGAGATAAAGTAAAATTTGATCGTAACAGCGTAATCGATAATTCAATTCAAGCTTTTAAGCTTGAATTAATATTTGTCTAACGTATGAGTAACGACGAAAATTAACCACTGCTGCTAGTGTTTGTTTGTTCAAATAAAAAACAGTTTAAATAAAGAATGGACGACGCAAACGACGTGTTTGAATATCACTACCCAACTATGTGCAGTACTTATAGCATATTTTGGATTAGTTCAAGAGGGCTAGCTTGACAAAATGAGATTGTCTCAAAGACCGTTTCCATATGATCGAAAACGTTCATGCAAGGCGAGTCTGCGGGTTTTTGTTTCAGCTTGAGTTGGCAGATACCAAAAAACTTCAGCTACTCTTTTCCAGGCGTTCAATTTTTTTGTTTGTCTGTGAAGTCTTTGCTGTAACGATTATAAAGTCAGTCGTATTTGGCCTCTTCTTCCATAGAAAAATAGGTATCAACATCTTTCGGATCTTTCTCAATCATGGCCTATAGTTATTAGCAAGATATTATGAAGTTACTTAGTTGTTACTTCAAAGGCCAGCTGATAGTTTGTAAAGAAGCAAACCGTTGCTATGGCATTACAGTTTAGTAGGCATCGCATCTTTGGAAAAATGATATATTATGGTATACATTTCGATCGTTTCGAAAAAAGGTATGTACTTCATGGCTGAAGGCCATATAGACGACAAGTATTAAGAGGCTGTCTCTCTAAAAACCACCCATCGACTTTCGGGTGGAAAAATCGATCTTCTTGATACTGAGTGGGTGAGTTCCCCTTCGTAAACCTACTACAACCCTGTGTTTTGAATCCTTAAAAAACATTTTATCTATGAATTTTGGCACTTTTTCGATTTGTTGCCGAAATAGCCGTTTTGTTGTAGCGGATCCGGGTTGAATACCGATAACTTTGATAATCTATAACTTCAACAAATCAAAACCAAAACTAACAAAACTTTGCAATGATATAAAATAACAATTCAACTTTTAATTCAGAAGGGTTTTGTATGAGCTTTATTCGTTCCTCTTAAATTTGGTCGAAAAAAATAAGTATCTTTCCACTTCTCGACAGAGTAAGCGCGACTTGATAAATGTAAGATTTAATTTGTCAAAAGTGGCGCCTGACTGAGATTTGAAACTAATATGGGGAGAAAAGGTAAGGATCCAAGTAATGAAAACTGTAAAAAGTTCTGTAACCTACCTAAATCCGAGCGCATAAACAGCAGTGAAAGTTGAGCGTTTTTCGGTCTAATTTACATATGAAGCACATGCTTCGTGTGCTTTACTTGCTAATGGTGCTTTACTTGCTTCGTGTGCTTTACATGTTTCGTGTGCTTTATATGCTTCGTGTGCTTTACATGCTTCGTGTGCTTTACATGCTTTGTGTGCTTTACATGCTTCGTGGGCTTTATTTGCTTCGTGTGATTTACTTGCTTCGGGTGCTTTACATGCTTCGGATGCTTTACATGCTTCGGTTGTAATGCACCGCAAGCAAGTAAAGAAAGTAAATCACGTAAAGCACCCGTAGCATGTAAAGCACCCCAAGAAAGTAAAGCACCCGAAGCATGTAAAGCACCCGAAGCAAGTAAAACACACGAAGCATGTAAAGCACCCGAAGCAAGTAAAGCACACGAAGCATGTAAAGCACCCGAAGCAAGTAAAGCACACGAAGCATGTAAAGCACCCGAAGCAAGTAAAGCGCGCGAAGCATGTAAAGCACCCCAAGCAAGTAAAGCACCCCAAGCAAGTAAAGAACCCCAAGCAAGTAAACCACCCCAAGCAAGTAAACCACCCCAAGCAAGTAAACCACCCCAAGCAAGTAAAGCAACTCAAGCAAGTAAAGCACCAGAAGCCAGTATACCACTGGTAGCACGTAAAGCAACTCAAGCAAGTAAAGCACCAGAAGCACTTAATGCACCCCAAGCAAGTAAAGCAATTCAAGCAGGTTAAGCACCCCAAGCAAGTAAAGCATGTAGTCGAGTGTATGGGACTTTAATATTTGTCGTCTATATGGCCGTCAGCCATGAAGTACATACCAAAAATAGACGGATCGCAAAATCAAAATCTGGTTATAATTTTACGAATGCCAAGAAGATAGAAGAACAATGTTGCCACAGACACATTTAAATAATATATATATTTAGGCACTTCCTAAAAGCGGAGCTCCCAATACGGAAGTCACACGGAGAACAATTTGAATGAAACTGAAAGGTAAAAATAAGATCGGGAAAAAAATATTCAATTATATTTTATTCGAGATGAAGATATTTTCTCACATAATAAAAACTATGCAGTGAAATCGAATCGAAATGCACTACATTGTTTTTTTGTTTGTTTGTTGTTGTTTTTTTTTTGCGCGAGTACATTCTCTCCCACTTAGGAATTTTGTTCACAACTCACCACCACCCCCAGGGGCTAGTTTTGCTCTTGGAAGATTCTTCGACAAAGTTTTCCAAAAAACCGACATTCTTAGGCTTTGAATCTCTTTTACTTAAAAAAAACGAAAGATAACTACAGATAATCCAATACGATATCAAGTTTAGTGAAATTTACCTCGGATGTCTTTCATTGAAATCGAAAATCTGGAGATTTAGGACAAATCATAACCAAAAAAACAGACTTGGAAACTGGTTAAGGTGAGCAAAATATAAGTTTATTTTAATAATTACCTCTTTTACAGAACGAGACGAGGTTTACATTCAGTTAAACTTGACAAGAACAACTGAGACAAAATAGAAAATAAAGGCAATGCAAAAAGGCAATGCAAAAAGCCAATGCAAAAAGACGAATTTCTTTGTCAGTAAATTGGCGTTTGTAAATTTTATTGAATATTTTTACGGCTTTTTAAAGTGAAATGCTAGGTCTTTCTACAACAACATCTCTCAACAACACAAATTTAAGCTCATTTTTATAATCAGACTTGCTCGAATGCACCTTAATAAACAGTTGAATATTTGGTGTAAATTTATATTTCATTCAATACTTAAATAAATTATCTGTAGAAATAAAATTATTAAATGAATGTCTTCGTTGTTTTGCCGATGGGACCCCGCGATAGGAGGCAAATATTTCATTTAATATGCTCTTCATGTTATATTTACTCCAACATTAAAATAAATTAAGCTTATCTACAGAAATATTAAAAGTTTTGAGGGAAAGTCTTTGATTTGTCGATTCGTCGAGAAAAAACACTTGTCAAAAAATAATAAACGATTGTTTGCTAAACAACACACCTGAATTCTTGGAGAACACTTCTTAATCCATCTTTGATTACATGAAAGTTTTTTTAATTGTCTTTGGTCTATAACTTGCCCTAAATCGATTTTTTTCTGTGCATTTGAGAGTCGCCTTAGCTAGTAGTTTTGCTTCAAATTCCTTTGTCTTTCACGCTCATTTTCTCTTTGTTCATCCGTGAAGTTTTGCCTTAAATTCCTTTGTATTTCACGTTCATTTTCTCTTTGTTCATCCGTCAAGTTTTGCCTCGTATTCCTTTTTCTTTCACGATCATGTTCTTCCTGTTCATAATCGAGGTCCCGCCTGGGTTTGCGTTTTCTCTCTCTCTCTGCTTGCCGCTTTTCTTTGGTGACATTCCTTCGTCTTTGCCTTTCTTTTTCACGCCACCAGAGTTTTTCCTTTTCTGAAAAAACTCTTTTACTTCTGGCCTTCCTTTTGGCTTCATTCTCCTCTGAGCTTTCTTTCGACACATCGATTTCGGAAAGGGGTTCCATCGTAAATAGAGCAAATATGAATATAAACATAAGGTTGAATAAAAAATTGTGTTGTTATCTTTCGGTATTTCTATAGGTAATAAAAGGTGTAAAACGTTTTTTTTACAAAAGTTTAATAGACGGATTTACCTTTATGTGTACCCGGATGTTGCAACGCGTCGACATTCCCGCCAAAAAAAAAAAGATAATCTAACACAGCCAATCGGGATTCTTGTGTACACGCACGGACGAACAAACGGAAGGAAGTGACGTCAGCCAAGCCATGAAAAATCAACTCGATAGTTTACTATTTTTTCTTAGGTATGGAGCTCCGCTAATAAGATATAAGATATTAGGGGGCTCCCTTACATCGAAAACATAAAAAATTGGGGGTGGTGTTTGAAGCAATTTGATAACCGTCAAAGTTTAATAACGTTGGCATCCTGCTCAGGATTGACGTCATTCTATCTGAGGGGGCGTTTCCCAGTTTGCGCGCTACAAAAACAAAGTAACCCCCCCCCCCTCCCCCTAATCATTTCTAATAATATTTATTTTGATTGATTGCTTTTATCAATCCTATTCAAAGTAAGTTTTCTAGTTATAAGCAGAGTGGCGCAGTGGAAGTGTGTTGGGCCCATAACCCAGAGGTCCAAGGATCGAAACCTTGCTCTGTTATGTAGTTATTTTTATTTTATTCCTTTCTTCTTTTCGTTATGTCTTTTCGTTGTTTTACACTCTTGTGATCAAGTTCTCATTTTCCTTTATTTCAAATGACCATCTTTTTCCCCTTAGGTTTGACTCTACCTGAAAATAGAAAAATTTTAATCTTCTTATCAATTTTGTCTCTTTATTTGGTTTCTAAGAAGGCAAAAGTCGTATTTCCCGGGTTCGCTTACGTACCGGTATAATTGGCCATTATTTTCTCCCCAAACAACTGATAAGTCGAGGTTATTACATTGCTAGTTACGTACTACAGTAAGGAACGTTTACGATCGAAATTGCGGCCGTCTTTCGAGCCCCCGCAGAGGCCCAAAAATAGAGATTACTTCATGGAAAGCGCGCGCGTACGGGATTTTCCCACGAGTTGGTGCAGTATCTGAAATCGAACGAGTGAGCGCAGCTAACGAACAACTTGATAAGAAAATCTCAGCATGTATGAAATTAATACAGATTTTCATCGAAAACAAGCAAATTGAAATACGCGAACTCAAACCAATGACATGAGCCGCGTAAAGGAAAAGGAGAAAACTTTTCTTGCATTGTCTCAGCTAAACAAACCTGTTGAATATTATCGCTCTGTATGATCTGGTAATTACACTCGATAATGGTCGTGATTTATGTGGAATACAGTAAAAACCCGCATAAAAGAACACCCATTTTTTGGAGTTGAGGCTGATTTTGTTCTTACTTAACGGGTGTTTACTGAAAATCAGCCAAAAGGTGTTCTTAAGGTGTTCTTAAAATAAATGTTTCTAAAATAAATACAGTATTACTATATAGACTACTAATACATGTAGATGATATCAATGTGTAAGTTCAAAAATGTTATTGAATCTTGACTGCAATAATAACTGTATCAAAACAGTAGAAAAATAAATTATTGTCAGGCATGGAGTCTGCTACTGGTAATATTGATCTTATTATTTTTAAGAACACTTTTAAATTTTTCAGGCTGATTGTGTTCTTATTTACATGGCATTAAAACGTCCAAATTCAAGCTGGATGTTCTTAATCCACTTGTTCTTTTATGCGTATTTTTTCTGTATGTGTACCGTATAATAAAATCATTGTTATATAGCTACTATGTATAACAAACACTCTCATTGGTTGAAAGATGACCACGTGACACTGGTTAGATCGAAATGTTTTCGGACCGGAAATAAGTTGCTTATTATGCTTTAAAAGTATCTGCCGGAAATAAGTTGTACGTGACAATAGAGAAATAAGAGAAAAATATCATAAGCCCTTGGCAGGATTTGAACCCACGTCTTCGGTATTCTAGTCCGATGTGTTAACCACTACACTACAAGGACCAACCACGCTGGTAACGCAGCCAGAATATGAAATGTAGGGTATTCGTGAGGATCCCAGAGCGATATGTTTTCTCTATAGGTAATTAGTTGAACACCGTAAATGTACGCAGATAATAGACATAGTAAAGTAGAAATTATGCGTTCGGTGTGTATATAATGAATCAGAGAAATAAGAGAAAAATATCATATGCCCTTGGCAGGATTTGAACCCACGTCTTCGTACGTGTCTTCGTCTTTGTACGTGACAATAGTTGTAACAATAAACAAGTGCACGTGGTCAGAACGTGAAAATCGATGAAGGCGTGATATTATTCACCAATCAAAAACAACAGAGCAGGAGCAGATATTTTGCTTGAATTTTCATTGAAAAATTAACAAATTGACATCAGATTTTTATGTGTCTGTCCTCTCGGCTACGCCTCGTGAATCCACACTACTTTGACAATGTGATGACGCAATGTATTGTCAATAAGAGGACAGACACATAAAAATCTGATGTCAATTTGTTTTTTACAATAACAAAAACGATCAAAACTTCTCATTTTTAGCGATCAAAACAACCAACGGAAAGAGCGCGCGCTCGTTGACGTCAGCTTTATCTGTCTGTCCTCTTATTGATGATAAAAAATAGCCAATCAGCGCGCCAGAAATTTCTAAGTTATTTTAAAAATTCATATTGGGATACTACGCGCGCTATAATTGGTCGAAAAACATGTTTCATGAGAGTATCAAAACACGCTATCGTCATTTTAGCGCGCGCGAGTATTGCAACTGTCAGATTTTTATCTATCGTGCGCGCTCATTGGTCAGTTTGAATACGACGGCACGTAGGGAGAGTTTACTTAGGCTTTGAGTTTCTTCCATCTTTTTGCGCGTTTGTTATCCGCCACGCGTTGTGGTTTCCTACGCTCCTCTCGTATTCTCTCAACATTGCTCGTGTTTTGATCACAGTATCAAACACGGAAAACTGTTTATGGTTTGCTAAGTTCAAATGGAGCTCGAAGTCAAAAACAATAGTGATTTTCCAGTGTTTCTACAGAGAAATTACAGACTTTTTTTTGGAAAAAGGATTTGGAAAATACGAAAAAAGCGACTAAAAATGCTGTTGCTACTCTCCTCTCATTTTTTGTTAGAGAAATACAAGACCGTATGTAAGTTGTATTTGTAAAATCATTAGTCAGTTTTCATGCATTTAACTTGCTAAATATATAAGGTTCTTATTTCGTAAAACTGACTTCTCACTATTTTTCAATTGCTATATAACAAAATACTTTTACAGCCATATTTGTTGCATCGCGACACGCCGTTTCAAAACTGCAATTGGATTTTGGTCTTTTCCGAGCCGTCAATCATCTGGAAAACTTCTTTGTACCTTCACGTAAAGGTAAGAAATAATCAAAGGTCTACGTAAAGACTTCCTGTGGTCATCGGCGGGCTTCCTTTGTGATTCAATATGGTGTAGCGTCCGATGGCAGCTAGAAGCGACACAGAGTCAACAACATGTGATAGCAGCCGCCATCTTTACTCAGGGGGGGGGGGGGGGGGGTTGGACACAGCGCGCGAAGCATCAAGGGACAAAATGTAAAATTCTCTTCATTTGCGGCTGGACGTCGAGAAGTCAAGAGCTCCTGAGATAAAACTTGGTGTAAACAAACAAGGGAAGCTAAGATTGTCAAAAGTTTATGGAAACACAGAGTGTTAGTTAGCTTTTTACGATCTTACATACATATTCTCGAATAAATGAATAACATTTTAAAGTAAATAAAGCTAATTTTTTGTGCCCTAGTTTTACGAAGCATACAAAGATTTTCGCACGAAAATGAGTTATCTCAACTTAAATGATAGCTAGGAATTTGCCTATTATTAATTTTTTTAACGAGAAGGTATTACTAAATCCTACTACTTATGAAAACAGAATGCTGGCAGAATATGGGTCGGTCAAATAATCAAATAAAAAACAAAACAAAAAATCTTTAGCAAACAGTCAGCAGTGTCAGACTGAATGGGCTTTAACTGAGCCGTGCAAAACACTAGAAGCTGAGAATGCAAATATAAGTTTACTAAAACTCGTATGAAAGGGTCGATATGGAAAATATGAGAGTACAATAGATTGTTGAGTGTCAACAAAGAAAACCTTTCTTTTAATTGAGGAAGCTACTAGCTTGTCCGCTTGTGCGTGCAGAGCCAGACGAGAGCCAGACCCTGTAAGCCTTGCAAGTGTCACAGTTTTTATGTGAATTTCTCGCGTCAATTTAAGTATTTATGAAGAATTGGCAAAAGTTGAAGAAGAAAAAGAACAAAAACACAAACAAGAAAACAAAAAATCTCTAAGAACAAAGCGAAATAAAAAAAATGTAATAGAATACAAAGCAAATGAACATCTTTTAACCACAAAACGTCAGGCTGTGTTGCTGGTCAACAATGATTATCGAGCAAAAAAGGATCGTGTGATTATTAAAACCTTTGGCCCTGTAAACAATCAAAATTTTAAACTTAAGCTTTCTCAAGGAATCATTCAACATATTTAGATAATATATTAGGACAGAATATAAGGACATTAGGATATTAGAGAAGGAATATTTGTTCGTTTGACGACCAAAACTACAACAAAAGTTCCTTCCTTTTTCGGTGATTCGATTAGCTAGGTGTGGAGAAAGCATATGAATATATCAACTAAATAGTTTATTATACCATCTGAGATCTTAAATATCACTTAAACGACTCTAATTTTTAATACGAGAATATATAGCAGCTACCATATGTGAATGATCCCCAGCTGATATTATCTTGACATTTTAAATCTGATCAAAGTGGCTGTAATGATATCTTACTGCTTTCTCAAATGTTAGAAGAGCTAAGCGAGCTGCAACGACGACTACCTCAAAAGGGCATCACTTTGAGTCTCTATATCTCAAAAAGTACTGGGGAGCCCCGGGGAGCCCTCATACCATATAAAAGGAAATTTCCTCCATTACTTCTCGCTATAATTTCAACACGAGATCCCATTCAGTTAAAGAGTAAACGATAGAAATATGAAGCAAGCAGTTTCAGACAAAAGGAATCGAGATCAAAAGTAAACACACCAATACGAATGAGCATAAAAATTCTAAAAAGCAAAATTTTGAAGTCAAACTTTTACAACACCTTTAATATTGCATGCACTTTAATCCTACAAGATTTCATTCCAAAAGCATACAAATAAATACTATAAAGTCTAAGAAATCTATCACTTGCCTTCTCTCCGCCATTTTTGCTTTTCCCTCTCTCAAAATAGAGGGCTCTGATTGGCCAATTTTCGCTACCATGAAGCTTCGCGCGCTGTGTCCAACCCCCCCCCCCCCCCCCCCTGATCTTTACTCAATCACTCCCGCTCCAAAGGGAGCCCATCTTACATGAGCATTCCGGCTCCACAGGGAGCCCAACTTACAAACACTACATATGGCGTCGCCAAACAGTTTCGTTTCTTTACGAGACTTTTTCTTGTTTCATACCTTTCCGTGAAGGGACCAAGGGAATTTCCATGCAATTCTTTATTGCAAGGCTACGGTGCTATGTTTCAACTACATTTATATTTAAGTAACGGCCTTGCCTAACTGTTTAGTACTTGGTAAAGAATAAGCTTACTGCACGAGATGTAATAGTCGTTGTAATCAATGTCTTGACAATCACACACTAGGTACTGTTTCATATTTATACAATATTTATATTAATAAGTATATTATGTATTTTTGGTTTCCTCGCTTTATTTATTGACATTCATATTTTAACAGGAAGCTTCTTCACAAATGTGATTTTCGAGAAGGTCCAGATAAATAATATAATTTGACAATAATATGCAAAAAAAAAAAATTGGAGGTTGAATGTCGAAACCAGCTAGTACTGAAAAGTCAACATCATTAATATATATATTTAGGCACTGCCTAAAAGCGGAGCTCCCGATACGGAAGTCACAGAAAGAACAATTTGAATGAAACTGAAAGTGAAAATAAGATCGGGGATAAAATTTCTTCAATTATTAAATGAAGATAATTCTCCCATAATAAAAACCATGCAGTGAAATCGAATCGAAATGCACTACATTGTTTGTTTTATTATTATTATTTGCGCGAGTACATACCTCCCACTTAGGAATTTTGTACACAACTCACCACCACCCCCAGGGGCTAAATTTGCTCTTGGAAGATTCTTCGACAAAGTTTTCAAAAAAACGACATTTTTAGGCTTTGAATCTCCCTTACTTAAAAAAAAAACAAAGATAACTACAGATAATCCAATACAATATCAAGTTTAGTGAAATTTACCTCGGATGTCTTTCATTGAAATCGAAAATCTGGAGATTTAGGACAAATCAAGACCAAAAAACAGACTTGGACTGGTTAACGTGAGCAAAATATAAGCTTACTTTAATAATTACGTCTTTTACAGAACGAGACGAAGTTTACATTCATTTAAACTTGACATGAACAACTGAGATAAAATAAAAAATTAAGGCAATGCAAAATGACGAATTTCTTTGTCAGTAAATTGGCGTTTGTAAATGTTTTTGAATAATTTTTACGGCTTTTTAAGGTGACAGTCTAGGTCTTTCTACGACAACATCTCTCAACAACACAAATTCAAGCTCATTTTTATAATCAGACTTGCTCAAATAGCTTTAAATAAACAGTTGAATATTTAGTGTAAATTTATATTTCATTCAATACTTAAATAAATTATCTGTAGAAATAAAATTATTAAATGAAAGTCTTCGTTGTTTTGAAGATGGGACCCCGCGATAGGAGGCGAATCTTTCTTGAACGAAAAACATACGATAGTTGGTTAAAAACAACGTTTTACAACGTTAATCGAATTGCTAAAGATTTACAAAGCTAAATAAAGGACGAATATTTGTTGTAATATGCTCTTCATGTTATATTTACTCAACATTAAAATAAATTAAGCTTATCTACAGAAATATTAAAAGTTTTGAGGGAAAGTCTTTGATTTGTCGATTCGTCGAGAAAAAACACTTGTCAAAAAATAATAAACGATTGTTTGCTAAACCACACACCTGAATTCTTGAAGAACACTTCTTAATCCATCTTTGAATACATGAAAGTTTTTTATAATTGTCTTTGGTCTATAACTTGCCCTAAAGCGATTTTTTCTGTGCATTTGAGAGTCGCCTTAGCTAGTAGTTTTGCTTCAAATTCCTTTGTCTTTCACGCTCTTTTCTCTTTGTTCATTCGTGAAGTTTTGACTCAAATTCCTTTGTATTTCACGTTATTTTTCTCTTTGTTCATACGTCAAGTTTTGCCTCGTATTCCTTTTTCTTTCACGATCATGTTCTCCTTGTTTATAATCGAAGTCCCACCTGGATTTGCGTTCTCTCTCTCTCTGCTTGCCTCTTTTCTTTGGTGAGATGCCTTTCTTTTTCACGCCACCAGAGTTTTTCCTCTTTCGAAAAAACTCTTTTACTTCTGGCCTTTCTTTTTTGGCTTCATTCTCCTCTGAGCTTTCTTTCGACATATCGATTTCCGAAATGGGTTCCATCGTAAATAGAGTAAATATAAATAAAAACTTGTGTTGTAATCTTTCGGTATTTCTATACGTAATAAAAGGCGTAAAACGTTTTTTACAAAAGTTTAATAGCCGGATTTACCTTTATGTTGCAACGCGTCGACATTCCCGCCAAAAAAAAAAAGATAATTTAACCAGCCAATCGGAATGCTTGTGTACACGCCCGGACGGACGGACGGAAGTGACGTCAGCCAATCCATGAAAAATCAACTCGATAGTTTACCATTTTTTCTTAGGTATGGTGCTCCGCTCGAGCGGGCCTTCGGCCCGCGCGGGAGCTCCGCTATTACTAGTATGTAAGAATGTAAAAGATGAAAAATTCAAATTATTTATGTTTACAGGCTCAAAAGAAATTTGATTTAAAATGGCTAATCTTAGAACACTGCTTAAGTGTGTCACTCAGATTGTTCCATTCTTTCATGGCTTGATACTGCATTGTTTGTTTTCCCCAGTTAGTTTTGGGTCGTGGTAAGCGAAACTCGCTTCCATGCCTCGCGTTGTAGCCATGCTCATTGCGCTTGTTCAGCTTTAGATTTGATGACAATAATCTGTTTTTACATTTAAATATATGTAAACATCGACGGTAGTATCTGCGCTTACTGAGTTCCACCAAGTTAAGTTCTTTCCGAGCATCAGATGCTGAGGAGTGTAGAGGACGATCCAGGATGATCTTGGCCGCTTTGTTGTGCAGGGTTTGAAGAGATTTCATAAGCGTTATATTATCTTTATCTCCCCAAACATTATCACCATAATCAAAAAGCAGTAGTACCAAGCTGTTGAAGTACAAGAGTCTAGCGAATTTAGGAAAATATGTTTGATTTGCTTCAAGAGACCAAGACGTTTGTTGATTTTGGTCATCTGTTTTTCAACATGTAGAACATGATGAACAGAAGAGGCCCAAGGATACTTCCTGAGGCACACCAATGTTGCATGGTAATGGCTGTGATACTTCTAAGCCACAAGTAGTGCGAAGAAGACAGAAGACAGAAGACAGTAGTAGAAGACAGTTCCACATAGTTTACCGTTATTCATGTTACGTAGAATGTCATCTGCTAGGCTGGCTAATGCAGTTGATGTTCAAGGTTTTGGTCGAAAGCCAAACTGTTTGTCAGAAAGTATATTGTTTGCACTCAGGTATTCGTGGAGTTGAAGGTGGACAGCTCTTTCAAGGATTTTACTCAAAGTCGGAAGAATAGAGATAGGTCGATAGTTGGTGGTATCAGTTCTATCCCCAGTTTTAAACAGGGCTATGACCTTAGCACATTTCCAAATACAAGGAAACGAGTGGAGCTTGATAGATAAGTTCAGTAGATTATCAACTGGTTGAGCGATCACATCTGCAGAATCCTTGGAAAGGCCAGCACTGATGTTGTCCAATCCAATCGATTTGTTGGTCTTGAGAGATTTTAATTGAATGACAACAAATGTTTCATCGACTGAACTTAGATGGAAACTTTGTTCTGGGTCAGAAGTAATATTGGGTGAGAAGACAGGAATAAGAGAGGAAATTTTCTTTGCAAGAAGTTGACCAATGGAAGCAAAGTGAATGTTCAAAGTGAATATATCGCTATTAACGTTGTTACGAAGATGACGGTACTTTCGCCAATGATAGGAAGAGCCAGTTCTTGTAGCTTCACGATGATGGAAGTCACGGTTGTGCATAGCTTCTTTTATTTTTGAAGTCATCCATGGACATTGGATTCCATTGATTCGCCGTTTCTTGACAGGAGCATGAGCATCAGCCACATCGAGAAATAGTTTATTCCAAGTTAGGACTGATGCATCAACGTCGTCACTGTCTTCCACGAAGTTCAGAGGAACGTATTTCAGGTCTTTCAGAAAGGCTTTGCGATCATAGTTCTTATAAGAACGGTATTCCACTGTCCTGGGACTTGCCTTAGATTTACCCACTTTAAGAACGCAGTAAACGAAAGATTGATCACTGTCAGTATAACGATGTTCATTGTCCACGAAGATTAAGTCAATCATAAATTTTGATGTTTCAGTAACTCGCGTTGGGTCTTTAATCAGCTGGGTGAAATCCAGAGAGCGAGTGAAGTTGATTAGATGTTTCAAAGGATATTTCTTAGAGGAGACATCAACGTTGAAGTCACCAAGTAAAATGGCATCACTTGCTGAATAGTCGATTTTAGGAGAATTGTTATCGAAAGCAGAGATACATGATGGGAAGTTAACGTCGGGTGCCCTGTAGATGGTGCAGATTAGAAGAGGTTTACATTTCTTTCGCACGAACTCAGACCAATGGCATTCCGCATCATTAGCGTTAAGATCTTCGCTTATTCTGGAAGGCAAGCCATCACGAAGATAGGCCAAAGTACCGCCGCAGCGTCTCCCGTCGGGTGTGTCCTTCCTAATGCACGTGTAACCAGGGATCTGGTTTTAAGCATCAGAGATTGAGCTATTCAACCAGGTCTCAGATAAGGTGAGCTCATCAAAGCTTTTCGAGGTCGATGTTACTCCAATAACCTCAACTCATCCAGTTTTCCAAGAAGACTGCGTACGTTAAGATGAGCTATTGATAATCCCTTTGTTTTAACACCAAAAGATGACGCAGGGCCAGGATTCGATTCTACATATCCAGATATGGCTAAAAACAGGAGTACGGGTCCAAATTGCTTCAGCAGATGGACACCAACGGCGAAGGTCATCTGTGGCGACAGGCTTATGGTCTTGTAATGTCGTGCTTGCCTGATGGGATGACTTGCTTGTATAGATGGTATGGGTATTGATGATCCCAAGTACATACCACAGGTGCTAGATGTCCAGGGCTCCATTGTTTTCTTTATGATGAAACTGCGCATCACGATTACGAGATAGAGAAAAGTGCACAGCAACCGGACACCAGATTTGACTTTCAAAGAAGCCACTTGAATTCGGAGCGCGAGCCACTGACTTTTTCTATGGACGTTAGATCTTTGCGCGCGCTGGTTGTCGTTGAAAGGCTATGCTCGTGCTTGGGTTTAAATATGAAAACGCAAAAAAAAAAAAAAAGAAAAAAAAAAGAAAAAAAGAATAACCGTCAAAGATAAGGAAAAAAAGAAATAAAATTTTTAATATTGGAAAGAAAATGAGAAATCAATGTGCAAAAGCAATAATAACGACCATAAAAGCAAATAAATTAAGAAAAATTCTACCCAGGATGTATTATGGAGAGTTACAAGAAAAATTAAGGAAAGGAACAAACTAAACAAAACAAATCGTAAAATATAAGTCGCTAGCTGTCAAACAAGAAACGCTAAAAATGATCTATTAAAATGAATTAGAAAAAAAATAAAGTGATAAATAAGAAGAACTAACCTTAGAAAAACTTCCTGTAAAGGAAAAATGGATAGGAAAGAAATGTGAAAGGCGAAATAAGTTAAAAATACGGAGAGGTCGCTTCATGGACTTCGTTATGGGGGACATTATCTTCATGTCCATAGAGAGAACATCATGTAATTTTTGCCCGATTTTTTCTTAATCTTTCAATTTTATCTAAATTGGTTCCCTGTGCTATTGGGAGGTTAGCTTTTAGGCAGTGCTGTATGTAAGGTTCAAACAGAACTTCGAAAAAATATAATCAAGCTTTCAAAAACGAGGTGCGTGAAATGGATGTGCAGTAGGAAAGGTCCCAAACTACTTTGATATTTGGTTTTGGCAGGTGAATGCTTATATTCATAATTTCATTGATGAAATCCCTGGCGAGAATTTGGCGCAAAAAATGTGTGCTCCTACCCAGTCCACCTCCTTTAAAGACATCTTGCTACGTCACTGAACAAAATTTCAACCATATTTAGTTTCTTCACCTTCTCTTCTTATACTAGGTGTGTGTGTACAAGTAATGAGCAACCGCAAGTAAATTAATTAATTTATGACATACATTCAAAACCTATTATATGTTCAAGTTTAAGAATTTATATAATAACTACCTTTATTTCTTTAAGATATTGCTGATTACATTGTTACACTTTTACTATTCAACATCTATCTAAAATATACCGTCATTTTCATAAGCGTTGTCCCCGAAAAAAGTCATTGACACATTGATACATTGACACATTGACACATCGACACATTGACACATCGACACATTGACACATTGACACATTGACACATTGACACATTGACACATTGACACATTGACACATTGACACATTGACACATTGACACATTGACACATTGACACATTGACACATTGACACATTGACACATTGACACATTGACACATTGACACATTGACACATTGACACATTGACACATTGACACATTGACACATTGACACATTGACACATTGACACATTGACACATTGACACATTGACACATTGACACATTGACACATTGACACATTGACACATTGACACATTGACACATTGACACATTGACACATTGACACATTGACACATTGACACATTGACACATTGACACATTGACACATTGACACATTGACACATGACACATTGACACATTGACACATTGACACATTGACACATTGACACATTGACACATTGACACATTGACACATTGACACATTGACACATTGACACATTGAACCATTGACACATTGACACATTGACACATTGACACATTGACACATTGACACATTGACACATTGACACATTGACACATTGACACATTGACACATTGACACATTGACACATTGACACATTGACACATTGACACATTGACACATTGACACATTGACACATTGACACATTGACACATTGACACATTGACACATTGACACATTGACACATTGACACATTGACACATTGACACATTGACACATTGACACATTGACACATTGACACATTGACACATTGACACATTTAATCTAAAAGAAATATCACGTGTTTTATTATGTATTCCTTGCTTCGTGTGCCCAGCCTGAACTTTGAATGTAAAATTCAAGTCATGAATCAAAATCCAGATTGCCTCGACCATTTAGTGAGGATTTAAGATGGAGAATGGTATTTTAGCGTTTGTTTTATGCCAGAACGTTCGAGAAGACACGTGATATCAAAATGTATAAGTGACCCTAAATGTGTAAATGTCAGTTTTCAGTGGACAACGTTAATAACATTGACCGTAGGTCACTTCTTATATATTCTTTGTTGCACAGGGTTATCCTCAATTAGTGTATATCCAGTGTGGTTCTGTGAGGGTCTAGAAATCAAAAGTATTGGTTATATTGTGTATTTTTTATACTTTATCTGATAATTTACTGAATTTTTTTCTCTGGTATATTCTGACGATGAAATGAGATTAACCTTGATTAATGACTCTTTAATGAAGGAACACATTGAGAAACTAAAAAAAGAAACGAAGCAGCAGCTCCTGGTGAATATTCAAATAAATATTATATGTATACCTCTTAGACTAAAGATTTGGTGATAATGTTTGAAATTTATCAATTAGAAAGGCTATATGGGAGAGGAAAAGAAGAACTTATCACCAAAATCATAGCTGAACAATCTGTGGCTTAATGTTTTCTCATTCCAGACCACGTGTCATTCCCTAGAAAATGATTTCTTTGTTTAACAGTTGCACTTGAGAAGACACATGATTATGGATACAACTCAAACAAAGAATCTAATTGTCAAGGGAATGACAATAGAGTTGGATCTCCTTTACCAAAGACAATAGCAGAAAATGCATTGTTTCAAGTCGAGGTATTTGGCTCAAAAATACAATAAATTTATAGAAATTGACCAAAGTGCAACGATAGTTTGAACCAAGGGCGCTAGGGCAAAAATTGGTGTTTTTTTTAGCCGTTAGACTCTGTTATATTGGTGTTTTTTAAACGTTAGAAACTGTTTAAACTGTTACGTATCTGTACTGCTATGTGCTGGCTTGATTTGTTCAGTTTTCCCGTCTATATACGCCAAAAATATTGCTGTGACCAACGGTTCAATCGTACATAACGAACTACTGTATCCTATACCTGCCTCGTGACCGCTTACGTAAGCGTACGCGTCGGTTAATAAGTTAATAAGTTAATCCAAATCCCCTAGAATAACCAAGAATGAACAGGGGTAGGAAAGGAAAGGCCAATCTATTGTTCTCTCGTCTGCTCGTATAATAGGATTAAAGTGAAAGGTACGGTGGCAATTTGTTTACTCAGCGATGACAGACGTGTAACCAACGAAACCTAACGAACCAACTTCGGATCTAGCCGAACTGGCCTCGGCGAAACTCGAGCCCCGACTTACTTGTTAAATTAGAAACAGTTTTAAAAAGCAGTTCCATTCAAACTGATATCCAAAAACTCCAAGAATCATTAATAACAATTGTACCTTCTCTTAGTATTATGGCTGTCCGCTGTATTCCTAGTAATTTCTAGTAAACGCGATTGCTGCGGAATACAATTTTGCATCTCGAGCGAATGGATTCTAACGGTCGTCTGCATGCGGTTGGGATTTCCAAACAGATATTGGATTAGCGCTTATACTTATGATCCTATTTCAAAATTAGTACCATATGTCTGGAATCTTTTCGATACAAAGAATGTCTTAAAAATAACTTTAGAAATGCATTCGTAACTTTATTATATTATTGGTAATCGTTCAAAATTATCAAGAACGTCCTGGGAACCGAAATATCATTTACAACGCGGATTAGAGAAGCACCATCTAACACAACACGTGAACGTTGTAAAAGGTCACGGCCAGGGGCTGTCATCGGATAAGTTTGTTTGGGCCACAATTTAGTTTTCGAGTTTCGCCGAGGCCAGTTCGGCTAGATCCGAAGTTGGTTCGTTAGGTTTCGTTGGTTACACGTCTGTCATCGCTGAGTAAACAAATTGCCACCGTACCTTTCACTTTAATCCTATTATACGAGCAGACGAGAGAACAATAGATTGGCCTTTCCTTTCCTACCCCTGTTCATTCTTGGTTATTCTAGGGGATTTGGATTAACTTATTAACTTATTAACCGACGCGTTCGCTTACGTAAGCGGTCACGAGGCAGGTATAGGATACAGTAGTTCGTTATGTACGATTGAACCGTTGGTCACAGCAATATTTTTGGCGCATATAGACGGGAAAACTGAACAAATCAAGCCAGCACATAGCAGTACAGATACGTAACAGTTTAAACAGTTTCTAACGTTTAAAAAACACCAATATAACAGAGTCTAACGGCTAAAAAACACCAATTTTTGCCCTAGCGCCCTTGTTTGAACTATGATATATCTGCTATAAAGTTTTCTCTTATCTGAACCAGGACGACCAACAATTGTTATTTATCAAATTCGTTAAGCTATTATTACCAAGTTGAGATTGTCAATGATATGACTCGCCCTCCGGCTGCATTACATGATGACCATTCGCAGTATAGCCAGGCAGGGGATCCGTCTGCAGACAAATGCATATATTTTACGTGAATTATTTTAAGATATGGAAAAACATATCGTTTTAACCTCGAAATTCTATAATGATATTGGATAATGTAATGATCAGCGGTATCACGAAAACTGAAAAAAATTCAAGCAGAAATACTCCAACTACGAAATAGCCACCGGGATCAGCTCGAAGGACGACGCAACGAGAGTAGCTACATTATTAACAGTGATAGGAAACGATGTTATAGATGTCTTCAACACTTTAACTTGGGATGCAGAAGGAGACGATAAAAAAATCGACAAGGTTTTCGAAAAATTAGAGACGCACTGTGAACCGAAGAAAAATGTAAGCTATGAGAGATACAAATTCCACTCCAGAGAACAGGAAAGTGGGGAAACCATAGATCAATATGTGACTGTTCTAAGAAAATTATCTGAGTCCTGTGAATTTGCGACTCTAAAAAATTCACTCATTAAAGATCGAATAGTCTTGGGTATCAACATTCAGAAAACAAGAGAGAGACTGTTGAGGGTACCCGACCTGACACTGGAAAAAGCACTAGATGTAGTAAGATCAGCGGAAGCGACTGAACGAAAAATGAAAGAAATAGATAATGACACTCAAGTACATGGAATTGGGCGTGGAAAATTCAAGCAACCCGAACCCAACAAATTAACCAACAATAATCCAAAAAATGAGCCAACTGCCAGGAAGTTTAATTGTGGGAATTGTGGAACCAGACAAGCTGTTCGTGAATGTCCGGCCTATGGCAAAACATGCCACCACTGTCAATCACTTCCAAAGCATGTGCAGATCAAGAAAAAAAGCAGATAGCTTAGAACAACAACAGGAGGAGAATAATTAAATTTTCATGGGATCCATCAACACACACATTCAGAATGAAGAGTGTTTCATCACACTACCCATCCAAGGACATATGACAAAACTGAAGATAGACACAGGAGCACAAGTTAACATTCTACCTCTCAAGCAACTCAAGAAGATAGTTGGAGACAAACCATACATGGATCCCTGCAATCAAAAGTAAGTCAGCTACTCAGACAACCACCTGAAGGTCCTGGGTACTGTTAACCTGCCAGTACAATCCAGAACAAAACCAAGACATGAAACAACATTCCACATCATTGAAACCAGCCAAACGGGTTTATTAGGACTAACAGCCTCGCAAGACTTAAGACTGATCAAAGTCATCTTGACCACTCAAAGGAATGAGGAGAATCCAGATACAACACAAGGAACTAAAAAATCCCCACAAGACCTGAAATAGGAAGTGATCATGAAATACCCAAGTTTCTTCACTGGTCTAGTACGCCTAGACAAGCCATATCGTATAGAACTAGACGCAAAAGTAAAACCTGTTGTAAATCCGGCCAGAAGCATCCCAGCAGCCCTTCGCGACAGAGTCAAGGACATGAGGAGTTGGAGGACATGGAAAAGCTCGGTGTGATTCGGAGGGTAGATGAACCAACAGATTGGGTCAATTCAATGGCCATTGTTGAAAAACCAAATGGCAGCCTAAGGATATGTTTAGATCCCAAGCATCTCAATGAAGCAATTAAGCGAGAATACTTCCAACTGCCCACAATCGAAGATATCACTACCAGAATGGCAAATGCTCGGTTGTTTACTAAATTAGATGCCAACAAAGGTTTCTGGCAGATCCCTCTTGATGAGGAAAGCCAACTACTTACCACTTTTGGAACACCATTTCGACGCTTCTGCTATCAACTAATCCCATTTGGAATTTCATCAGCACAAGAAGTGTTCCAGAAAAGAATGAGCCAGCATTTTGGTGATCTGAGTGGAGTGGAAACAGACATTGACCAACATGACACGCGTCTTCGTGCTGTACTGAAGAGATGCAAGAGCATCAACTTAACACTAAACAAGGAAAAATGTTCATTCAAAACTGAGGAAGTTACCTACATTGGGCACAAGTTAACCAAAGAAGGAATAAAGGCAGATGACGAGAAAATCTGTGCCATTCAAGATATGCCGGCACAAACAGACAAAAAGGGAGTTGAGAGGTTACTGGGGACTATCAATTATCTCGGAAAGTTTATTCCCAACCTAGCGACCACCACGGAACCCATAAGAGCTCTACTAAGAATGGACACTGAGTTCCAATGGACGTATGAACACGAGAAAGCTCTTCAAGGTCTGAAAGACATACTCACTAAAAATGGAGGCCCTGTCTTAAAGTTTTTTGATGTAGAGAAGCCAGTTATTGTCAGCTGTGATGCATCACCATCAGGCCTGGGAGGTGTTTTACTCCAGAAAGAATCACCGATCGCTTAACCATCCAAGTCTCTAATGGATGCTGAGACCAGATACGCCCAAATCGAAAAAGAACTGCTGGCTGTCCAGTTCAGTCTAGAGCGCTTCAATCAATATACGTATGGGAAGAAGGTCTCTGTGAGATCTGACCACAAACCATTGGAAATGTCCGTAAAAAAACATTGGCATCTGCACCACCTCGCCTTCAAATAATTCTGCTAAGGCTGCAGAAATATGACTACAACCTTGAGTACACACCAGGAAAAGAACAAGTTCTCCCTGACCTGCTATCGAGAGCTCCTCTACCAGAGACGGCAAATAACATAGAAGAGGAGATAGCAGCACATGTACACATGATCACCTCAAGTCTCCCAGCCTCCCAGAACAAGATTGACGAATTTAAGAAAGCAACTGAAGAAGATCCAGACCTTCAGGATCTTAAAAAACTAATCATATCAGGATGGCCAGAAACCAAGGGAGAAGTGTAACAAGCGTCCATGCCTACCGGAACATCAGAGATGAACTTTCAGAAGCTGATGGCATCATACTGAAAGGCACCAAACTCCTAGTACCAAAAGCAAACCATGGGAAAAGGTAGCGACAGGCCTATTCTCACGGGACAATGAGGAATACCTAGTCATAGTAGACTATCACTCATGATTTTTTGAAGTAGCTAAGCTAGCAAATGCAAACACCAAGTCAACAACAGTGATCATGCTAACAAAATCCATCTTTGCCAGGCACGGAATTTCTTCCGAAGTCATAAGTGACAATGGTCCCCAATATTCCTCCAAGGAATATCAACTGTTCGCTCAACAATGGGGATTCAAACACACTACGGTGAGCCCTCTAAACCTACAAGTAAATGGTTTGGCCGAGAAGTCAGTTCAAACCCTGAAAGCACTGCTTACAAAAGCCAAGAAAGACAAACGGGACCCATGCATTGCTCTTTTAGAGTACAGAAACACTCCTATTGATGGAGTCGGATCCCCAGCACAGCTTCTCATGAGTAGACGACTCAGTTCAATCATCCCGAACACTGATGCACAACTACAACCACAAGTCATTAACCCAAGACTGGTCAAAAAGAAACAATCAGAGAAACAAGAAAGGCAAAAGTATTTTTATGATCAGCATGCCAAACCCCTGCCATCACTCGAGCAGGGCGACAGGATCAGAGTTAAAATGGGGAAACTATGGAAGCCAGGCATAGTGAAGCAAAGTGCAGAAACCCCTCGATCATACTGAATCGAGACTGATGAAGGCAGTGAGTATCGAAGGAACCGAAAAATGATCATAAAATCTGAAATCTGAATGAAATCAAATATTGAAGACCAAGCAATGAAGTCGAAAGTGAAACTGAGGAATGTCCACCACTCTACCCCGAAAGCGAAAGTAAAAGTGAAGAGGTAGAGACCAATCCTGCAGCCAAGGAGTCTGCAAACCCCATCAGGACACTCAGCGGAAGAATTACAAAGAAACCGAATTATGTCAAAGACTATGTCACTGACTGGTGAACTTTGACTCTAACATTTATTGTTCCTGACGGCACGATATCAGAGTGCTCATCAGTCGCTGTTTTATGTTGTTTTGTTTCGTTCCTCACTAGGGGGAAGTTGTAATGATCAGCGGTATCACTTGTAAACATGTATGGGCTACCTGTGTTAGACTAGCGAGTCATGTTGGATTGTGATTAAACAAGAATCGTTGTGCATGCAATCCGAGTCAATCCTCATCAATAAGTAAACATCTTTACAGATAATAGGAGGATTTGGAGGGTTGAGGAAGGGTGATATGTATTTTGAAAAGCGTTATGCTTACCTCGTCATGTTCTATTGGTATTTTCCTTGCCGCTCCACCTCGAACATCAATGTTTGGCTGAAAAGAATGAAAGCATGTACACGTCAACACTCAAGATGACAGAAAAAATGGCCTTGAGAGATATCTATAGAACCAAAAAAACAAATAAAAAGTAGTTCAGAATTCACTAGTCCACATCGAGTGTCGAGTTATATATAGATATACCCGCTTTTATATTGATGAAGTAAAAATAACGATTAAAAAGTTCATTAACACTAGTTTAGTTTTTCAATTGGATGAAATCGGCATTATAGCTATTGTATATGGATAACGTCCACCAACTACACAGACTATACCATCTATGCTAGCTTTAACGGCTACTACCCTTACTTTAGCATCTATACCAGGTACTCTTGCTTTACCATCTACACCAGGTACTCTTGCTTTACCATCTAGACCAGGTACTCTAGCTTTAACATTTACACCAGGTACTCTAACTTTACCATCTACACCAGGTACTCTAGCTTTATCATCTACACCAGGTACTCTAGCTTTACCATCTACACCAGGTACTCTAGCTTTACCATCTACACCAGGTACTCTAGCTTTACCATCTACGCCAGGTACTCTTGCTTTACCATCTACACCAGGTACTCTAGCTTTACCATCTACACCAGGTACTCTAGCTTTACCATCTACACCAGATACTCTAGCTTTACCATCTACACCAGGTACTCTTGCTTTACCATCTACACCAGGTACTCTTGCTTTACCATCTACACCAGGTACTCTAGCTTTACCATCTACACCAGGTACTCTAGCTTTACCATCTACACCAGGTACTCTAGCTTACCATCTACACCAGGTACTCTAGCTTTACCATCTACACCAGGTACTCTAGCTTTACCATCTACACCAGGTACTCTAACTTTACCATCTACACCAGGTACTCTAGCTTTACCATCTAAACCAGGTACTCTAGCTTTACCATCTACACCAGGTACTCTAGCTTTACCATCTACACCAGGTACTCTTAGCTTTACCATCTACACCAGGTACTCTAGCTTTACCATCTACACCAGGTACTCTAGCTTTACCATCTACACCAGGTACTCTTGCTTTACCATCTACACCAGGTACTCTTGCTTTACCATCTACACCAGGTACTCTAGCTTTACCATCTACACCAGGTACTCTAGCTTTACCATCTACACCAGTACTCTAGCTTTACTACACAAGGTACTCTTGCTTTACCATCTACACCAGGTACTCTTAGCTTTACCATCTACACCAGGTACTCTAGCTTTACCATCTACACCAGGTTACTCTATGCTTTACCATCTACACCAGGTACTCTAGCTTTAACCATCTACACCAGGTACTCTAGCTTTACCATCTACACCAGGTACTCTAGCTTTACCATCTACACCAGGTACTCTATGCTTTACCATCTACACCAGGTTACTCTAGCTTTACCATCTACACCAGGTACTCTAGCTTTACCATCTACACCAGGTACTCTTGCTTTACCATCTACACCAGGTACTCTAGCTTACCATCTACACCAGGTACTCTAGCTTTACCATCTACACCAGGTACTCTGCTTTACCATCTACACCAGGTACTCTTAGCTTTACCATCTACACCAGGTACTCTAGCTTTACCATCTACACCAGGTACTCTAGCTTTACCATCTACACCAGGTACTCTAGCTTTACCATCTACACCAGGTACTCTAGCTTACCATCTACCCAGGTACTCTTGCTTTACCATCTACATCAGGTACTCATGCTTTACCATCTACACCAAGTACTCTAGCTTTATCATCTACACCAGGTACTCTTGCTTTACCATCTACACCAGGTACTCTTGCTTTACCATCTAGACCAGGTACTCTAGCTTTAACATCTACACCAGGTACTCTAACTTTACCATCTACACCAGGTACTCTAGCTTTACCATCTAGACCAGGTACTCTAGCTTTACCATCTACACCAGGTACTCTAGCTTTACCATCTACACCAGGTACTCTAGCTTTACCATCTACACCAGGTACTCTTGCTTTACCATCTACACCAGGTACTCTAGCTTTACCATCTACACCAGGTACTCTAGCTTTACCATCTACACCAGGTACTCTAGCTTTACCATCTACACCAGGTACTCTTGCTTTACCATCTACACCAGGTACTCTTGCTTTACCATCTACACCAGGTACTCTAGCTTTACCATCTACACCAGGTACTCTAGCTTTACCATCTACACCAGGTACTCTAGCTTTACCATCTACACCAGGTACTCTAGCTTTACCATCTACACCAGGTACTCTAGCTTTATCATCTACACCAGGTACTCTAGCTTTACCATCTACACCAGGTACTCTAGCTTTAACATCTACACCTTCTACTCTTGCATTGCAATCTACACCAGGTACTCTAGCTTTACCATCTACACCAGGTACTCTTGCTTTACCATCTACATCAGGTACTCATGCTTTACCATCTACACCAGGTACTCTTGCTTTACCATCTACACCAGGTACTCTAGCTTTAACATCTACACCAGGTACTCTAACTTTACCATCTACACCAGGTACTCTAGCTTTACCATCTACACCAGGTACTCTAGCTTTACCATCTACACCAGGTACTCTAGCTTTACCATCTACACCAGGTACTCTAGCTTACCATCTACACCAGGTACTCTTGCTTTACCATCTACACCAGGTACTCTTGCTTTACCATCTACACCAGGTACTCTAGCTTTACCATCTACACCAGGTACTCTAGCTTTACCATCTACACCAGGTACTCTAGCTTTACCATCTATACCAAGGTACTCTAGCTTTACCATCTACACCAGGTACTCTAGCTTTACCATCTACACCAGGTACTCTAGCTTTACCATCTACACCAGGTAATCTAGCTTTACCATCTACACCAGGTACTCTAGCTTTAACATCTACACCTTCTACTCTTGCATTGCAATCTACACAAGGTACTCTTGCTTTACTTTCTACAACAGGTACCCAATGTGTCAATTTGACGTTTCTATTTTATTTAGTAGGTAAGCTCAGAGGCTGGTGACTCCTGTGAGAGCACGGCTGTGGCACAAGGTCAGCCAGTGAGCGGCCATATGCAATTGACTCACTAGAACAAAGTTCAGTAAAATGCAAGCGATTCTAGAAAGCCTTGAACGGCTAAATCAGGATTTTGCTAGCCTCAGTGATATTGATTATCCATATCAACAATTCGATGAATTTGGAGAAGGGAGTAATGATGTGCCTTCTCCGATAGATATTCAACAAGAATTTAATCATATCATGAATCCTGTTATGAATGACTCTACCGAATCACTTCAGGAGGGATATAAGGACGATGAGAGTGATGTTGTAGCTAATGACAGCCAGCTTGACCTTAATACGGACAGCAAGGGTCCCAAGATTAATGATAAAGTGGCTGGAGTTGTTAATAAATTTATTGGTTACAAAGAATTAGTCAAGAGCAAAGCAAGGCCTTTAAGAAACGTCATAACACACCAGAAAATGTTAATCTAAAGTTGCCTAAGTGTGAACAGAGTATCTGGAATGAGGTTCCAGGCAAGTCCCGTGTTAATGACATAACATTTCAATCCACTCAAGCGCTGTTGCTAGCATCGGTGAACTGTCAGCTAGAGGTGGCCAAGTCTTCAATCTCTTAAAGACCAAAGCATAGAAAAATGTGATCACTACATGCTTAGATGGTATAACTTTGGCCATGGCTTCTAATTTTGAGCTGAACTTAAGTCGAAGGGATGCCGTGAGACCTCAGTTTGAGAGCGAGTTTGCTAAAGGTCTGTGTATAGCTCTACGAATCCCGCAGATGAATTCCTGTTTGGGGAAGATACTGCTAAGCTAATAAAAGAGATAGCAGAGCTGAACAAGAACAAAGTATGCAAAACTCAGCCATTCATGGCACAAGGAAGAGGACAAATATTCTCTCATATCCACAAAGAGGATTTCGAGGTTACACTAGAGGCAGAGGTAAAGGCTTTTGTGGTCGTGGATCTGGTCCCACTGGCTATCAACAACAACAGTTCTTTCAGAATGCGCCGCAGTCAGAAAAGAAGACAGGCTCCAAGCTAAATCTAAATTGGTATGCAAATGAAGGTGACTCTATCAAGGGGAAAAATTAGTAACCAGACTCCCTTCAGAGCTGGAAACACCAGGAATTATATTTCTGAATGGCAAAAAACTTTTATCATATCCTGAATTCCTAGATTTTGAATTGTGCAACATTGTCATATTGAACTTATTGATAATACCTGTAAGGTTAGCAATTATGGGCAACGAATTTTCAATAATCAACAACAAGTAGTCATAGATACTGAAGTCGAAAAACTATTGCTGCTCGGTGCCATAGGTCAATTAGTACATGAAGTGGGGGAATGCTTATCGCCCATGTTTTTGGTCCCAAAACCAGATTGCTCCAACAGGCGTATTTTTAATTTCAAGCACTGTCATGAAGCTGTTTTTTTCATACACTTCAAGATAGATACTTTAATCAGACCTGGTGCCTATATGGCCTCACTTGATCTTAGCATGCTTATTACACCATTCATGTGGCAACAGAGCATAGAGAGTTTTTAAAGTTTGTTTGGGGAGGACAACTGTACGAATGTAAATCCTTGCCCATGGGATTGTCAAGTTCCCCTAGAATTTTTACTAAAATAATGAAACCCGTTTTAGTTAACCTCAGACAAAATGGTCACACCAATAGTGGCTACATAGATGATTTCTACTTGCAGGGTGCAGATTTCCTTGAATGCTGTAACAATGTTAAGGACACAGTTGATTTATTTCTGAGATTATGGTTTTTCATCTACCCAGACAAATGTGTCTTGACGGCCACACAAGAGATGACAATATTGGTGGGTTGACAATATTGAACAAGCCTACTGTAGAATTGTTCATGTTCCAGTCACTTATATTTTTCAGACTAATGCCAGTGACACTGCCTGGGGCATTGTTTGTACAAGCCATGATTCATGGAAGTCTCAGGCCGGGTCTATGGACTCAAGAGCAAGGTGCTCTACATGCTAATGTAAGAGAACTGTATGTGGTGTTTATTTGCCTAACCCTATTTTGTTCCAAACTGTACAATATCCATGTTGGATTTGAGTTGGATAATATGACAGCTGTAGCTTACATCAATCAGATGGGAGGTAGTAAGTCTATGTGCTGCGACTCGTTGGCCCAAAAGATTTGGAATTAGTGTATACCCAGATCTTTTTAGCCAAGTGCAGTCCAAATACCAGGCTGCACCAATGTGGAAGCCAACTCGTTGTCAAGAAATTGCTATTCAGATCATGAATGGCAACTGAGTCTAGTGTTGTTTCAGAAACTCAGTGCTGTTTTCCCTTTATTAAGCATTGATCTTTTTGCAACGGTGCTGAATGCACAGTTGCCAAGGTATGTATCTTGGAAACCAGACGACCATGCTGCGTTTATTGATGCCTTCAGTATGTCATGGAAGGATGAATATTTCTATGCTTTCCCTCCCTTTAGCTCAATTCACAAATGCTTGACCAAAATAGAGGCAGAGCAAGCTGAAGGGCTTTTGGTTGTACGCAGACGTGGTACCCACAATTCTTGCAGTTGTTAGCCCAAGACCCCAAACTTATGTTGTGGATTGTACCTTACAGGTAAGTCTCCTTTAACTAAACAATTTCCCTGCATGAAGTATATGATGTCACCAAATCTCATTTAATCTTAGGTTCTTGAAATATATTTTTAAGCATCTATATTCCCTTAAGACATATGGAAATTTCAATTACAATTATACTTTTAGGCAAAGCTATGTAATCTCAAGAATTACAGACATTTTAAGGTAGCTTGCCTGAACTCTGATGAATTAGATAATATGTAGGCTGAACTCGTATTGTTGAAAGCCAAAGAAAGAAGCGAAAGAAGGTGTAGCTACATATAAAGCCTAGTTACACCGTATACCTGCTACTCCCTTGCCTTTAAATCTACGCCAGATACTCTCTTGCTAAAGCATCTAAACAGCTACTCTTGATTTGCCATTTAAACAGGCCTTTCTGGCTTTATTTTCTACTTGCTACATGTGGTAAAATTAACCGTTTTTTACGAATTTTTACAAGATGTTTAGGAGATTGCTTTGATCAAGAATATTAAGGCTTACCTGGGATTGAGTTGCATTATTATCTCCATTTATTGAGTTAGAGTTGTTAGTTGAAGAAGAATTTTGAGCAGTTCTCGAATTTTGCTCCTATAGAAATGATAAACACAAGATATAAGCAAAGAAAAAGCACTTCCCATAAGGCAATACACAGAAAATAATGAATCTATTGTCTTGGAGTAAGGATATTCTTTCTACCCGAAGTTTATTCGTTAGTTACAAAAGACATAAATAACATAAAAAAAAGAAAATGGATATTTCTTACCATTTTATATTAACCATAGACAAATATCCTATTCTTTTAGGTCTTTCAATAAATCCGAATATCCTGCATGCCTATTCTCGTACTCAGAGCTCCTCGCCATCCTAACCGCAGGAGGATCTGGTAATAGCCGTTTATCTCGATGCCAAATGCGCACGCGTCAACATCTCAAAGGGGAATTTACTCGATGCTCAGAACACTTTAAGTTTCATATACTTCTCTCATAAAGACTGCTAACCAAACTTCCCGAAGGCTGTTATGAAATAATTTCAATATGACATATTACAATGCAGGAGTTTGACCTTCGATAAAGAAGTTTAGGCAAATAAATCCAAATTTATTCTTTTTCTGCTTGAGGATACTAGGCATTGCTCTGTGAAACTTTTAGGTATGTTTTTATGATTTACTTCTCTGACCTCTTTATATGTTTTTCAACTCGAGAACTTTTGTTCATGTAGAAGCCCTTCAATGTAACAAAGTAATTTTTAGTCTTGATGTATAACCCGCCCTGAGAATAATCCCAACATTTCTATCCAAAAATGTTAACCAAAAATAGAGATATATCAAGACGACGTTTTAAATAATCTATGCATTGTTCATGGAATATACGTAAAGTCCCTTTTCATTATACCAAAATAACCGAAGAAATCCAATGCTGTGGTAAATATTGCTAGAAAACTAAGCACAAAGAATGTTTGTGCATTCTATTTTTCAACCAATATTATTTCATAGTATTCCTTATATAAGGTTTTAGATTGTAAAGCGCATTGAGATTTTTTGGGATGCTATTACTAAGAATTTTTATTATATTATATTATTATAAAGAATTGTTATATTTACAATTAATGTTAATGAGTAATTGATAGAGTAGGTAGCTGGTCTAAAGTTATATACTTATATCTAGTTATATATAGAATCACTTATTTTAATTTTTGTATCTGTAACTTATTAATTTTACTTTTTCTGACTATTATGTATTTAGGAACAAGACTACAATTTTCCGGATATTTTCAGTAAAGATCGAGAAAACCGTTTGACAGTTTAAGTAATGTTGAAAGAAAAACCGCTTACGTTTTTTTATTTTCATTTAATAAGTAAATAGGGGATATTACATGGATGCGCGGATATACGAATTTTATGTTCGAGTGTTCGGGTTATATCTCACGAGTGAGCGCAGCGAAGGAGTGAGATATAAGCTGAACACAAAAAGATAAAAATCGTATCTCCAAGCGGCCATGTAATGTTCTGTTTATTATATAGATATCGATGAAACTTAAATAAAACAAAAGCCCAAAAAATCTTTATTAAAATAACAAAACCGATTCAACAGCGATATATTGACGTGTTAAAGATATGGTATCTTCCATTGGTAAAAGATATCATGTTTTTAACACTAGACAAAAATCTGGTATTTCATCCGATATCCATATGATAATAAGCAATTATTGGATGAGGTTAAGCATGATATCGTGAATTATCAAGACCGAGGCTGTGTTATCTGAAGAAGCCGAAGGCTGAGGCAGATAACATAGCCGAGGTCCTGATAACTTAGGATATTATGCGATAACCGAATTCAATAATTTCTTTATTATATATTTTGTATACTGGAAAAAAATTAACATGAACTTTAAATTATAGAGACAGGAATTATGAATGTTATGATGTAGTGTAAAAAACGCAAATTCTTAATTCAAAAATATTTCGAGAATTCATCATAAAATATATGAAAATAAGTTAAGGATTCCTAAAATAATTGTTTTTGTACATAATTCTGGAAATAAATACACATAATGAATAAAAACAAAGCTACCACAGAGTGACCTTGAATGAACTTGACATGATAAATGTATTATCTGTAGGAAAACCTAAAGATAATACATTTATTATGTCGAGTTCACATGATATAAGGGATTGGCTGAGGCCTCTCGACCAATCAGAATTGAGACACTTAGTAAAATGTATAATAATATAATATCTTAGCATTTGCATACGAGAGAACCTCATTCTTTAGATGAGTTGTTCTCTCTCAAATTGTAAATAGCATCGTCTAGAACACAATTCAATGCTGCAATAGTGTTGCACGATTTCAAATATCATGCATCTATTGCAGAATTGCTTGAAGGTGTCAAAACTTCTAGTAATATCAGATTGCAGTATCTTGTTTACTAGTTTGAATTGCTTCGCAAGTTTCCCTTAGAAAACATCACTAACCTTAAATATGGCCCATCTGTTGTTTTCTGTTTTCCATAATTGTTATTATCTTTGTGGTTATATTTCGCACACTAAAAAAAGTAGTTTCCTTTTAACAGTTTGAGAAGCGAAAGCATAGGAGATCCATAGCTTTTGGGAACTCATTCGATGCGATTTGGTTCAAGTAATTGTTTTTTCTTTCAATACCAGATGGATAATTATGCCAGTGCTGTAAATAATACATCAGTTTACACTTTTCATAACAGTATAGATTGAATTCTGTGAATTATCTTTTTTATTTTGCTATTTGATTATGCCAATCTAAGCGAATCAGCTTTAAGCTTTGGAGAGATTATTGGAACGAAGGAAACTGTTTACATGGTTTCTTGTCAAGCAAAAGCAAAATGCAATCAAAGAAACTAATCAAAACTGATGAGAACTGAAGAATAGGTGCAATAAATATTTAATCAAAACTTCCAAACAACTATAGACTGAATTGTTACCAATACTGGTTTATTTCCCTTTATTAAAATGGAAATGGAATCAGCTTTGAGTTTAAGAGACAGAGCGAGATTCATTTAATAAAAGAAAATGTGAGTTTTGTTTGGAAGTTGTACTCGTACACAAATAGTCATAATTCCAGTAAAATTAGAAGAATATGGCTAATTTTCCAAGCTAACTTTGAATTCCCCGAGGAAGCTTCTGAAATAATAGATTGACCGGAAGAGACTTCAACAAAAAAGCAAAAATCCTAAACTCGAAGTATCTCGCCGAACTCTTTCAACAACTCCGACAGAAATCAAACTTGAATCTAGTTCTCAAAATAGTGTTTTCTTTTCAGTCTAGAATGACTAAAGCAATTGGTTAACTTTGGAATTATTATTTTATCTAGACTTGCTCGTAAAAGCCTCTTTCTCAAGGAAGAAAGTCGCTAAAGTTTGGCTTTTTCTCGCTTTGAAATAAGAAATTTCCACCTTGAATTTTAAAACATTCAATCAAACGCTGTGATAGGTGTATCTGTTTTAACACCCTAGCAACAGATCTCCCGAACGCTAAGTTTAGTAATTTTTTTCTTCTTTTAGTTTTTTGGGGCTGCTTTTTCTTAGGATTCTTTAAAAAATAAGGAAAGCTAGAAAAAAACAAACTGTTAGATAGTATGACTTTTATATGAAGAGGTAAGACATGATGATCATTAATATTTTATATAATAGCTAATTGTTAATGAATAATTGTTCGTTATTATTATTGATAATTAATGAGCAGTTACTGTGTAAATCTTGGTTTACACACGTAGATTTTCACCTTTTTCTTCTTCTTCTTCTTCTTCTTCTTCTTCTTCTTCTTCTTCTTCTTCTTCTTCTCAATCTCCTTTTTCTTTTTCTTTCTTTTTCTTTAATTTTTATTGAAGATGCTTATATTAGATATATATATGTTATTTACCGACCAGGAGGTCCGGATAGGGAAATATATACGAGGGACAAGAAAGAGGGCACAGTTTTTCCCTATCCGGACCGACTATTTTTTTCCCGTATTGTTTTTACTAGTTTTTATAATCGGTTTGTGTTGTCGTTTAGCGGCAAAGGGTACCGGACCGCGCGCGCGTGCAGATACTTACAAAAAACCGTATATCTTATTAATTATGCTACCTGAATAATGACACTGAGCCATCCAATTGCTTTCAAAATAAAAATATTTAGTCGTTTTTGCAGCATCAAATCTAATTTACAAGCCAAATAATTCAAGTATTTCATTCATCTCTTATTTCATCGCACAAGGATTTCTCAAAAACGTTTTAAAAGCACTAGAGGTATGTGTGCTAAAGTATCGCTGCTTATGTGTTAAAGCTCTCGCCACTTTGGAAGTGGACAGGGAGAGTAGAATTGTCATATCTCGAGGGTTTTTTCTTGTTTTTGTTTTTGTTTTTTCCTTCCTATTATGGATTGAAGGCTACAGGCAAAAACAGGGCGATACTGAGTATTCGCTATCTACTATTGGATGAAAAATATTTTTTTTTGGCTATGTACTCCTATACTTCAAGAACATTCGGAGGAAGCAAGAGAAACAGAACAAGAGCACACCATATGAGCCCATATTCTATATAATCTGCGCAATTTAAGGGTCCAAGGTAACAGCCAGGGAGAACTACTACAGACGGGACGGACAGTAAGTCGTGTTAATCAGTCAACACAGTCATCAACACAGCGGATGAAATAGAAACCAACATACGCAAATCGATCTAGAAAGAAAAGGAGATATGTAATATATTAAAGAATTATATCTAATATATGTAATTTGTGTTAAGAATACTATAAATAGTTGATCAAGTAATGTTGTCCAGTTACTACATTTCTTATCCTAATTCTTTATGAAAATGATGTTAACATTCAGTTAAACTTAACAATTTTAAAAATAGGACAGATGTAGATCTTGGTGCTCTGAGTGAGTATAATCTAGGTCGGTTCTTGGCCCACTTGATGGCAAGTGCGTCCTTCTCAGTTTGGCTGTATTATTTCTCAGCATATGTCATCGTGCGGCTCATAAAAAATATTGGTTGTATACCTTTGTCTTCTGGAATAAAGCTGCAGATAACCCTCCGTAACTTGCCTCTTTCCTCAGAAAGATTTGCTTATCTGGATCGAAGTATGCAATTGTCTTTTCGTCAGATAGTATGTATTGTATACTCTGGAATGCTTTCTGCTCTTTTTCTCTCCACTAGAACTTGTTCTCTTTTCTAGTCAGCCGGGGGAGTGTTGCTGCGAAACTTGCGTAGTATTTGATGAAAATGTCTAAATAACCTGATATTCCTAAGAAGCTCCTTACTTATTCTTTGCACGTGGGTACTGCGCACTCTTTGATTGCTTTTATTTTGTCAGGTGATGGTCGCACTCCGTTCTTTGTAAATACGTGTCCAAAGAATTGGTTTTCATCCTTTTCAAACTCACACTTTTCTAGTCTGCTAAATGTGATTCCGTGATCTTTGGCTCTCTGTAGTACTGTTTATAGGATTTTATAGGTGTTCCTCTTTGGTCGTTTCTTTGGTTGAAACAGTGCGAAATAACTCCATATACTTTGAACATTCCATCTTTCAAAACGACTTGTGATGATTTGGCTCCAAAGATACTGCGATAATTGAAGAACCCAACAAAATGACCGCTCGCCAACATGATTGGCTTCATAGCTCAGTTGGAAGAGCATCGCACCGGCATCGCGGAGGTCATGGGTTCGATTCCCGTTGAAGCTTGAAATCACTTTTTCAAGTCTTTCTTTACAGCGTTCGCTTAGATCGCTCATTCACTGTGATGATCAACACATCTATCATTATTTCACCACAGTTCTGCCCATTCAATTTCCAAAAGATTAACTTGTTTGGAATTGAAAAAAGGAGAAATCGAAAAATCGCTAAAACTACTTACTTTCAGCTTCGAAGAAAGCTGAATTTCGGAAGCAATTAAGCAATGGTTGGACAACCAACTTCGGTTGTTACTTTGAATGATTTACTTTACGACGAGCAGCAGGACCCGAACGAAGTGCAGGAATGATAAATTTCCCTACATCGAAAACACGGCGAAACCTGAAGTTGACCCACAAGAAATCGCATGTGGGCGAATTGAATCACCAAAATAAATGGCAGGAATATATTGTGTGGTTGTCATTCTTTGATATTCCTATGTTACTTTTCTTGCGTGAACTTTCGATTTTCTTCACGAAGCGCTTAAACTTTCAATATTATGACTTTGCCTTATAAATGGCCGTGAGAGGAATATTGATATTCGGAAACTGGAATCTAGTAATTTATACTACTATTCCCAGTAGACCGAGAAAGTTGTGATTTTTTAATCGCCTTCGTATCGTCTGTTATGTTATCCGCAAGTACATTTCAAATCGACCACGTGATGCCAATGTTGTACCACGAGGACAATTTTTTACACCACGTGATTGAAATTTGACTGAATTTTGATCACGTGGTGTAAACAATCTTGTCCTCGTGGTACAACATTGACATCACGTGGTCGATTTGAAATGCACTTGCGGATAACATAACAGACGCTACGAAGGCGATTAAAAAATCACAACTTTCTCGGTCTACTGGGAAGAGTAGTATTATCTAATTTCCCGGATGTGTCACTTAATTCTGTGCGATATTATTTATCTAAACTCGAACTTGACGGAAAAGTCAACCAAGAACAAGTTACCTGGAAAAAGGCCAATACGACAAGAGAAAAACCATGTTAAAAAACTCATCAACATTTTTTTTCTCCAGATGAATCAGGAAAATGTTCGTTAAACGTCAAGTTTGACCTCAATGTTCTTCAAGTATAGATAAAAATGAATGATGTATAATGAAACCAATTTTAGTGTACCGATACGGCGGCCATCATTAATTCTATTTTTTTGATTCAGATATTATGGGTTGCCGAAGGGCAAATATTGGAAAATTTATTAGACTGCACAGCTGTCAAGGTGTCTTTTTATATAACTTTACGCTTTTAAATAAAGCACATCTAAAATCAACTGAATTTACTGGTAGTTTGAAAAATATAGGAAACTCCAAAACTTATAATTATATTTTGAAAGCGTAATCCTGTCACTCTATGCTTCATAAATTTTCTGCGTGTTTGCCCTCTGGGCAACACATAATTCAAGGCATATTTAAAAACTATAGCTTTAATGACCGAGACTAGAATACATTTTTCAAATTTCTAAATTGAAATGCTTCAAAAATTTTTATCCATACCATGAAACAAACTATGGGCTGATCTAAGTAGTCAAGGCACGGCTATCTCACAAATTGAACCCTGAACAACGTCTTGGCGAATCTACTGATCTAAGTCGGGGCACGGCTAGGTGATCAAAGTCATCAGTAGCATGGCTAAGAGTGCGCGAGGTTTTTTTCGAGAAATCGGAATCGGGGGGTAATAATTCTTCAGGAAAGGTCTAAGATTTGGAATATGACTGTTTCAGTTTTTTAGTCCCGGAAATATGACACGACTTTTTCTAAGTGGTCTTCTCAAGTGCTTTCTAAAATAACTAGGGGAAAAACGGATGCCGCGGTAAATTTCGCTTGTATGGACGCGTTTTTTGGAAGTAAATCCCAAATGGATCAAGAAAGGAATTGTTTCTTTTCATCGCAGGGTGAAGAGAGAGCCGATATACAGACCTTTTTCTCATTTAGTAAACACCGCTCTGTAGTCTTTGTAGTCTCCACACCGACGAACAGTATATGGTATGCCAAGAAGATATCTGCGTTGAAAATTCAGATATTTAAAGAATATCTTCTTATCGATTTTGCTACCAAGATCACTGAGCTACTACGAGGGAGCTAGTACTGTTCAAGGTAAGGATAATTTTGCCTTCTTCCTTCCTTCCTCCCTTACCTATCATTCTCTCTTTCCTTCAATATATTTAAGTAATATAAAACGCATGCTCATGTCTCTGTGCTGCGATATGAATACACTAGGAGCTGTAGAGCAAGAGAGGAGAAGCTTAGGGACATGAGAAGTAGCCGAGTGTTTCACTTCCTTTTCGAGCGCTCTACGGCTTCCAGAGTGTTTTTATCACACTACAGTGACACAAGCAGGAGTTCTATATTACTTTTATAAGATATTTTAGTAGATATAAAACAGCGGTTCGGCTTCAGGATCTGTCCCGGATCCATATAGATTTTGGATCCACTCTCATCTGGACCTTGGATTCTAGATCTGTTGGAATCGGTGAATCGGCTTAGTTCATCCTTCGGAAACCGTTCTACACCAAAGTAGCACCGTTGTGCCACCGGATACGAAATCTAGTCTGCTCCGGGTTCATCGCACCATGCTGTTGGAAGGCGATGACGTTTCATTTATTTTGGGGCTTTTTATACAAAGAGAAATTTCAGAGTGTTTTTCTAACTATATATTCTGATTCGCCTCACCTTGTGCTGCGATGTGCAAATGATGATTAAACTTCATGCATCAAGAAATTCCATGACTTTTATTTCGTATGTGTGTCAAATATTCCACAATATTTTTGGTCCTCGACCACCTTTAATCCGGATTCGATGCAGATGTCTGTGGGGATTTAGGGTCATTGGGATGCGCACGTGCCATTTAAATCATATATATTTTTAAAAAGGATTTGAGATTTTATGAGTAGGACAAAGCTTTAAAAAACTTCTTTTATATAAGTGGCTATTCGTTCTAGCGCTTTCGCACTAATTGGGGACACTTTTCGCTCACACGCACTACCACTGCATTTAAAATTCTAAGCACACAACGCTCAACTCACATGTTGATTTTAAATTGTCAAGTTTCGCTTAATACATTAAATATTGGCCACAAATGTTTCCATTCAACGTTCTTTATTTTGAATATTTTAATTACGATAGAAAAACTGTATAAGTTTATAGTTTTGTTTGCAGTTATTAGTTTGGAGCTCGGGAAAAAAATAAAGCTTAGAACATATCCCACTTGGGTAATAAAAGAAGGAAGTCGAGCTCGTTTCAGTGGTTCCCCATTTCATTCATTTCTTCTCTCTCTTATTGTGGTACGATAAGTTTCAATCTGCCAGATTTTAATGACATCGGTTAAATCCAATTGCAGTCATTGCAGCAGTAGAACGTTTTCTTTGTGTTTTTGTATATTCGCAGGGAACGCGCTTGTAAAAATGCTAAACTGAATCACCTCTTTTAGTTAAGTAGAGTACGTGACTTTCATACCAATGACTAGATGGATAACGCGCTACAAATATTTTAGAAAACTGTCGTGGTTCTTGAAAAACATGACACTCTGTTTGTTCTTTATAATTCGATTCCTCTTCCATGCTTTGTTCTTTATGTTGTTCCTTGTAATAAACTGGATCTCAAAAGCCCTATAAAACCGAACGGTTTCCGACTGATGTCGATCCACGGATTCCGACGGATCCAAAAAGCAAGCTCTGGAACAGAGTGAATTCAAAATCTTTGGATTCTAGTTGAATCAAGAAGGGTTTAGATGAAAATTACTCTGTGTAATTCTAGTTACCCGACCGAATTGTGTAGTTTACGGAACAGATAATAATAATAATAATAATAATAATAATGATGATAATGATAATGATGATAATAATGATAATGATGATAATGATGATAAAAATGATAATCAGTAATAATAATCATTAAGTAATAATAATCATATAAGTAATCATAATCATAATCATAATAATAATAATAATAATAACTTTACTTAAGTGTCAAGTTAAGAAAAATAGCCGACTGAAATGTCTACTCATTGGAGACAATGGTGATCCCGAACAGATCTTGGTGCAGAACCACTATTTCGTATTTCGTATATTCTTATTTTTGAACGAGTGCCTATCTTGTCCTCTGATATATAATCACGGTAGCCAGTCAGTCAGCGCGCACGTCATATCTCCAATATTTTATAGCTTTGATGACTGGGATTTGAAATTTCTGGTCTGTATCCATACAATTAACAGCTGGTCGTGAGAAACGTGAACCCAGCATCGATCCTGAGCCAATTCACGTGCGATGTTGCACGTAATGGAAGAACACTTTACATCTCTGAACAATTCCTGCACTATCAATTAGAGCAATACCACTAGGTATTACCTACAAATCACTCATAGACCTAGAAAAGAATATTACCTTTGGTAAGCATTATGCGGCTTGTTCTTACTCTTTTCCTTTGTGGCGCTCGTTGCTGCATGTATCAAACTCTTGCAGCCTCTTCCCAGCAGTTTTTCCAAAATCCTTCTAATTTAAATTTGTTGTGAAGTGGGATTGTCCGGGTGAGTGTAGCCTCGTGAAAGACGAATGTTTTTTAAGGTGACTGACGTTTTGACAACTTGAGCAGAAATCATGCAGTGACTTGGCTCTGAAGACTCATGACTTCCGCTCAGGTTGTCGAAACGTCAGTCACCTGTACCAACAACTGTCTTTCTCAAGACTACTCACCAGGACGATCACACTTCACAACTAACTTCATCACCTGGACTCAAGCAATTTACTCTTAATCTATATTGTCAAAGGTTTCCTTCTTTTCCGTAGAAAATCAAGATGAACTCTGCAACAACACTTCTAGCTGTACTGTTAGTGACAATGGTCACGCAAACCATCCTGGCACATCATGCTAAAAGTGATGATTTTGAGTGCACTTCTGACAAATGTGTTCCAGGAATCTGGGGTCGTAGAAAAAAACGTGCTGTAATCCCCACTAAAGACGAGTCAGCCAAGAGTCCTGGCCTATCAGGAAAGTATCTCCATGAAACATGAGAATTTAGAAAAAACTATTTAAAACGCGAGAATGGATAGGAAGATATGAATGAGTATTTATTATTACTGTTCATTACTTTGGATGAATTGTATTTATAATGATTTTACTCTAAGATAAAGTAAAATTTGATCGTAACAGCGTAATCGATAATTCAATTCAAGCTTTTAAGCTTGAATTAAAATTTGTCTAACGTATGAGTAACGACGAAAATTAACCACTGCTGCTAGTGTTTGTTTGTTCAAATGAAAAAACAGTTTAAATAAAGAATGGACGACGCAAACGACGTGTTTGAATATCACTACCCAACAATGTGCAGTACTTACAGCATTTTGGATTAGTTCAAGAGGGCTAGCTTGACAAAATGAGATTGTCTCAAAGACCGTTTCCATATGATCGAAAACGTTCATGCAAGGCGAGTCTGCGGGTTTTTGCTTCAGCTCACTGTTATTTTTCAGGAGTTGATATAACTCTACCAAAAGAGTTAAAGTTACTCTACAGAGTAGAGTAACTTGAAAGAGAGTTAAATCTACTCTACAATGGGAGTAATTTTGACGCTTCCAAGAGTAAAATGTATTCCTCCAAGAGTAAATTTAACTCTTTGGAAATGATGAACAGTTGAACATTACTATAAAGAGTACATTATCAATAATGGAGTAGATTTAAGCCTATTTTTAGATAAAAAAGATAAACCATGCTGTTTTTAAGTCATGTTTGACGGAAACAACCAGAGTAAGTTTGACTCTATTTTTGGAGTAAAATTGACGGGAGTTGTTTCAACCCCTTTCGTTAATAGACCCTAGAGTAATTTTAACTCTGACGTATCATACACAAAACTATAATTGCCTGTAGCACTCGACCCCTTTCTTTAAGTTTCACAAGGGAAAAATCATATGCCGTTTTTATTTTTGTTGGGTTTTTTTTGTGGGTCAAATTGTCCATTCTCTGCCCGATCGGACCGATGGTAAAGTTCTTGGCGCTCCTCGCTCGTCAGATCAGCTTCACTTGCTCTAGAGCACTCAAACACTTCCAGAGTCGTCATTTTCTGAATCGTGTTGTTGTGTATCTCTTGTGATGATGTGCTTGCGAATTAGATGATTTCTGTAAGAGAGAACATCAGTTTTTGTAGGTCTTCGCACAGTACATGAATGTTGGACTCCTTAGACCATGTGCACATTACATGACATGTATCAAATCCTCTTGATCGTGATTGGTGGATCTTACATCGGCAATGCCAGGAATGATTTGGACTATGACCTCAGTGGTATAGAGTATCACTATTTCCTGCAACAACGTCCTGAAGCTTGGAGTTGGAAAGTGCTTGTCTCGGGGTTTAGAGGTTAAAAACCAGGCTAAAACCTATTGTATTGTTATTTCAAAAGTAACTTTTGTGGTAATGGATGACTTACTTTCAAAGGATTCAATATATTGTGCAGGTAAATTACTATTTTGTTCGTATTATTTAAATCAAAAAGTTTAAAGCTTAAGTTTGTTGCGTTAATACTGATAAGAAATCTATAAAAAAATAAAGCTTTTGGTGTTCTGTAACTGCAAAGCGATACTCCTAAATAAGCATAAGCATCCTTGTATATTGCTGAGTTTGATAAGTCATTAATAAAAGCTTTTTTTGTCCTCTCGTAGGCTATGGGTGCTGAATTTTATGATGCTTTGGTCTCCGCTGGAGTAAAGCAAGAGGCTCGCACCTCACCAGGCTTGTTGACGATGAGGTAAATTCGAAACGAAACTGTCCTCCAAGATTTGTATTCCTTCAAGAAATACAAATATATACACCACACAGCTGGAACATTGAAAAAAAAAAGGGACCGATGGCTTAAGAATGAAAAGATTTAAGAGGATTGTTAATGACCATGTTTGTCGATGGCGCCAAACATGCTCATCAACGATATAGACAGAAATTTGAATTTGAATTTGTTTTTTAAACTTGTATTGGCGCGCGGTTGTAATGATCTTCGATCCCGGCATTAACTGTGCACATATCTGTGAAGACATAAAACGATTTTTATCTGTGCCCGTTTAATTAAATACAAGTTTCAAAACAAACTTGAAATCAGATTCTGAATAAATATCTTCTAGCCTTGAAAAGAACGTTAGCTGGTTTGATTGCAACTGAAAATGAAGAAGTATGAGAGAGATTATGTCAAGCAGTGAACGCAGGCGACATAAAATGTTGTTATTAAACATACTTATCAATTCGGCATTATTAGTTGTAACTATATTGCTGTATTGTTAGTAAATTATTATATGTAATAAATGTTTTTTTTAAAACCAAATGTTGTTTTGTAGTCATTTTTGTTATTATCCTTCAAGGGAGGAGGTGATGAGAGGTATCTTTAAGTAGGGAAACGTACAGTGGGAATTGATGAAGCTTAAGAAGCAAGAAAAAATCTACTCCTGAAAAGGTGTAAATTTTACTCCTTTCAAAAGTGACAAACAGGGAGTTATAACAACTCCGAAAGGATAAATTTTGACTCTGTTAGGGGGTTCAAAACAACTCCCATGTAGAGTAAAAGTCACTCTTTCATGGGAGTAAACGTTACTCTTCATGGGAGTAAATTTTACTCTTGGAAGGGAGTTAAATCAATAGAGTTAAAGTTACTCCAAAAAAGGAGTTATCCTGTACCTATTTTTTCTACTCCACTTTTGGAGTTATATCAACTCCTAAAAAATAACAGTGCTTGAGTTGGCAGAATACCAAAAAACTTCAGCTACTCTTTTCCAGGCGTTCAATTTTTTTGTTTGTCTATGAAGTCTTTGCTGTAGCGATTATAAAGTCAGTCGTATTTGGCCTCTTCTTCCATAAAAAAATAGGTATCAACATCTTTCGGATCTTTTTCCATCATGGCCTATAGTTATTAGCAAGATATTATGAAGTTACTTAGTTGTTACTTCAAAGGCCAGCTGATAGTTTGTAAACAAGCAAACCGTTGCTATGGCATTACAGTTTAGTAAGCATCGCATCTTTGGAAAAATGATATATTATGGTATATATTTCGATCGTTTCGAAAAAAGGTATGTACTTCATGGCTGAAGGCCATATAGACGACAAGTATTAAGAGGCTGTGACTCTAAAAACCACCCATCGACTTTCGGGTGGAAAAATCGATCTTTTTGATACTGAGTGGGTGAGTTCCCCTTCGTAAACCTACTACAACCCTGTGTTTTGAATCCTTAAAAAAACATTTTATCTATGAATTTTGGCACTTTTTCGATTTGTTGCCGAAATAGTCGTTTTGTTGTGGCGGATCCGGGTTGAATACCGATGACTTTGGTAATCGATAACTTCAACAAATCAAAACCAAAACTAACAAAACTTTGCAATGATAGATGCTTACATGCTTACATGTAAAGCACCCGAAGCAAGTAAAGCACACGAAGCATGTAAAGCACCCGAAGCAAGTAAAGCGCGCGAAGCATGTAAAGCACCCCAAGCAAGTAAAGCACCCCAAGCAAGTAAACCACCCCAAGCAAGTAAAGCACCCCAAGCAAGTAAAGCACCCCAAGCAATTAAGTAAAGCACCCCAAGCAAGTAAACCACCCCAAGCAAGTAAACCACCCCAAGCAAGTAAAGCACCTCAAGCAAGTAAAGCACCAGAAGCAAGTATAGCACTGGAAGCACGTAAAGCACCCTAAACAAGTAAAGCACCCCAAGTACTAAATGCACCCCAAGCAAGTAAAGCATCTCAAGCAGGTTAAGCACCCCAAGCATGTAAAGCATGTAGTCGAGTGTATGGGACTTTAATATTTGTCGTCTATATTGCCGTCAGCCATGAAGTACATACCAAAAATAGACGGATCGCAAAATTAAAACCTGGTTATAATTTTACGAATGCCAAGAAGATAGAAGAACAAGGTTGCCACAGACACATTTAAATAATATATATATTTAGGCACTTCCTAAAAGCGGAGCTGCCAATACGGAAGTCACAGGGAGAACAATTTGAATGAAACTGAAAGGTAAAAATAAGATCGAGGAAAAAATCTTCAATTATTTTTTATTCGAGATGAAGATAATTTCTCCCATAATAAAAACCATGCAGTGAAATCGATTCGAAATGCACTACATTGTTTTTTTGTTTTTTTGTTTTGCGCGAGTACATACTCTCCCACTTAGGAATTTTGTTCACAACTCACCACCACCCCCAGGGGCTAGTTTTGCTCTTGGAAGATTCTTCGACAAAGTTTTCCAAAAAACCGACATTTTTAGGCTTTGAATCTATTTTACTTAAAAAAAAAAAAACGAAAGATAACTACAGATAATCCAATACAATATGAAGTTTAGTGAAATTTACCTCGGATGTCTTTCATTGAAATCGAAAATCTGGAGATTTAGGACAAATCATAACCAAAAAAACAGACTTGGAAACTGGTTAAGGTTAGCAAAATATAAGTTTACTTTAATAATTACGTCTTTTACAGAACGAGACGAAGTTTACATTCAGTTAAACTTGACAAGAACAACTGAGACAAAATAGAAAATAAAGGCAATGCAAAAAGGCAATGCAAAATGACGAATTTCTTTGTCAGTAAATTGGCGTTTGTAAATGTTTTTGAATATTTTTTACGGCTTTTTAAAGTGAAAGTCTAGGTCTTTCTACAACAACATCTCTCAACAACACAAATTTAAGCTCATTTTTATATTCAGACTTGCTCGAATGCAGCTTAATAAACAGTTGAATATTTGGTGTAAATTTATATTTCATTCAATACTTAAATAAAATTATTAAATGAAAGTCTTCATTGTTTTGCCGATGGGACCCCATCACCATATTTGATTCAATATGCTCTTCATGTTATATTTACTCCAACATTAAAATAAATTAAGCTTATCTACAGAAATATTAAAGTTTTGAGGGAAAGTCTTTGATTTGTCGATTCGTCGAGAAAAAATGCTTGTCAAAAAATATTAAACGATTGTTTGCTAAACAACACACCTGAAAATTCTTGGAGAACACTTCTTAATCCATCTTTAAATACGTGAAAGTTTTTTTAATTGTCTTTGGTCTATAACTTGCCCTAAATCTATTTTTTCTGTGCATTTGAGAGTCGCTTTAGCTAGTAGTTTTGCTTCAAATTCCTTTGTCTTTCACGCTAATTTTCTCTTTGTTCATCTGTGAAGTTTTGCCTCAAATTCCTTTGTCTTTCACGCTCATTTTCTCTTTGTTCATCCGTCAAGTTTTGCCTCAAATTCCTTTGCCTTTCACGTTCATTTTCTCCTTGTTCATAATCGAAGTCCCGCCTGAGTAGTATGGGGAATGGGGGTTCTAGCGCAGTGACAACCGGAGGATTACCCGCCTAAAGTGAATTATCCGATTTTTACCCGCATTCCCTGTTTTAAGTCTATAATCTGTTAGTCTATATATGGAGTGCGAAGATTGTAAAGATTTTATTTATGACTTCTGTGTAAAGTGCTTGAAACAAAAGTTCGTAACCCAAACGCCTAATAAGTATATATGTTGCGGTAAGAAAATGCGAATAGAAGAAGATACGTCAGCACAGTGTTACGAGTGTGGTAAGAATATTCGAAACGCCGTACCTTGTGCTACCAGGGAACAATATTACTCCAACGGAGGTCGTAAGAAGACCCCATACAAAAGAATAAAGTACTTTAGGGACTGGATGAGTCACATCCAAGGTCATCGCCCGGTATATTTAGACATGGAAATGATTATAGACAATTTAGAAGAGCCAACCCCACAAAGTCTACGGAAGACATTGAAAAAAATTGAAGCTAGGGAAATATTACAAAAGGTATTCCCTATCTTTTGTCTTAATTTACCGGTAATCCTATTCCCCAAGTTTCTGATATGAGCAGAGCCGAGTGGATGTTTTGTCGGTTGGATAAGGATATTCCTTATTATCCTGACTTAATTTACGAAATATTTTACAAAATAGACCCCAACCACCCCCTGTTAGGATGGATACCCAGACTTTGACGTGTAAGCAAAGTGAAAGTCTATTGAGCGTAGTCTATTGGTCGTTTTAATCTCGATGCCAATCTCGTACCCAGAGCCCTTATTTCTTACTGCGCATGCTCGACGAAATAATTGGGCTCTGGAAAACTCCAAACCGGAAGACCCAGATTCTGGGTTTCTTGTTTTTATTTTCCCTAGTACTGTAATATTTACTTCCCTTGTCTTCCTTTGTTCTCGAGAACCAATCACAGCACATGAAATATTAGAGTTTTCCAGAGCCCAATTATTTCGTCGAGCATGCGCAGTAAGAAATAATGGCTCTGGGTACGAGATTGTCTCGATGCCAAATAGCTGCGCACGCGTCAACATCTAGAGGAATTAACTCGAAGCTCAGAACACTTTAAGTTTCATATAATTCTCTCATAAAGACTGCTAACCAAACTTCCCGAAGGCTGTTATGAAATAATTTCAATATGACATATTACAATGCAGGAGTTTGACCTTCGATAAAGAAATTTAGGCAAATAAATCCAAATTTATCCTTTTTCTGCTTGAGGATACTAGGCATTGCTCTGTGAAACTTTCAAGTATATTTTCATGATTTACTTCTCTGACCTATTCATATGTTTTTCAACTCGAGAACTTTTGTTCATGTAGAAGCCCTTCAATGTAATAAAATGTAATTTGTAGTCTTGATGTATAACCCGCCCTGAGAATAATTCCAACATTTCTATCCAAAAATGTTAACCAAAAATAAAGATATAGCAAGACTACTTTTTAAATAATCTGTGCATTGTCCATGGAATATACTTTTCATTATGCCAAAATAACCGAAGGAAATCCAATGCTGTCGAAGTGTTGCTAGGAAACTAAGCACAGAGAATGTTTGTGCTTTATATTTTTCAACCAATATTATTTCATAGCATTCTTTATATAAGGTTTTAGATTGTAAAACGCATTGAGATCTTTTGGGATGCTATTACTAAGAATTTTTATTATATTATATTATTATAAAGAATTGTTAAATTTACAATGTTAATGAGTAATCGATTTAGCTGGTCTAAAGCTATATATATATATCTACAACTCAAAACTATCCTTTGAAAATAATATCAGATATTTCATTTTTATACCTCTTTACGTTTTTCTGTTTATTTTCGTATGCTGTGAATTATGTGTGGAATCAAGAGGCGGAAAAAGTCCATTTATTCCCTAAAAATCAACAACAACGGAATACGGAAAAACTTATTAATTTTACTTTTTCTGACTATTATATTCTTAGAAACAAGACTACAATTTTCTGGATATTTTCAGTAAAGATCGAGAAAACCGTTTGACAGTTCAAGTAATATTGAACGAATAACCACTTAAGTTTTTTTCACTTAGAGTAGCAGAGACATAATAACATATAATAAGCATTATAAGATCTTAGCATTTGTATACAAGAGAACTTCATTCTTTAGATAAGTTGTTCTCTCTCAAATTGTAAATAGCATCGGTCTAGAACACACAAATCAATGCTGCAAAATATTGCACGATTTAAAATATCATGCATCTATTGCAGAATTGCTTGGAGGTGTCGAAAATATTAGTAATATATATCAGATTGCACTATCTCGTTTACTAGTTTGAATTGCTTTGCAAGTTTTACCTTAGAAAACATTACTAACCTTAAAAAACTCATTAATAATTCATGAAGGAAACACAATAGAAATCATGACCGTGAAGGAGGTTTTATATCTGATAAAGATTCGTCTTCATTTGCATAAACTTTAACTTGGATTTTCTCTATCAAACTTTGTTCATTTCATAAAGAATTCAGTACAATATGATAACATTCATCACGAGTTTTTTAAGCCGTTCAATAAACTCGCAGATCGTGTTTTATCGGGTATAAAACCACTCGGCTACGCCTCGTGTTTTATATCCGATAAAACACTCCTGCTCGTTTATTAAACAGTACTTAGATATGGCCCATCAGTTGTTTTCTGTTTTCCATAATTATTATTATCTTTGTGGTTATATTTCGCACACTAAACAAAATCGACAAAGTGACGAAAATAATTTCCCTTTAACAGGTTGAGAAGCGAAAGCATAGAAGATCCATAGCCTCTGGGAACTCATTCGATGCGATTTGGTTTTAGTAATTGTTTTTTTTTTTTCTTCTTTCAATACCAGATGGATAAAGATGCCAGTGCTAAATAATATATCAGTTTGAAATTTTCATAAAAGTATAGATTGAATTTCATAAATTTTCTTTTTTTTGTTATTTATTTGCCAATCAAAGCGAATCAGCTTTAAGCTTTCGAGAGATTCTTGGGATGAAGGGAACTGTTGTCCATGGTTTCTTGTCAAACAAAAGCAAATTGCAATAAAAGAAACTAATCAAAACTGATGAGAACTGGAGGATAGTTGCAATAAATATTTAATCAAAACTTCCCAACAATCATAGACTGAATTTGCTGTAGATGATGGCTAGTGAACACTAGCGTGGACTGCGTCGGTGTTTCTAATGAAACAAGTTATCGTAGATTTATAAGTTTAACACCGTAGTGAAAATAGAAACTGACGTTTCGGATGTTAGTCCTTCGTCAGAGTCAAATTATGTTCAATTCAATTAATGTTACCAATACTGGTTTATTTCCCTTTATTAAAATGGAAATGGAATCAGCTTTGAGTTTAAGAGACAGAGCGAGATTCATTTAATAAAAGAAGCTTTTTTCATTTTTTATTTTTAAACAAAAAAATTATACAATAATTCAGATAGTACGCGTGCTGTGATTGGCCCAGAGCCGTGTTTGCATTTCGCTGGGAAAAGTTTAGTTTTGTTTGGAAGTTGTACTTGTACACAAATAGTCATAACTCCAGTAAAATTAGAAGAATAAGGCTAATTTTCCAAGCTTAGACTTTGACTTACCCGAGGAAGCTTCTGAAATAGTAGAACCACCAGAAGAGACTTCAACAAAAAAGCAAAAATCCAGATTTGCCAGCCTGTACTCGGAGAATCTCGTCGAACTCTTTCAACAACACCCACGGAAATCAAGCTTGCATTTAGCGAGTTCTCTCAAAATAGTGTTATCTTCTCAGTCTAGAATGATTAAAGACATTGGTTAAGCTTTGGAATTATTATTTTATCTAGACTTGCTTGTGATAGGCTCTTTCTCATAGGAGAAAGTCGCTAAAGTTTGGCTTTTTCTCGCTTTGAAATAAGAAATTTCCAACTTGAATTTCATGCTTGGAGGCATGTATCAAACTCGCAATTTGATTGGTTAAGCGTCTTGTCGCGCAATCTGATTGGTTATTGCAAATGTACAAGTATGTAAGGCGGATTTGTATTTAAAACTTTGAATTTAATTCTTCTGTTTTATTCAATCGTGTTTCAATATTTTTGTTTTAATTGAAGAAAATAATTTTATAAAACAAATAAAATACATTTACTGTGTTTGCAGTGCTCGTTGCATTCCAGAGTTCGTTAGGTGTATCCCTAGCAACAGATCTCCCGAACGCTAAGTTTAGTAATTTTTTTCTTCTTTTAGTTTTTTTGGGGTGCTTTTTCTTAGGATTCTTTAAAAAAATAAGGAAAGCTAGAAAAAAAAAACTGTTAGATAGTATGACTTTTGGATTAAGAGGTAAGACCTGATGATCTTTAATATTTTTTATAATAGCTAATTGTTAATGAATAATTGTTCGTTATTATTATTAAAGTAGTATTGTAGTCCGATGTGTTAACCACTACACTACAAGGACCAACCACGTTGGTAACGCAGCCAGAATATGAAATGTAGGGTTATTCGTGAGGATCCCAGAGCGATATTTCTGGGATCCTCACGAATAACCCTACATTTCATATTCTGGCTGCGTTACCAGCGTGGTTGGTCCTTGTAGTGTAGTGGTTAACACATCGGACTAGAATACCGAAGACGTGGGTTCAAATCCTGCCAAGGGCATATGATATTTTTCTCTTATTCTCTCTACGTTATTATTATTGATAATTAATGGGCAGTTACTGTGTAAATCTTGGTTTACACACGCAGATTTTCTTCTTCTTCTTCTTCTTCTTCTTCTCAATCTCCTTTTTCTTTTTCTTTCTTCTTCTTTTATTTTTATTGAGGATGCTTCTACTAGATATATACAAATCTTTTAAAGAGAGCGTGCTTTGTTCAGGTACTGCCATATTCATATAAATATTTCACTTTTTTAATTTGATTGGAAAAGCACAAGAGGTAAGTGTGCTAAGGTATAACTGTTAATCCATTAAAGCTCTCGCCATTTTGGTAGACGACAGAGAGAACAGAACTGTCTATATCTCGAGGTTTTCTTTTTGGTTCTTCCATTTTCTTCCAGTTTTCTGCCACTGAAATTCAAACCCTATATCAAACATTTGAAATAGGGCTGAGTTGGTATTTAAACCAGGATACTGAGCATTCGGTCCCTACTCTTAGAAGGAAAATGAATTTTGTTTTACGGCCAAGTACACCTACTTGCAAGCACATTGTCATACGAAAATAGAACATTTGTGATTTAGTGGGATAGGAATTATATTAAGAAACAAAAGAAGATCCCTGAAACTGAACTTTTTCTTTTGTCTTTTAATGTATTTCTTTCTCACTAAATTACAAATGTTCTATTCTTGTGTGACAACCTTCCTGCAAGTTGGTGTATATCTTAATTATGCTACCTGAATAAAGACACTGAGGCAATTGCTTTAAAAATAAATATATATATTCGTTTTTGCAGCATCAAATCTAATTTACAAGTAAATAAGTAAATAATCACTCAACTCTTATTTCATTACACAAGGTTTTCTCAAAAACGTTTTAAAAGCACTAGAGGTATATATGCTAAAGTATCGATGCTTATGCATTAAATCTCTCGCCACTTTGGAAGTGGACAGAGAGAGCAGAACTCAGTGTCATGCCTCAAGGGTTTTTTCTTGTTTTTTTTTTTTGTTTTCCTCCTTCCTATTATGGATTGAGGGCTACATGAAAAAGCAAGGCGATTTTTGGCTATGTACTCCTGTTCTTCAAGAACGTTCGGAGGAAGCAAGAGAAACAGAACAAGAGCACACCATATAAGCCCATATTCTATATAATCTGCGCAATCCAAGGATCCAAGGTAACAGCCAGGGAGAACTACTCGAACGGACGGACAGTAAGTCGTGTAAATTAGTCAACACAGTCATCAACACAGCGGATGAAATAGAAAACAACATCCACAAATCCATTAAGAAAGAAAAGGATATATGTAGTATTTTATAGAATTATAATATATATAATTAGATTTGTGTTAAGAACACTATGAATAGTTGATCAAGTAATGGTGTCCAGTTACTACATTTCTTATCCTAATTCTTTATCAAAATAATGTTAACATTCAGTTAAACTCAACAATTTTTAAAATAAGACAGATGTAGTACTTGGTGCTCCGAGTGAGTATAATCTAGGTCGGTTCTTGGCCCACTTGATGGCAAGTGCGTCCTTAATAATAATAATAATAATAATAATATTTATTTATAAAGCGCAAATACAAATCTGTTCTAAGCGCTAGTAAACAAACGACAAAGACAACGACAAAATAAAATTATTTACAAAGAATATGCTAATTTGAAGAGATAAGTTTTAAGTTCAGTTTTGAATGAGGCTAGACTTGATGCATCAGTTTCGGAGAGATATTGGAAGTGAGTTCCAGAGTTCAGGAGCAGCCACAGAGAAGGAGCGATGACCATAAGATTTAAGATTATAAGAATGTGCTGATAGAAGAACTTGTGATGCAGAACGAAGATTACGGTTCGGTTTATACACTGAAATGAGTTCCCGGATATAGATAGGAGATTGCCCATGAAGAGCTTTAAAAGTAAGTAATACGATTTCATATTTAATCCTAGATTCAATTGGTAGCCGATGCAGATTAACGAGGATAGGTGTAATGTGGTCATGTTTATGGGAAAGAGTGATTATTCTGGCAGCAGCATTCTGTACAGATTGTAGTTTATCTAAGAGTTTGTTTGGTAAGCCAAAGAGCAGAGAGTTACAGTTGTCGAGTTTGGAGGATATGAACGCGTGGACGAGAGTTTCAGTTGTTTTCAAAGAGATGTATTTTCTTATTTCAGCATCTGTCATCGTGCGGCTCATAAAAAAATATTGGTTGTATACCTTTGTCTTCTGGAATAAAGCTGCAGATAACCCTCCGTGACTTGCCTCTTTCCTCAGAAAGATTTGCTTATCTGGATCGAAGTATGCAATTGTCTTTTCGTCAGATAGGATGTATTGTATTCTCTGGAATGCTTTCTGCTCTTTTTCTCTCCACTAGAACTTGTTCTCTTTTCTAGTCAGCCGGGGGAGAGTTGCTGCGAAACTTGCGTAGTATTTGATGAAAATGTCTAAATAACCTGATATTCCTAAGAAGCTCCTTACTTATTCTTTGCTCATGGGTACTGCGCACTCTTTGATTGCTCTTATTTTGTCAGGTGATGGTCACCAGGGGTGGATCCAGACTAGTGCCACTAGTTCCATGGAACTAGTCAAAGTTTTTGAAAAAAGAAGAAATTAATACTTTTTAAATAAATCATAAGCGAAATTCATACAAAAAAATCTTTCGACATTTTTAATCCCACGAAAATGCCTGCACTTCCGGTCGTTCTTTCCGGAAACAAATATTCTTGAGACAAAATTAATTTGTGTATTAGGGTCGGGGCCCACGGGAATGTATTGCTTTCAATTGTACTGTCATGGTTGTCACGGCATTGATATGTGGCACTGGTCAAACGCTTATCCCATTGGCTGGCACCATTTAGCTTTGTTTTTTGGCACTAGTCAAAGTCGCTTGCTATTGGCTACTTATGTGGTTGGCACTAGTCGGCACTGTTAAAAAAGACGCTAGTCGACGTAGTGTGACCAAAGATTACAAGTGTACACGTTATTCACAGGCAGATCAATTACAAAGCATGGCTTGTATTACTCGTGGAGAACCAACCTTTCGAAAGGGGGATTATTCTCCATATGATTTCACAGTCATTATTAGCTACTTCCATTATACACAAGAAGTAAAAATTACACTATTGAAGATTTGGAATAGATGGATTTGAGAAGTTGCACTGGTCAGGAAAAATCCTAGATCCACCCCTGGTCGCACTCCGTTCTTTGTAAATACGTGTCCAAAGAATTAGTTCCCTCCTTTTCAAACTCACACTTTTCCAGTCTGCTAAATGTGATTCCGTGATCTTTGGCTCTCTGTAGTACTGTTTATAGGATTTCTCCGTGTTCCTCTTTGTCGTTTCTTTGGTTTGAGGCAGTGCGAAATATCTCCATATACTTTGAAAATTGCTTCAGATTTCTTCGAAAACGACTTGTGATGATTTGGCTCCAAAGATAATGCGATAATTTCGCCATGGTTTGCTGAAAATAGCTACTTTTCTGGTTCCTGCATCCCCTGTTATCTGATAATATCCCTGATTAAGATTGAGTTTCGAGAAGACTTTGCAGTCGTGAAGTTGGTATATGAAATCGTCAATCTTTGGTACTTCTTTTCATTGATTCGTTGGGAATTCTCATGTCAATGCTGCTTCTTATCATGTGTGGCTCTAGCTGCTCCTTGCGGGTTTCTGTAAACGTTGGTTTTGGGCTGTGCGACTAAGGGAGAACACCATGTTATTGCTTCGCCTGGTGAGACTTTTTGAAGATCTCCTTTTCTACGCCTTCATCTAGCCATTTCTGGTAGGGTACATTTCTTGGTTTTTGTGCTACTGGCATTGCGTCTGGGTCCATCTCTGGTTTGACGCGATGCATGCATGCTCTTTCCTGTGGCTTCTCTCTGAAGCAACCGATTCCTTGGAATGTGTCGCTGTACTCTGTTAGTAGTTTCTCGTTTTGAACTAAAGTTGTTCTGACGGTCTTGATTCTCAGGTCGATTCTTAAGAGCTCTAAATTGGTATCTATCCATGATATCGACACAAGCTTCGCTGTCAGGTTCCATCTCTGCGTCTAGGTCTGCTATTCTTAATCGTACTGTGTTTGTTTTCTCGCTTGATCTCACGCTTTTTGCTCGGCGATCGATGTGACTTGTGGTCTGCTATACAAAATTCCTCATCTGATTCACTGCTCGACCGCCCTGCGGTTTTTTAATCGTTGTTATCGTTGCTAGTGTATCGTGTCTAGTACTTGTTGCGCTGTTGTGTTTCTTGTTTCTGACCTCCATGATTGCAGCACTTCGCAAAGTGGTTATATCAGTTTCCCCCATTTTAAACACCGCATCCCTATTCTGGACAGTTTTGGCCTGGTGTGTGCGTTTCTGCGTTGCCACAGTAGTAACAAGATTCCTCGTTTTTTTTTCTTCTTCGGGTTTAGCCTATTATTAGCCTATCTAAAATTCGAACGTCAAGTTGTTCGCCAAATTCACAATCCTTCGCTTTCTCTGTCATTCTGGCGGTGTAGTTTATACATGATACTCTCATTGCTTTCCATTCGCTCTTAGCTAAACGTATACCTTGCATGAAATTTGTTCTTTCTAGGTAGAAAATGGTTGTCTAGTTTTCTTTTGAGTTTCCCACATTCCTTTTCACCTTCTTCTGTAGTTGGTTCTGGTACATTTCGAGCGAGTTTCTTGATTTCTGGGCCGCAATGAATCTTCAAAGCGCTGATCTTATAATCGATCTTGTCGATATGAAAGTATGATGTTTCTTCCACAAAAACTTCAATCCTTTTCTCCCATGCTTTTCCTATCTCTAGTCTGTTTTCAGGTATTCTGAATTTCTCTATACTTAGCGTTTTTGTCGTTATAAAGACTCAGATCTCTTTGTTTTCTGTTGCTGCTGGTTCTTCTTCGACATGTTGAACTCCAAGTGCTCGGATTTTCTCACTTAACTTTCTTTGCTCTTTTTTCATCTTAGCTTTTGCTTTTCGCCGTGTTTCTCTCTACTTTTTCTATTTGAGTCCATTTTGGTTGCTCCTAAGTTGATTTGTGCCTGATTTCTGCTTTATTTTTTCCTTTTTTAATACCGCAACTCGTCGCCATTTGAAGTAGCATAACACAAATCTAATTAACATATCTTATATATGATTCTTTAACATAATACGACAATTTTTTTTAAAATCTGACAACCGCCAACCGGTTGGCTTAGTTGGCTGAGTATCAGACTTTGATGTGGGAGATCGTGGTTCGAGTCTCGGCCGGACCAACACTCAGGGTCTTAAGATAACTGAGTAGAAAGTGCTGCCTTTGTAATTACATTTGCAGACTTTCAAGTGGCTCGGATGACCACTTTAAATGGCGGTCCCGTCTCTTCACACTCATCATTACTAACCAACATCGTAGAGACGTAAAAGAACCACTGAGGACGTAGAAAAACCCTGGCAGTGACCACCCTCAGTGCCTATACTTCATACAACCATCTCTCATGCTTGCAAATTGCATAAAAATAAATCTGTCTCGATCGCGCGAAGTGACTGAGAGATTCGGGAGTTATTCGAATCATTTTAAGGATAACAACTTTTCAAGGTATATTTACATACAAGAGCATCCGACACAATGAAAAAAATCTACGAGCTGAGTGACAGACGCCGCTGTCGGCGAGTAATATATAAGAAACCTTTGATATGTTCTTTTACAAAGATGATATTAGATAATCGTATGTTTGTACCTATTCAATGCATAATAAACATTTTGAAGCAAATAATAACCGTTCTGTAGTAAATCAACTAGGAAATTTACGAGCTCACATTCTGAATTATTCGGCACATAGATCTAAGTGTATTGTCACAAATTGTGTATTGTACAACGCAGAATTCATAAGGCAATCGCTTTTTTCATAACATCAATCGCTATTAGATTACATTGAAACTTCAAATTGAAGACCTTTATATCATGGACAGTATGTAGCAAATACAAATAATGAAATGAAAGTAAGGAATTCTTATGAAAACCTCTTTCCAAGCCTTGCTTCTTCTTCTAGTTCGGCTTCATCTTCTCTTTTAAACTGATGATAACTTCTGGTTCTAACTCTTCAGTATTGACAAAGCAATCTATTGATTGTGCATTTGGATAATTTGGAGAGCACTCTGATAGCTAGAGTTACACTTGGCTCCACCTCGTCGCAACTCTTACGCTACCATCGTGCTCTCCCAACTATATCCACTTACACTATAGTCCTAAATAGTATTATTACTATTGCTTAATTATGATATTTACGAAATAAATACGTTTTAACATTAGATCTAAAGGAAACAAGGGAGTTGGCGTCTCTGCGATGGTTCGCTGGGTTGTATTCTAGAGTCTGGGGACGGTGGCGAAGAAAGATCTGTCGCCATATGTCTGAACGACTGTTTTAGGAGCAATTAATAGATTTTGATTGGCAGAACGTAGTGCACGTGGAGGATTGTAGCGTTGGAGTTGTTCAGATAGAGCCCGTCTGGTAAGTGCTTTGAAAACATTCATAACATTTAGCTATGTTCTTTTATTTTCGTATTGTTACTATTATATATGCATGAAAATAGTGTATAGATAAACATGTTATATATCTACCACTGACCTGCCGGCATGGATATAGAGAATATTACATGGACGCTCGGAGATACGAATTTTATCTTCGACTGTTCAAAATTGATATCTTACGAGTGAGTACAGCGAACGAGTGAGATATCTAAATTGAACACGAAAAGATAAAATTCGTATCTCCAAGCGGCCATGTAATGTTCTGTTTATTATATAGATATCCATAAAACTTAAATAAAACAAAAGCTCAAAAATTCTTTATTAAAGTAGCAAGCCGATTCAACAGCAACATCTTGACGTGTGAAAGGTATGGTATCTTCCACTGGTGAAAGATATAAAGTTTTCGACACTAGAGGAAACCTGGTATTTCATCGATATCTATATAATAATAGTTTTTACTACTTCCGGGTCAGCGTTGTATATTTTCAAATGCAATTTACTTTATTTATCTAAACTTGAATTTGACGGGAACGTCAACCAAGAACATATTACCTGTAAAAAGGCCAATACGACATTTTTTTAAATTTTTTTTCTCCAGTTAAAACAGGAAAATTTTCATTAAACGTCAAGTTTGACCTCAATGTTCTTCAAGTATAGATAAAAATGAATTATGTATTATGAAACCAACTCTAGTGTACCGTTACGGCAGCCATCTTTAATTCTATTGTTTTGATTCAGATATCGGCTCTCTCGCCATCCTGTGATGAAAAGAAACAAGTCCTTTCTCGATCCATTCACGATTTATTTCCCAGCAACACGTCCATATTCAAGCGAAATTTTACGGCGGCATCCGTTTATTCCATGCTTCTTTTAGAATGCACTTGAGAAGAACATATTATACTGCGGCATAATACAGACCACTCACAAAAACTCGTGTCACTCTTCGTGACTATAAAATTGATATAAATTTTCCAATATTTGCCCCTCGGCAACCCATAGTATCTGAATCAAAACAATAGAATTAAAGATGGCTGCCGTATCGGTACACTAGAGTTGGTTTCATAATACATAATTCATTTTTATCTATACTTGAAGAACATTGAATACTATGATACTATGGGTTGCCGATGGGCAAATATTGGAAAATGTATAGACTGCATAGCTGTCAAGGTGTCTTTTATATAACTTTACGCTTTTAAATGAAGCACATCTAAAAATTAACTGAATTTACTGGTAGTTTGAACAATATGCAAAACTCCAAAACTTATAATTATTAATATTTTGAAAACGTAATCCCGTCACTCTATGCTTTATATGCTCTATGCTATAATTTTCTGCGTGTTTGCCCTCTCGGCAACACATAATTCAAGACATATTTACAAACTATAGCTTTAATGACCGAGACTAGAATACATTTTTCAAATTTCTAAATTTTAATGCTTCAAAAATATTTATCCATACCATGAAACAAACTATGTGCTGATCTAAGTCGTCAGGGCACGGCTAACTCACAGATTGAACCCTGAACAACGTCTTGGCGGATCTACGTCATTGCATGGCTAACTCACAGATAGAACTCTGAAACAATCTCTAGTCAAGGATCTAAGTCGAGGCACGGCTAGCTGATCAAAGTCAGAAACGGCTAAGAGTGTCGCGAGGTTTTTTCCGTGAAATTGGAATCGGGGGCAAGACATAATTCTTCAGGAAAAGCCTAAGATTTGGAATATGACTGTTTCAGTTTTTTAGTCACGAAGAGATGACACTAGTTTTTGTGAGTGGTCTTTATATGCCGCAGTATAATATGTTCTTCTCAAGTGCTTTCTATGCCGCCGTAAAATTTCGCTTGTATATGGACGTGTTGCTGGGAAATAAATCGTGAATGGATCGAGAAAGGACTTGTTTCTTTTCATCACAGGATGGCGAGAGAGCCGACATCGCGGAACCTATTTTGAGATTGTTCTCTTTCTCATTCAGTAAACACCACTTAATAGTCTTTGTAGTTTGCACACCGACGAAAAATACACGGCGTTGAAAGAAGATCTTGTTTGAAAAGTCAGCTATTTAAAGTGTTCCTCTTTAGCATCATTTTAACGATTTTGTTACAAGATAAATGACCTACTACAAGTGAACTACTACCAAGCAAGGAACAGGTATTTTCGCATTCTTTCTTCCTTCCTCCCTTTCCTATTATTCTCTTTTTTTCCTTCATTGCTTTCACATATTTTTTCGACTTGTTTTCCTTTCCTTTCCGTTTTCCTCATTTTTTTTCTATCTTCTCATTTTACTTTTCCTGCTAGCAGAGTCTCCCTCGTTGGCGATTCTTGGCAGAGAAAATGGGAGACTCTGGCGGTGAAGGCTATTTTCTTTAATTGACCGCTGTTCACGATCATGCACGAACCAAACAAGTTCTAAAACCGTTTTTTAGGCTGTATTCACTTACTTATTCTCTTTGCATTATAACACTATAAACAACTCTTTTTGTTGTGTAGCGACGCGCGTAGTAGTGCTGGCCAGGGCGTAAGGAGAGACTCTCTTCTTTCTCCCTGGTAGCGGACTATTCAGTATCCACTATGCACGGAGGACTCCTTGGACAATTCATAATTGATTTGAAGAAACTGGCGTATTAATTAAGAAAGATTGTTTTGGAGATTTTCTTTTGAGTTGAAAAATTGTGGCATCGAAAGAAACCTTTCGATTGGTGTCCCGAAAGACATTTTTACTCATTGGAAGTGCTTGGGCTGCACAAGCACTCGATCATCAATGGTGGCCAAACAAACATTTCGACTCAGAGATCATTATTCGGCTAGAAATACAAAATCTCAACATGCTTTCGGAAAACCTGAAAATAATTCATATCAACGAACACTTGACACACTACTTGAGAGATATCGGATGATTCTCGTTTAGAATCCCAAAGGTCATCATCAATTCAATGCGCGCGCTGATTGGCTAGAGATGTTGTATAGAAGCAGGTATTTCACGTGGAATTGCCTGTTTCTGAAGTTGAATCGCATGAAAAATCAGGGATCCCCGTAAAATTTTGCATTAAATCTTATTTTTTCAATATCATCATTATTTCCCATGAAAAACAATTAAACGCGAAAATAAACAAATAAAAATAACAATATCGTATCCAGAGCGTTTATTTCTTACTGCGCATGCAGGATTATTTTTATAGTTGGATAAAACGATGCTTAAGTTGTGTTTGTCAACTGGATCCTGGATGTCTGTCAAGTGTATAATTGCTCGCCACTCGTGTAGGACTGCATTTCCGATTCTACCATTGCTAGATACGCTAATAACTCGCTTGTTTCCTGCTCGATCCTTTGTAAACTTACACATTTTTATCGCCTTATTCTGTAGTTCACAACGATACTAAATTATTGAACTATCTGGTAGTTTTTCGAATTGTGTTCCATAATTTCTTGAGTTTTGTCTTAAAGTATTTACATTCAAATTAAACTGTAATGTAAAATATTTTACTTTCAAAATAATAACCTTGAATCGCCAAATGCTAGTTGCTGTCATAATACTTCTTCATACAATCAAGTTTTTGTGCTCGGGATCACCATTTTGTATCAGAGTAATTTTTACTTCCAATGTCATCCTTTGTTTTCTTGAGAACCAATCACGAGGTCGGAAATACTGGAGTTTTCCAGAGTTTATTTATTTAGTCGAGCATGCGCAGTAAGAGGCTCTGGGTAAGAGATTGAGAAAGACAACTATTTGACAGAATAATCGATATGTCCTCGAAAATGGCTTAGCGATTCGTCGATCGGTTTTCTAGCAAAATTCCTCGTCCAATGCCCTCGTCAGTCAATGAATTTTACTATAGAGTTCAACTATCGCTCTCTATCACTAGCAACCAGCAAATAATAGACCCTTGCATTGATTTCCTAGAGGAATTTTTCTAGGGTACAAAACAATAGGACACCTTTGCTTATGCAAAAACCATCCATTGTTTTGTCCCTCAGGAAAATTCCTCTAGGGACACAGTGCAAGGGGCAGGGACTGCGGAGCCGAGCCGGAGGAACTGGGGCTGGGGGGCTACACACCCTCATTTTGCTCCAGAAATACGAATATAAATTTAAATTTGATGCTTAATATGCTTAATTTTCAAATGCCAGCCGCCCCACTTTCTATATGTTCCGCAATCCCTGAGGGGTCTATATCATCATTCGTTTTGAACTAACGCTGCTTTGGGCTTCCTGTGGGCTTTAAACTCGCACACTCACTCACTCAATTCAACCCGATGACATAGTGTTATCGCCTTAAAAGAGGCAGTAGTAACAAAAAGGGATGAAGGGATCATTTCACACCACTGCCTTCACGACTCGGCCTAACAAAGACATAACTCAGTCCCATTTGGACATATCTTCAGTTTTTTTGATCTTGCATTTCTTACAAGTAAACGAAAGCTTCAATAGAAAAACTGTGTTTCTATAACCAACTAAATAATTCAAGCTTTTTTCTTTTTCCCCCTTTATATAGAAAAAGTGTTATCTAGAGCAGACCAATTTTGACGAAATGTACTTCAAACCTTTCCTACTTTTGCTTTGCCTGGTAAGTTTCATAATGATAATATTATAATAAAAACGACTAATAATTAAAGTCTTAATTTATTTTAGTGTCAATGGTATTGCTCGCAACGATGAACAACATTTTCTTTATTGAAGAATCTTTAACCCACAACCTTAATATGCATACCATATATCCGGGAAAAAGTTAGCCAACAAAATTTCAATGGAGACACCTTACAACTCTACTCGCATATGATGACGCGTCCAGGCGGGAACCCAAAGTTGAGCACACGCACTAAATCACCCTTGAGTCCCTGAAAAAATTTAAATGATTTTTTTTGCATAAAATGTTGAGCTGTTTTTATTTGAATTTTATTTGTTCAATAGCTTGTTGTGGAGGTATCTTCTTTGCCTGGACATGAAGAAGAGGCTCTGGATGAAATCCTGCCAATATCAAAAAGGACAAACGTCAGTTTTCCGCGTTGATGAAGATTTGAAGCCTGTGAAGTTGTTGTCCCAAAGGCAAATTCATCCTTGCGTGAAAAGTCATCATGCTGTTGGTTTTCCAGATGGAAAAATAATACGTACGGTCAAATGTAAAGCTACTGCATTGTCATGCTCGACTTCTAGCAATTTGTGTGACCCTGTAGTGATAACTTACCAAGGAAGGGTCTTAATAACAGACTGTACATGTCGGGCGTAAATATTAAATAAAACTGTCGCATGACACAATTCGTGGATACCCTGCTAAGCTCTGAATCCTACTTTCTCTCTTGAGTTATTGGGTACTCTGTGCTCCTATTGCGTTCCGCTAACAAGACGCGTATAAAATTACTACTTATATCTTGACCTTGTTATCATGTCTCTGCCTTTTGCATGCACTCAGAAGCTGTTTACTTACACTGCGAAATAAGCGAAAATTATAAAAATAATCGTTTAGAAAAAATTATTCAACTTGTCTTCATTCACCTCTGTAGGATAAGAGAACTGACATCAGTTGTTGCTGTTCGCTGATTTTTCTATGACAATCCGAAAAATGTACTTGAATGCCCTAAACTGTATACCTTTTTATGGTTCTTATGTTCATTTTTTCTTATTCTTATTTATTTCTCTCTAGTTTTTGGAGTCTGTTTTTTGGCCTTTGGTTTTATTACTAGTTTGCCTGTGGCAGGCCAGTCGTAAAATGCCTTTGTTTTTTTTTTGTCAGTCTCTCTAAAGGTGAACAGTACCTATTATGGTTAAGCATGGTTTATCTTAGTCCTAACTCAATAGTGCCCAGTGTCTCTAAGGCAAATCATCTGGGCCGGGTGACCTATGACGCACAGTGGTGGTGGTGGTGTGCTGCTGCTGCTGCTGCTGCTGGAGGTGGTGCAGGCCTAGAGGGAGTGGTAGTGGTGGCGTGCTTATCTCGCATCGGCGTAGATAAAGCAATTTAGCCTTTTTTTAGAGCAATTGAACAAGCAAAATGCAATCGGAAAATTACCCTAAAAAGTGGGCAGTGGGGAGAAATTTACCTCCCGGCCTCCGCAACCTGTCTGTTGTCGCATAAACTGAAAATGGACCCTTCCTTGTTCTATGTTTATTATCAGAGTTGTGCCACTTCTATTTTTCGTACCCGCTCCCTTTTTGTTTTGTTCCCCTAACCAACAAGTCCCATTGCTCTCCGTCCCCACCTCCCTCCCCACCCCCTCTTGCCGACAAATAATGAACGGTCTCAACAAAAAGTGAGAGATGGGGGCCTGTGTTTTTAATCCATAATCCTTTGAGTTCCCTGTGTTCTGGAACATGAAGGTTGTAGACATGGAGTTGTCTATGGTGAGTCTATTATTCTATTCATACGATTACATGTTCAATTATCGTTTAATAAATTCGTTTCGTATTCAAGCGGTGAGCGCCAAAAACTTTTCTTGAAGAAAGGCTGTTGTACAAGGCTAAAACCTTTTTATTCAAAAAGTTTAACTTGTTTGGAATTGGAGATGACCGATGGATCCTGAATCAAAGTGTTAACCCAAAGCAAAAATTTGAATCGAAAATAAAATGTTTACCTTCATTTGCTTATTTCCCATACATTTTCTATTAAAAAGCCTGACAAAGCTACATTCTAACACAAATTCGACAAAACATGCATCTTTGTACAAATTGAAAATAGCGCTTCAAACAAGCATTTATCATAGTAGGTCAGTTTCTAACTGTGAAAAAAAGGAAAAATCGAAAAATCGCTATTTACTTTCAGCTTCAAAGAAAGCTGAATTTCGGAAGCAATTAAGCAATGGTTGGACAGCCAATTTCGGTTGTTACTTTGAATTATTTTCTTCACGACGAGCAGCAGGACCCGAACGAAGTCAGGAATGATAAATTTGCCTACATCGAAAACACGGCGAAACCTGAAGTTGACACACAAAAAATCGCATGTAGGCAAATTGAATCACCAAAATAAATGGCAGGAATATATAATGTGTGGTTGTCATTCTGTGATATTCCTATGTTACTTTTCTTGCATGAACTTTCGATTTTCTTCACGAAGCGCTTAAACTTTCAATATTATGACTTTGCCTTATAAATGGCCGTGAGAGGAATATTGATATTCGGAAACTGGAATCTAGTAATTTATACTACTCTTCCCAATAGACCGAGAAAGTTGTGATTTTTTTGTGATTTTTTAATCGCCTTCGTAGCGTCTGTTATGTTATCCGCAAGTACATTTCAAATCGACCACGTGATGTCAATGTTGAACCACGAGGACAAGATTTTTTTACACCACGTGATCAAAATTCAGTCAAATTTCAATCACGTGGTGTAAAAACTTGTCCTCGTGGTACAACATTGGCATCACGTGGTCAATTTGAAATGTACTTGCGGATAACATAATAGGCGCTACGAAGGCGATTAAAAAATCACAACTTTCTCGGTCTACTGGGAAGAGTAGTATTATCTAATTTCCCGGATGTGTCACTCAATTCTGTGCCATATTATTTATCTAAACTCGAACTTGACGGAAAAGTCTACCAAGAACAAGTTACCTGGAAAAAGGCCAATACGACAAGAGAAAAAACCATGTTAAAAAACTCATCAACATTTTTTTTCCCAGATGAAACAGGAAAATGTTCGTTAAACGTCAAGTTTGACCTCAATGTTCTTTAAGTACTGTTTAATAAACGAGCAGGAGTGTTTTATCGGATATAAAACACGAGGCGTAGCCGAGTGGTTTTATACCCGATAAAACACGATCTGCGAGTTTATTGAACGGCTTAAAAAACTCGTGATGAATGTTATCATATTGTACTGAATTCTTTATGAAATGAACAAAGTTTGATAGAGAAAATCCAAGTTAAAGTTTATGCAAATGAAGACGAATCTTTATCAGATATAAAACCTCCTTCACGGTCATGATTTCTATTGTGTTTCCTTCATGAATTATTAATGAGTTTTTTAAGTATAGATAAAAATGAACGATGTATAATGAAACCAACTTTAGTGTACCGATACGGCGGCCATCATTAATTCTATTTTTTTGATTCAGATATTATGGGTTGCCGAAGGGCAAATATTGGAAAATTTATTAGACTGCATAGCTGTCAAGGTGTCTTTTTAAAGAACTTTATGCTCTTAAATGAAGCACATCTAAAAATCAACTGAATTTGCTGGTAGTTTGAACAATATGCAAAACTCCAAAACTTATAATTATATTTTGAAAGCGTAATCCTGTCACTCTATGCTTCATAAATTTTCTGCGCGTTTGCCCTCTCGGCAACACATAATTCAAGGCATATTTAAAAACTATAGCTTTAATGACCGAGACTAGAATACATTTTTCAAATTTCTTAATTGAAATGCTTCAAAAATATTTATCCATACCATGAAACAAACTATGTGCTGATCTAAGTCGTCAGGGCACGGCTAACTCACAGATTGAACCCTGGAACAAATCCTGGGCTGAACTAAGTCAGGACACAGCTAAAACTCACAGTTTGAACCCTGGAACAAACTATGGGCTGATCTAATAGTCAGGGCACGGCTAACTCACAGATTGAACCCTGGGACTGAAATCCTGGGCTGAACTAAGTCGGGACACAGCTAAAACTCACAGTTTGAACCCTGGAACAAACTATGGGCTGATCTAATAGTCAGGGCACGGCTAACTCACAGATTGAACCCTGGGACTGATATCCTGGGCTGAACTAAGTCGGGACACAGCTAAAACTCACAGTTTGAACCCTGGAACAAACTCTGGGCGGATCTAAGTCAGGGCAAGGCTATCTCACGGATTGAACCCTGGAACAAACTCTGGGCTGATCTAAGTCAGGGCAACGCTATCTCACGGAACAAACCCTGAACCAACCTCTGGGATGACCTAAGTCAGGGCATAGTTATTTGACGGATCGAATCCTGTAACAACTGGCTGAACGTCAGGCCTAGGGTACGGCTCACTTACAGATAGAACTCTGAAACAACTTCTGCGATGATCTAAGTAACGGCAAGGCTAACTCACAGCTTGAACCCTGAACAACTTCTTGGCGGATCTACTGATCTAATTCGGGGCTGATCAAAGTCATCAGTAGCGAAAGAGTGCGCGAGGTTTTTTTCAAGAAATCGGAATCGGGGGGTAATAATTCTTCTGGAAAGGCCTAAGATTTAGAATATGACTGTTTCAGTTTTTTAGTCACGGAAATATGACACGAGATTTCCTAAGTGGTCTTCTCAAGTGCCTTCTAAAATAAATAGGGGAAAAACGGATGCCGCGGTAAATTTCGCTTGTATGGACGCGTTGTTTGGAAGTTAATCCTAAATGGATCAAGAAAGGACTTGTTTCTTTTCATCGCAGGGTGAAGAGAGAGCCGATATACAGACCTTTTTCTCATTTAGTAAACACCGCTCTGTAGTCTTTGTAGTCTGCACACCGACGAACAATATACGGTATACCAAGAAGATATCTGCTTTGAAAATTCAGATATTTAAAGAATATCATTTTATCGATTTTGCTACCAAGATCACTGAGCTACTACGAGGGAGCTAGTACAAGGTAACGATAATTTTGCCTTCTTCCTTTGTTCCTCCCTTTCCTATCATTCTCTCTTTCCTTCAAAATATTTAAGTAATATAAAACGCATGATGCTCATGTCTCTGTGCTGCGATATGAATACAATAGGAGCTATAAGAGCAGAGGGAGACAAGCT